>VZDJ01000452.1:81795-191508 GCA_008694505.1 Cyanoderma ruficeps
TGTTCTTGTTCAATAAGCTGGACTATTGCTGGATCTTGCTTGTGCAAGGTCGACTTGAATTACTTTGGTTACTTCCCGTTGTTAGTGCATTTACTGTACATATTAATAAGCTGTAGATATTGCATTTACATTTTGTATTGTTACCCTCTAATCTGTTGTATTCTTATTTAAGTAAATACTCTAGTGCATTTATTGTTGCTATTGAGACCCCCTAGCTAGTGCCTTCAGTGCTCCCAAATGCTTCTTGCTACGGTTTCAATAAAGCGGACTATTCCAGTATCTGGATTGTGCATGCTCTTCTTGATCTTGTCCAGACCTAGAGTCCACACTGTGAATCCTTTTCAAGGTTATTTTTCTTCCTGTGGTACTGTGTTTTTCTGGATAAAGAGGTGCACAATGATACAGAAACCTAGTCATGAAGTAAAGGTCCTTTTGTTTATGGGGACTTAAATCATCTTTGCATTGGGCTGGTTTTGATCTAGTCACAATCAGATGTGCCTCATCGCTGTCTTGGTGCTGTGCTTTGGCCTTCAGAAACTGAGAGGCCATCCTTACAGCAGGGAGTACAAGAATAGCTCCTGCAGCACCTTGGAGGAGGGGGAAGGAGGAGACAACATTGTTGCTCAGAAAGAAATATTGTTGCTCAGAAAGAAATTGTAGGCAACCAGTCCAATGTGGAAGAAGAGAACTAATGACACATACGAAGCAGGCAGCAGTGTTGAGGCAAAAGAAGTAAACTATGATGAGAAGATGGAGGAAGTTGATGCTGCTGGAGATGAAAATGACAAACAATATGCAAATGTGGAAAACGATGTCCAGAATGTTCAAAGTCACCTAGAAAGCCTTTCAGAGGATGTCATGGTGGGTCCCTTTGGCCGACCAGCCCCGACTTCCACGACAATTCCCTGGGGTCTTCTGCACCCGACCACTCCACTGTGCCCGCGATGGTGGACGGCAAAAGAGATGGGACCCTCAGAGGTTGCGTAGAACTTGGGTTTATTGAGGGACAGTGAGGGAACCTCTCACCGCAGGACTGGTGCCTCTGAGACACCCTTGTCCTGAGATGCAGGGGGTTTTTATTCAGGGGTTAGTTCAGGGGTGGGTACAAACATCAACCTATAGGGGTCAACAGGGGTGTGGCTGGAGGCATTTACATACATGAACAATAGCAAATCCAGGGGAGGTGGGAGGGGAGGACTTGGGTTTCAGCCAGTCACTGACAGTCTCCCTTCGAAGGTTCTGGTCTTGGGGGACGGACCTGTAAGTAACTGGCAGGAGGGAATGGAACAAAACCTAAGATTGGCAGGAAACAAAGGCTGGAAGGGAAAACCAATCAGGAACAGTCTCTGGGCAAAGGTAGGGGAGAGGTGTACAATACGTAACAAATAGATGCTAAAAGTAACTGGAAGAGGGGAGCATCCAACATGGAGAACAAAGGTACAAAGTACAGAAAAACTACAGGGAAGCCATTTTAACTCAGTAACAATGAACTAATAATCCACCACCACAAGAGGAGCTCATGCAGTTGCCTGTGGTGGACCTGGAGACAGGTTGCTCGATGATTAATGACCTGATGGGCAAACTCAGGCACATCTTTGGACAAGGCTTGTCTGACAGTTTCTACCCGGTGCCACAAGATGCCATCAGAGTGGGCAGCACCTCTGCTCCCGTGGCGATTGTACCAAACACAAAAAAAACAGTATAAATTTGGAATACTTCCAACATTGTCTCATACAGTAGAAGTGTACTTACATGCATGTGTGTTTTATTGTCACCATTTACACCTGAGGAGCAACAGAGACCCAAATCTAGAATTCTTCTTCATGATACTGGGATCCTTTGATGCATGTATTATTAACAGGATCTTCAAGTTCCCACTTTTATCTCAATTAACTATTAAATACTGCTTCATGGAATACATTCATCTTTTAGTAAATGTTTATTTTCCAAGATTTGGGCCTATGGTTTTGGGTCATTTCCTTAGCCATTCTCATTTCTTTTCTATTAATAAACTTTTCTATTAACAATGGTTGTTCTTCCAGTATTTTTAGGAGTTTATTGTTTCTTACTCATGTGTGGCTTTTCTAGAGATATTCTAATTTTTTTTTAGTGCTGTCCTCCTATCTCTGTTTCAAAAACTCTCTGAAAGCCTGGTTTTTTGATGCAAATATTTATGACCATCATTTGATACTGTTACCATTTATTAGCATATGCTGCTCCTCTTAGAGGAAGACAACTCTTCAAGAATAAATCTATCCAAACCCATCCACTTTGAAACCACATGTCTGATTGCTGCAATTCATAGGTGCACAAGGCTTTAATTCCACTCGGCCACCAAATACCATCTCAACTGATGTGAGCATCCTAAAGTATTTCAGCAGTACTGAAAACCAGTAAAGTGCCAAATGTTAATTCATTCAGCCACGTTATAGCAAGACATCAGAAAAACCAGAAAGTATGAGATCAACAAACGCTTGTTCATTTAAATGCGTATATTTCCTGAATTTCCAAATAAGAAAAAAAATCCAGAACTGCAATAGTAAAGAAAGATTTGAAAAGCAGTTGGTCTGAGAAAAAGAAACCCCAATGGAGATGTGGCAGGGCAACAAACTGTTTCAATAAACAACAAATAATGCAACTGAGGAAAGATGAGCACATCTGATAACAGAAAAGATTGATATAGTAAAAATGGTACTGATATAAAAACCAACAGTTTTGATGTTGTGTGGCTTGCTGTGCCTTTTGAACTAGATCATGTCTATACCAGGTCTTTTTTTCCCTGTCTTCAGGAGTGGAAGGTGACAACTCTAAGTATGAGTCACGCTCTGGGCGTTCAGTCATCTGGCAATCACAGATTTTGAGAATTTCCTCCACCATGACACTTCATCCTTTAAAAGCAGCAGAAAGTCCCTCAGGTAGCTGCAAAAATTGCAATACACAATACAAGCTGTTCTAGATCATCTTAAAAACTTTCCTCTTAGAAATACAACATGGCTTTTTCCTAATGCAACAATTATATCACCCAGTGAGTACTGCAGAAAAATACAAGCTACAATTTATGTGTAAGACACACAATAGTGTGCCAAAGAAGGTTTACATTATATGCTATAATCTTGTGACATGTGCAAAATATTTCATTTCAGTTTAATCTTTTTTTTCCCCCTACATCATTTTTCATCTTTTTTTTCCTTTTTTTTATCACTCAGGATAAAGCATCTTGTAAAAAAGAGTGTAGATTCAAATGTGCTACATAAAGATGAAAAGACATGCTCTTCTAGCCTACTAAACTGTTTAGTTATTCATCTAGTCTGGATGCCAGGAAAAATTTGCCACGGCAAAGGAGAGGATTCATCCCAGAGGTAAAATAGAGGAAGGAAACTGAGACAACAAATGAAAATGGGTAAGACTCCTCCATGGGACAGAAAGGATACAGTGGATCAGATGCAGGATACACTGAGACAAACCTGTCTAAAATCATCCTGCTATCATCCCATTGTGGTGACCATTTTAAATGCTTCCTATCTCCATCTGACTTAAGGAATTGTGTTAAGAAATAACAGGAAAATACCAGGAAGGAGCCTGATGAGTTTGAGTAAGGAGTGGGAATCCATCCTGGTAAATAAGTCAGGAAGCTGTGTCGGGCCAAAACACTATCTCCTGTTTGATTATTTTTGCTCTCAGCACAAAAATTTGGTCATTATTTGTGACTAAATAGGGTGACACCATACAAGGACATGGAGCCACTTACCTATTTCTAAGCCAAGCTAGAAGAGGACCCAAATACTCATGTAATTGTGAAGTCAGATGGAAGAATTTAGGTCAATCTAAATGATTTAAAACTTGCTTAAGCAGCAGTAAATTAAGAGAGAAAAAAGGCTTCAGTTCCTCTTATCTGCATTTTTGGAAACTCCAGAGTCATATTTTCAACTTTCCTCAGCAGTCAATTAAGCCTGAAAGACAAATTCTTTTAAAAATGAAAGCTGAGACTCTTACATCATTAAGCGCCTCTAGCAAGTGAAGAAATATTGCTAGACTCACGAAAAAAATTCCTAAAGAATCATTTTAATATGAAACCACAAGGGATGTGAGACTTCTATTAATTATATTCACAGATTCAATTGTATTCGTCTTCTTCCAAAAGGCACAGTTTTCTACAGGGGAGTTGTTTGGAAAGATTAAAAAGTATCAGTCCCACTGATTTTCAAGGCAGTTTTCACTACCATGTAGTCCTTATCATACCAATCTAGCGGCACATCACAAGACTGTTTTATTTGCTATCTCAACTGGTGTGAGAATCCTAAACAGCATTTCAGCAATACTGAAAAACAGTAAAGTGGCAAATGCTAATTTATTCATTCATGTTATAGCAAGGCATCAGAAAAACTGAAAAGTATGAAATTCAACAAACACTTGTTCACTTACTTTTGCATTTTTCCTGAATTTCCTAATAAGAAAAAAAATCAGAACTGAAAAAAATAAAGGAATATTTGGAAAGCAGTTACTCTGAGAAAAAGAAACCCAAATGGAGATGTGGCAGGGCAACAAAAATAGACCAGGTGAACCTATGGCCAGCTGATGCTAAAGTTTAGTAGCTCTCAGAAATGGGCTGCTCACAAATAAGGGTGCCAGGGATGGCAGTAAAAGACATAAAAAAGGGGGAAAAAAAGTGAAAAACCAACCAGAGAAAGCTTAAACATAAATCTTCACAGAAACATTAGGGTTAGATACTAAACAATCAACAACTGAATTACAGGGGAACGTAGTTGTCCAGAAATACTTGATGAACCAATCACTTAGGAAAAAAGGGAATTGTTTAGTGTGACACCTAAGGCAGTAGCAGACAAAAAAATGGGATGAAATTAAGAGGGAAGATTTAGGCCAGATACCAACAAAACATCACAGCAGAGTTATTGTGCTGTGAAATGATCTCCCAAGGGGCGCAGCCAAAACCCCATTGTATGGGAAATTGAAAACTAGCTCAAATTAGAGATAAAAACTTCCGTGCAGCAAACAATGCTGCCTCCATGGAATGATGGCCTGCATTGACTTAATAGCTTTTTTTTTCCAACTTCTGTTCTATTCCATCATAGAATGCACAAGGTGCAACAGTTTTAGAGGAAGAGTGGTTTTAACAAAAGACACAGTTTTAGCTAAGTGTGCTGAAATTTCAACATCTACTGCTCCACCAGCCATTACTACAGTATCTGAACAAGCATTATGGACAAGGATTTTTTTTTTTTTAAGTTATTCTGGTCTTCAAAGCTCTGTTTGATCTCCCATTTTAAAAGCTAAAGCAGATCAAGTTGAAACTCCACCTGAAGAGATGATTAGGAACACTCACCATACACATCAGCATGTCAAAATCAGGACAATATTACTGCCAGTCTAAAAAATGGATGCAATGGTTATTACACAAAAGCTAAAATCCCCTTAAAAAGGTAGTGAATTGTAGCAGTTCCACACTTTTCAAACTTACTTGTGCACAAACAGTTTGCCCAAAACAGCTTGTAGCTTGCTTGCTTTTCCTGTCCCATCACTGGAAAGACACAATCCCTCACTTTGTATCCCCGCAGAGCTCCCAGGTGACCATAAGGGTGATAAATCCATGTGGAATACATACTCAGGGGCACAATCCTTCCTCATAAAATACCCAAGTCATGCAACGATTGTTGGATGTAGTTTTTCCTCACCCAGCTAAAGCATTTCACCCAGCTAGGCACAAAATGAGAAGCACCAATAAGACTGTGCACACACAGAGTTTTTCCTACACATACATGTCTCTGATAATACAGTTTTCTACTACTGTTCACATTTTTCTTCTCTTCAATATTCTCTGCAGCACTGCCACATGATAAGACATGGACAAATTTCAGAAATTACTAATTTACACTATGCATGAGCAACTGAAAAGAGAAGAAAGCACAACAACTTCTTAAAAATTATAATAAATACTTCACTTCCTTTTGCTTGTGTATCAAAAGATCCTTTGTATGATCTGATGGCTGCTTTTGAGTCCTGGTAGTAGCTGTAATACAAAGGAATTAAACTACATCTCCCTGAGAGCAGAAGTTAGTCTGGCCATACTCAATAACTGTTGGATTATAAGCATTATCCCAGAAAAGCTGGACTGAAGTTTTCCTTCATAGACACTTAAGTTAATCCTGAGAAACCTCTCTTTTGACAATACATAAGGGTTTTCACAAGCACATTGTGTGTGCCAATTTGAAACTAAAATTCAGCATTAAAAAAAAAACCCACCTGTAATGTTTTCCTTAAACTGTAATTGGTTTTGGTCTCCAGAATTCAAAACCTTTCAAGAGCTGTGCTAAGTTGCAGATTTTACACATAAAGGTATGTTTTAATACTTCCCTAATGACACCCAGGGCATGGCATAGGCATAGGCAGGAGATGTTACAGTGCCAGGGATGAAACTCTGGGTGCATTTTCCACATGTGCCAGTCTGGAACAGCATTACAGAGAATATTGTAACAATATCAAGACCTCAGCTCACATCAAGCATCTGGGAAGCCACAAAATCTGTGTGGACTCACATCCCCAGTTCTCTAGGAAAACTTTCTGTCTCCCTGGCTGTTGCAAGGTGTCCTGAAAGTACCCAGCTGCAGAAAGCATTTTTCAGCTGAAAATTACCAGTGCTGCCAGTCTCCACAGAATCCTCGCCATGCCTGGAAATATTAGGGATTTCATAGGGAACATTGACTCCAAGTAGTTGCTGCCTTCTACCAAATGCATGTAAATTGTCTGTTGCTAATGTGTGGTGCAAGGGCTGGTAGAAAGTTAATATCAATTTCTTAAAATCACTCACTCAGGGAAGCCTTGCAGCTCTCTTGCACTAAAGGAGAATGCTCACTGTCTCCAGTAGCTATGGTTGGATGATCCAGAAGGACCCAGCAGCAGCTCTGGGATGCAGGAAGATGGTTACATTCCCTTTGGCTTCCAGAAAGTGAATCCCATCATCTCCCCAGGAAGTGAGAAAAGTTAAATGCATGGAAACTGCTGACACTGCAGGAATTTGCAGAGCATTTGTTTTCTGTTTTAAATAGAAAAATCCACAGGAAGTCTGCAACCAGCAGGTAAAGAAGCAATTTTCAGAGCAATTATGTTTTTGCATACGTATAGCAGCTTTCACCCACAACACCGTTCAAATTAACAACATGGTTGTGTAGACTTAACACAGATACAATTTCAGGTGTCTTTAACCAGAAATCCAGGACTAGACTTCCAGCTGAATGAGCAAATTGCTGAGAAATTTTTGATAGACACAAGCAGGAAAAATTTTGGTTTTGTGGAATATCTGAAGGACAGGAATTGCTACACTACAGCGCTACACCACCAACCACATGGAAAAGGGTGAGTGGATAGTTCTCAACTATTACTTTCAGACAATTATCATTATGGTCTATCCCTCTCCTTAATAGGATTTGCAAAGAAAAAGGACAAATTAATTTAAAAGGATGTCATTTAGTAGGATTGGAGGAAGCATTAACACAGACCAGTTTTGGTATTGATGCATATATAAAAACATGAAGCTTTATGTTGCTCACACTGTGTATTTATCACATTCAGTCCCAGTAAAACCTTTAGGTTCCTATAGCAACCTTACCATTCCTAAAGATAATGAGCTACCTTGCCAGGAGCAAACCTCACACAATGTTTTCTGTCATTAAAGAGTGTGGCACCTTCAGCCACACGGAACCACAGAATGGTTGAGGTCAAAAGTGACCTCTGGAGGTCACCTTGTCCAAACCCTGCTCAAGTAGGGCCACCTGCAGCCAGTTGCCCAGGACTAAATCAAATGGGTTTGGAATTCATCTTCAAGGAAAAAGACTCCACACTCTGTGTAGACAAGCTGGGTCAGTGTCTGGCCACCCTCACAGGAAAACTTGGCTGCAGCAAGCTCCTGCTGTGGGTTTCCCTTGCAGCTTCTGACTGCTGGTTATTCCCTGCTGAGCTCTGACTGCAGGATTTTACCCAGCTAGACTGTCACCGCAGGTTTCAACAACAGGCTCTGACTGCACACCCAGACTGACCTCACAGCAGTGATCCTCTCTTCCCCAGCATCCTTTCATGATCCTTTCATTCCTTCTTCCTCAAGGCTCCTCCTCCATCATGATCCTCTTCCCTAGCTAACCCACTCCCTTTTATCACTCTTATCTTTATTGGATACAGCTGTGAAACATTGGGGTAATGCTGAATTGGGTAATTAACACAGCTGGTACTTATCAGGGGCAAGGTCACCTGCATTCCCTTCTACAATTCAGAGTAAGCTGTCTCTACTGCCAATTTCATTAGTCTTAAAATCAGGGATTTTGGCAAATTAATAAATCACCGAGCTCCACTAAAGCAGCTATGAATGAGTGTCTCTAATAAAAAAAAAAAATACAGAAAAACAACCTCAATAATCTTTAATCCTTTTATTCCTTTCTTTAAAATGGAGACTCCACCACTCACTCCTACCTGACAAGTGTGTTATGAAAAAGAATGATGCGCTCAAACCTTAACATAGTACAGACCTCAAGAAGATGATGTGGGTTGGACTAATTTGCCCAAACTGAACACGATTTTCACTGCTTCCTTAGAAAAACTGCTCAAAATAAGTCAGAAGTAGTAATGGGCTGTAATTCTTACTGCACAGAGTCATTCTAATCCACTGGAATACCAAGTGTGTCAGCACATCTGCCCTTACCATGGAGGCACCTGCCAGCAGCATCTGACATATTGGGTATCAGAGGTATTTGATATCAAAAGAAAGAAGAAAACTTGTCTCACAAGAGCATCACAAAGTGATGAGGAAAAGCTTTTTCCCCACGTTTGCTCCAACCACGTTTCCATCCCAATTAAACCGCCCTAAATACGCGGGGGAATTTCAAAGCAGTGATTTCACCGCAGGGCTCACACTGCCATTCCTGGAAGTCGGGGTGATAAATCCCTTCCTGCTGCTCTGAAAGTTCCTCAGCATGTTGGAGGCATGTGTCAAAGACAGGAGAGCTCTCCTAATGAGACCTGCTCCCTTTGATGTTTCCTCTGGATAGCGGATCTGGCATGGAATGAATATTTTAGATGTCTTATGCAAAAAAAGTCAAAGAGTTTTCACTTCTGATAACCATACATCTTACTTTAAAGGCCTTAACTTCTAAATATTGGGGATGAGAGGTGATTCTTTTATGTCTTTTTTGCCATTGAAAAGCAATGCTCTTTTTTTTATTAAAAATGAAGAAGGTTTCACATTCTCTAACCTCACTCAACCAACCAATGACATGCAGGTTAGAAATCAATACACACATTTAAGCAGTTTTAAGGTAGTGGGCAGCTTGTTCTCAATTAAAAGTATTTCAAAACAGACCACATCCATTTTCAGGTAGCCATTTGGAAAAGCCTATGGGGAAAATACCTGGAATCTTAAGGACATTAACCAGAGATTCTGCTGAGCCACACCATGTGGGTGCAAAGTTCAATTGACAGGTCTGATTTTAGTGTCCTTAGGTACAGTGTTTGCAGTTCACAGCAAACAGTAAAATAGAAAGAGAACATCAGGCACTGATTTTCAATAATGTTGATCAACTTCCTCAGGATGAACTTGCAAAGGGAAATATTCTGCCTTTTCTATGCAATTAGTGAGACATCAGAAATTCACAGCAAGGAAAAAGGTCAGATAGGCATAAATTTAAAATCCCCAAAGAGCAGGGAAATAATTTCTCCTATTGCTGTTTTTGCCTCATATTTGCAAGCCTCCCCTTAGTTTTAGGGAAGAATGAGACCTCCTGAGGTTTTAGGATGACCTCTTTGCTGATCTAAGAGGGTCTATGCCTTTGCTCATTCAGGAAATTTCAGAACTTGAAGAACTCATGAGGTCAGAGTGCACTTCAGAAAAAATTTAAGCAGGTTCTGGTTTAAACAGAAAGCAAAATCCCAAAATCCAGAAAGCACACAACAGAGTTCATCTGGGAAAGATTTTCAAAGAGGTTTTCAAAGCACAAAAAATGATTTAGTACTCTGATCCTCCAGCTCCAAGGGCAAATCTCCTTGCCCAGCCACAGACCCAGAGCCTCTGGAAACACAGCCACACTGACTCTGAATGGCTCAACAAGGAAACAGCATCAGGAGCCCCTGACTTGTGCCCAGATGTGTCTACAGCAGCGAATCACATTCTGGTCCTGGTTCTGTTAGAGAAACACAACCTCTGATCTACAGAAGATTTGATCAAGTGGCACATGCAGGATATGACCTGGTGCTTTGTGCTGAGATCTCCTGGACACTGTACCAAAATCCCTGTGCCATGACAAAGGCTGCCTGAGGAAATGGAAACTCTTTATGATGATTTCTTTGCACCTTTTGTTCTGCTTCTCTGTAGGGTAAAAGTCTCACAGAAGGTTTTCTTTGCTCACTTTTCCTGTGCAGGTGCAAGGACAGTCTCACCACAGTACGTCCAGGACTGTTTTTTTTCCGGTCCCACAGATACATCCCGTGAGAAGACTTCCACAGCTACAGCCAGACACCAGAAAAACTGAAAATGAGAGGTGGCCTCATGGTTTGTCATGGGTTTTCAACCAGTCTCATCCCACCAGGTTAGTGGTATAGACTAAAATTCCTGAAGGCACAGTCAAGGACACAATTCTGCCACTTTTGTCCAGTCACATCTTTTTTGGAAGCTACTGAGGGTCATTAATTCTTGCTGATTTTATTTCATATTTTAGACATTACCTTCACAGAGTTACACCAAACACAGGAGCTCACTGAGACTCTTCACAGGGTTTTGAATGTACGGTCAAATGTATAGAAGATGATTATTTTGATTTTCAATTATGAGGTGAATTCTAGAATGTCTAACTGTCCACCACTGACAAGATGATTATGAAAAATAGATTTTAATGTGTGGTGAAGTCTCTGAGTATGTTTTGGGTCATATGTGACACACTAGCAAAGGGAAAAATCGTTCTCCTTCACTATTCTGATGGATATTGTAAGATACAGCTTCCTGTGCTCTGGGTACCATCTCATTAAGTGTCATTACCTATATAAACAACCTTATGTGTTCTACTCCCCATCCCTGAGCTCCTGGCTCAGTGTCCCACTGCTCCTGCCTACCTAATGAGGAGGAGCAAATGAGCATTTTAATGCCTTCCTTTCCTGCAGAACCAAGACAGCTTTCAAAAAACTATATTCATATTTATATTTGACAGATTTCCAGCAATACATAGCACTGCCAAGAAAAAAAAAAAGAAAAAAAAAAGAAAAAAAAAGANTTGACAAAAACACAGGAGTTCCAAATTAAACGGAATTAAAAAAAAAAAATCTGTGTTATCTGACATCTGGAAACTTAAGAAACTTAAGCTTTGCAGCACCAGTGCAGTGCAATCACAACACTGAGGCACTGAGTAATAATGGATTTTAGTACACCTGTACAGCAGGAAGTAAACATAAGAATGGAAGACATTCCCTGAATGGTGCCACAACTCTTGCCTTGGATTCTAACACATTTCCTTCATTAGAAACTGAAATTAAATTTTAAAAAGCGCCTTTAAAATGGGCCCCACATAGAGCCAAATTTTGGCACAATTTCTTGATGGCACATTTAGAAGAAATTAGCTTTAAATGAGAGTAATTAGGAATTCGTTGCATCATAATATATTTAGTGGGAAATTGTCTCACCCTGGTTGACCCTTCCTGTATCAGAAGCCTTGGCCCTCCTCAGTGTGCTTTAGGCATAACACCCACCAAGCTGTAGGATATAAAGCTGACACAGCCAAACTCAAGACCTACACGATGAAAACACCTTGATTTTGAGTATACATTAGAAGGGGCAAAAAAAAAAAATTTACATGATCATCAGCATAGCTTTTATCTGCCACTTGTTCCCTCCTTTCAGCCATCCATTGTGATGCAGACTATAAATACACAATCTGTTCTTTTTCTCCCAAAGATTATGATCCATTCAGTACACAAACACCTGCTGAAGAAAAACTCAGCCCTAGCAATTAATGTTTGGCAACGATTTACTCAAGTGACAATGGCATTAAGCTCAAAGTAGAGCGTTCAGCTCAACCTGAAATCCAATGAAATTATTGTATTGTGAAAGAAGACGGTAGGTTTTGAAAAAACAGCCTGAGACAAAGCTGCACATACAACAGATTATATGCATGAAGCAGAACTCCTTGTCAGAAGAGAGACTTCTTCTATTGAAACCAGCAACATTCATTTCAATGGATATTGTCATGGAAAAAAGGCGAAATGTTAGAAAATCAAGGAACTGCAGTAAACAAGAGTTAAACTCTTCTAATCTGCAACGTCTAATCATGCCAGCCATGCAGGTGAGTGAAGAACACTCACTTAAATTTGAAATATCTCTCCCCAAGTTTCAATAGTTTCTTTTGTCAATAGTTTTCCTTTGCCTTGTTTGGTTGATAGGTTCTAAATGGTTTCCTGAATCTGGTTTAACCCCAGCCAGCAGCCAAGCCCCAGGCAGCTGCTCCTCACTCCCCCTCCAGTAGGATCAGGGGGGAGAACGTGAAGGAAAAAAGCTACAAAACTTGTGTGTTGAGATAATGAGAGTTTAATAGGGAAAGCAAAAGCCACGCACACAGAAGGAAAGAAAAAAATTGAATTAATTCACTGCTTCCCAAGGGCAGGCAGGAGTTCAGGCTTCTCCAGGAGAGCAGGGTCCCATCACAGATAATGGTTACTTGGGAAGATGAGCTTCATCACCCCAAATATCCCCCTTTTCATCCTCCTTTCCTCCACTTTCTATGACATCACATGGTCTGGACTCTCCCTTTGATCATTTTGGGTCGCCTGTCCTGGCTGTGTCCCCTCCCACCCTCCCAGGCACCCCCAGCTCCCTCACCAGGGTAGTTCCCAAAAGCAGAGAAGGCCTTGGCTCTGTGCAAGCCCTGCCCAGCAACAACAGAAACATCTCTGTGTTATCAGCCCTGTGTTCAGCACAAATCCAAACACAGCCCCACACCAGCCCCTGCAAAGAAAATTAACTCCACCACAACCCAAACCAGCACAGCATCCCCCTCCACTGCAGGAGGGTACCAGTAAATGATGCACAGAAATGTTCCATAAAAGAAGCCCTAACTCCTGCGCCATGCTATCAGGCTGCTCCAGGATCCTATTTATTAAAGACTGCTAATTTCCTTCACTGCTTCTGTGACTTACTGAGCAGAAAGCAACCCTGGGGAGCAAACACCTAAAACACTTTTGGATCCCCATTTTTAAGCTCATTTTTAGATCCATTCTTGCATGTCCTCTCAAGGTTTAAGATTATTCAGACAATAATATGACTTTCTGCAGTCCTAAGACAATGTTACAACATGGGTTTAAAACCCTGAACTGATTTCTTGTCATAGCAAGGTCTTCTTTAAAAGAAAGAAAAGCATCTGAAATCTAGTGAGCTGAGGAGAAAATCAATATTTTATTTCTGTGAAGCCAGTCATTAGTGGGGTCCTCCATGGGATCAGTTCTGGGGATGATCCTTAACATCTTCATTAATGGCCCAGTCAGTACAGTTTGGAAGGTACTTTGGCTGGGGACAAAGTGGTTTTCTGCTATTCTCTTTGAAAAATAAAAAAAAAAAAATCATCAAAAAGAGAAAGGAGATGAGTAAAATAAAGGAAAAAAGAGACTAAATGGGCAATGAGAAATTAAGAAGGAAACTCTGACCTAAGAACAGTTCTAGTAATTTCAAACAGAGCTCTGTATTACAAAATTTCCAACAGTTCTAAGATCCAAAAATCTCTTATCATTATTTCACCATTTGGATCTTTTCTTAGTAAAAAGTTGAAAATATCACACATATCTAAATTTTCAGTTCTAGTTGGAAGCCACATTTTATCAAAAATCAACTTCAAAAACATCGATTTCAGTTTTGCCTAAAAGTTATTTAGTTGTGAGTGCACTTAACTCATGATAAATCACATTTAAACCAAACTGAGAGTTTTCCACTGGTTTAACTAAACTAATTTAAATCCTACTATTCATGAAAGTGGGACAAATCTGAATCCCAGTGACATAATCTGGGTGCCTAAATCTCATAAAATCAAGTGGAAGGCAACTCCTAAATGACTCTGAACCTTTGGCAACTTTCTCTCAGAGCCCAGTTGTACTTCCAGTATGTGAACTCTGGATCAAGACTGGAAAAATGGACAAGGTAGCACTTGCATGGGCACACCTTTGTAGCCTGCTAAAAAAATGTTAAATGCAGGATTTAATCAGAGTTGCACCTTGCAAACTCTTTGCCTGTAGGTAAGAAAAGCTTTTAGAGAATTGCCCAAAGCAGTATTTATTAAATCCCTTGCTAAAAGAAGCTGTTCTCTCAGTTTACCTTGCTGCAGATAAGGAGAAGGTCACACACTTTACTCCTCAAATGCTTTTTTCAGCCTGTTTGCTTTGACACACAAGTTGTCAGGTTATCTCTGGATTATAGCTTAGTTATTCTCTCCTGCACCAGAGCATCAGGCTCTTCTTCCTTCTCACTCCATCCTCCCAAATCCTTACAGCAAATCCTTACCACAGCAGACACCACATGCCTGTCACTGAGCACAGTCAGCTTCAGCAAATGCAAAATAATTCCTCTAATCGGCCAAACAAAAGAATTTGGTCTTTGCATCTCATTTCTTAATGCAGACAGTTTTCAGTATTTTCAGACAAGGTTACCTATGCCACTTTAAATAGAGAACATAAGTTATAAATTTATATAAATATCAGTGTGTGATTAAGGTTTACCTGACAGGGTTATTTGAGTACAAGGCATGAGCTGCTGCCTCTCAGTTTCTGCCAGGTATTTTAGTCATGGTTACAGCCCCTTTGAAAACTCTCAAGGTCAATTATCTACTCCCACTGGGTCCCATCTCTTCAGCACCCTCCCAATATTTTGGGTTAGCACACACCAAGTGAAGGCAGGAGCCCCAAGCAGCACTCCTGGAGCCTGTGCATCCCAAATGTCAGCCGAAATATTCCCCTCTGCTACTGCAGCTGATCATCACCTGCACCTCTTTAATAAAGCACCAAGGCCTCTGCAGCAGCCATTAGGGCTAATGATGTTGGGGGGATAAGAACAAAGCTGCTGAGACAGATGTCAGAGACTTCACAAGGACCTCAAGGTAACACAAAAGAGACAATTAGTTGTTACTTCAATAGCAAGGCTGCTTTCTTGGCCGTGGAAAGCGTGAGTTTGCACAGAGTGCAACGATTTTCCATTCTAAATCTGATTTTTAAAAGTACTTTACAGCTCCTGCAGAGGTCGATCATTAGGCTCCGATGCCTTTAACAGATTGTGTAAAGCTTCAAAAATAAAAAAAAACCCTAAAATATTTTTAAAAAGCAAAAAAAAAATTGCCCTTTTGAGAAACCTCTTGAAAATACATAAACTTTCCAATTATCACTCAGATGAAATTGATGTCCTAAAATTATCCTGCACCAAAAAAAAAAAAANAAAAAAAAATTAAAAAAAAATCCAGAAACAAAAGCAAACCCCAAACAATGAGGAAAATATATTATTCCTTTACAAGCAGAAGGATATTTACAAGTGAGTGTAAGTGCCCTGGTTCATGTCCTTACCCTGCCATTTTCCTACATCACATTCCTTAGGTGTCAGATTGCATGGGGAGGGTCTTCTTTTTCTCTTCTTATTACAAAATCTGGTCCAAATATACCTTTTTTGATAACTTCTTTTCCTCCCCTAAGTGGAAATTTCCCAAGAAAATGTCTGGTTTCAATAACTCAAGCATTTCTAAAAAAAAAATAAATTTCATAGAACATAATAACTGCTGAGCAGTTCTGGCAATGTGTTATATAAACAGAAATATGTATACTGAGAACTTTATTACAGAGTCTTCCAGGGAAAAATGGTTTCCTTATTCCAATGGGCAGGAGTCACAACTGTGAAACACAGGGAATTTCTGCCATAGTAGATTGGGGTTTACAGGCACTCAATAGGTAAAGATATATTTAAAGCATATGGAAAAGGACAAATAAACCCCAAAAAACTGATGTCTTAAAAAAGGTTCTATTTCAACTTGTTTCTAAAAACGAGCAAAGGCATGCAGAAACATGAAGTTTTTTAGGTCACGATGTAGGTAAATAATTTGATTCAGATTAATCTGTGGTGTGAAGAGTGCCTCAACCTGGCTCAAGATTTTAACATCAGTAAAAGCAATGTTGTTGTAAAACCACAGCTTTCATCACCTCATCTTTTTAATAATCCCTCAAGTCCTTTTTGGACTCTAAGATTTTCTCCAGCACCTGCCTGTGTGTGAGAGAGTTACCTGACCAGCCCTGATCTCCCTGATTTTCAGGAAGATGCTTCTTCCAGAAAAACACTTGGCAATGTAAGGTTCCCACAACAACCCCAGTTGCTCTTTGGTTACATCTGTACCAACAAATTAAAAATACTCAGAGCAGTTCTCTGTCCCTGGGGCCAAATCCTGTGGAATTGCCCACACAGAAATCAGTAAATCTCCAGCACTATGCTGGCCTCATCTGCCCGCTGGGGATGCTCCCAGTAACTCTCAAAATATACCCAGGAATTCTCCAGGAGGACAGGTTAGGGATCAAGGGAACACTTAACAGTTCCTTTCCACAACTATGTTTGTGTGCCTGGAAACTGCCACTTTTTAATTTACTGAATTAAAGCCAGTCAGGCAGCTTTTGCATATTTTTTGAATTATTTGAAGTGCCACATGAATGAGTCCGTGTCACAGCTTACTGGGTCACACACATATAGGAATGGTGCATTTTACAGCTTGATGGATTTCTGTGGTTCAGCCTTACTTCTAGGAAAAAACTTAATGCATTTTTTCAAAACCACAGATTTACATCAATAAGACAAATATATGTTGGCATTATTGCAACAAATACGTTGCAGTAATACCAACATAGATTTAAATGACTTCTTTACATCAGAGATTGACTCAGCTTCTCAAATTGCTCCTAGAGTAGAACAAATATCTTCCACAACACGTCCCTGACTGGTCTGGGAGTTAAATACTGCTTGGTCCTGTCTCACAGACACCCTGGTGTCATCTTCAACATCCTTGTGCCATCGTATCTCACAGTCAATCTACAGCTCATAGGTGTTCTCAAAATTCCCCCCAAAAAGCATTTCCTTTGCAATAAAGAAGACACAAATGAGAGACAACAGGAAGAAACTCTTTGCCTGTAGGTAAGAATTGCTTCACCATGCTGGAAATGCAGAACTGGGAAACTCTACCGTTCTGCTGTTGTTGATGTACTCGTTACACTGACAAGAGAGGAGTTGCACTGATAGAACTTCCCCTGAAACTTCTTTCCATCCTTTTCCATTCCTTGCTTGAATTATTTTTAAATGTGCTCTGAGCTACAGGAAACATGCATTCCTTTTCCCAGGAGAAGGCTGAGAGCTTGCAGAGCTGTCACTTATTTCACAGGATTCATTAATTGTTTGTTTAGTCTAGGGAGAAGAAGATTTTTATAACCCTTTGGTTTGAAGAAGAGTTCCAGCAACAAGATTCCTTATTACAGCAGTGGCTGTACCACAGCTTATTGTACTTCTTATCACCTCCTTTGATAAAAGAAAATGGCTTATTTTAGAAGAAACTGTCAGTGGCATTGAAAAGAATCAGAATCGCTGCTTCAGGGTTTGCTTTCAGGAGACCAGCAGCGGAATATTTTTTCATTGTCACAAGCTGGTATTAATGCGGCGTTTTATTTGAGAATTCCAGCACCCAAAAGACAAAAGGCACTCGTCAGCTCCCCAAGGAGGGGAAGGCTGCAGACTGGTGTCTGTTCTGCTCTCAGCACTCCAGAGTTCACATGGGACTGTGTAGAACAGGAGCCAGCAAACCCAGCACACCAAAATGCTGAAGCTGCACTTTTGTGGTGTGAGGTGGGCACCACTGAGCTGCCACACCCTGTCCCCCACGGAAGCCTTCCCCACTAAGCCTCCCACACACTGGGCTGCCATGCTCCCCTTCCCCTCACTCTTTTTTCTTGCTGTTTCACTGCACTTCACCTTCTCCTCGCCCCATTCCCCTACACTTAGTGCTGTGTTTCCCATCAAGCCTTCACACCTTCCCTTCCAGCCATGTGGTTAGCGTATCCTCCCTCCTCTAAGCTGTTTCTTTCTGTTTCTTTCCTCCTAGTTTAAACATTTTCCCTTTCTGGATGGTGTCGCAATAGGACACGAAGTAAAGATGCTTGACTCCAGTCAGGAGGCAGTAGAAATCAGAAGGTTTTCTTTACAATTCATTCAGTCCTTTTATAACATGCTTCGATATAAAAAGACATACTATTAATCCATAGAACTGAGACCTCTCCCGTTGGCTCAGTAACAGAAATAGCAAACAACACCTGTTGTTATGGGAAAGAAATATTGTTTACACAAGGTTGTTTGGGGGAAAAAAGCTGTTGAAAAGTTTCCCTTGAGAAGAGCTAGCTCAGAAAATATTGATCCCACAGGAGGGGATCCTCCCAACNGGAGCATCAGTCAGACTGGTGTCTGCTCTGCACTTAGCACTCTGCAGTTCACATTCCTGTTCCGTGCAGAACAGGAGCCAGCAAACCCAGCACACCAAAATTCTGGAGCCGCCCTTTTGTGATCCAAGAGGAACAAACTTTTCTGCAACACTGGATTCACACCAGCTCAAAGTCTTAGCTCAGATTTGGGCCTGACCTCCACTTACAAAGCCACCCTGAAGGATGGAAGAGCCTCCTTGGTGAAGGTTTGTCCTTGCAGGAAGCTTTGCTGAGCCCACATACAAAACCAAGCCCCAGTGGCAGGCAAAAAAATGAAGAAGAAGTTCTCTGCAGGGGAGCAATTTAACAGCTGTGAGGATTGGTGCACTCCTGCTGCTTTAATCACTGCCAGAGCTGCCTTCCCTGCTCTGCCCAGCCTATAAAAGAGAAATCTTCATTACCTATTAAAGAGTCATTTTCTTATATAAACGGATTTCTTGGGATGCATATTGATAGTTTTATTTGCCCCTGGTGGAGAAGACAGGATGTTTAAATGTCCAGAAAAGGTATTCTATCCACTTGCCTTTCCTGCAATAGTTAACAAAATAGAAATTGGAATAATTACCAGTGCAGGCATCTCCAGTCCTTCTTACCAACAGGATTTTCAGACCTGGGAAAAGTTTTATGATCTGTAAGGCAAGAGATGGATGAATTTAATCACTGGCTGAATTTAAAAAGATAACCACTTGCAAAATCCTCACAGACAAAAAGAAAATAATTCTTACGCTTTCATTTTTTAAAATTGATAGTACATTAATTTATTCACTTAACACACTGCTTCATCACCTGAACATTCAAATGCACAGGAAGCAGCAGTGCCTCATAACCATTGCAAACAAAAGCCAGTGTTACTCTGAAAAAGAAATGGGCTTTGATTTTTACTGAATTATAAAATAACTTTCTTCTTTTTTGACTTTTTTTTTCTTTTGAAATAATACCAGAAACACATTTATCTAACTTTGGAAACCAATAGACTTATAGCTCGCACGAGGGAAAAATCTGTGTAAGGGTTGTTATTCTTCCTCAGAAGAAAATGGAAACAAATAATACGGTTTCAGACCAATTTACTGTTGATGGGAATATTGGAATTCCTTGCATCCCCTCCCGTGAGCTACACAGCCTTGGAGCAAATTACATCGTGTTCAGCACAGTCTCAGATTGGGAATTACAAACAATACAACAAAAGCCTCCAGCTATCAGGCGTATAATGGTAAATATAATTTGCAGCAGATTACATGTTTCTGGAGTTGTGTTATTGTTACCTAAAGAGTGATGCGTGGAAAATATTTTTTCCATTTTCCTTACTTTTATAGAGCCTGACAAAACACAAGTGAATGTTTCGCTGAGGAAAACACACATCTGTAAGATGGTGACAAGTCATTATCTTCATCAGTGTCTCAGAGAAATAACACATTTGCTAGTTTTGCTATTCTCACCTATAAACAAAATGCCTCAATATTTAAGCATGGTATGTCAGCTGCATTCACTGACCAGGAATTTTCTGGGCAGAACCCTGAAAGAATAATTTTTCCTTTTCTTTTCTATGGACTGCCAGGTTGGAATAGCATTCACATGTTTTGATAGACACTTTACAAAATAAAATCAATCTTTGCAGGAAGTAAACAGAGCCCAGCTTGCAAGTGACTGAGCAGTCTTGTTCTATATTTGGTCTTCAACTTAGGGGCCAAAAACATAAGGAATAACTCTTCTTCAAGACAGTTTAAGCACTGATGATTGAGAACCTATTAATATATTTACTTCCACGACCGGGAATAAATTAGCAAAAAAATAAAAAGGGACATTTTTGCCAGCGAACAGTGCAACAGCGATAGAATTTTTAGTAGCCAGAGGAAGTTACAATTTTCAGCCAGCAAATATTTCCCACCAGGTTCAGTGCATCTGTTGTAAGTAATGAGGACCCAGAAAACAAGGCAGGGATTGCAGCCCATAACCAGCACTCTGCTTGCACCTGCTGTGATACTGGGAATGGACAGAAAACATCTTCAATATCTTTCTGTTTCAGATGTGATTGACAAGTTTAATTTATTTGATGTACCTCTTAGTTATGGGAACAGCAATAATGCAACAGAAGGATGGTGCAGAGTTGCTGTGGCAACAAAGCACTCAAAGTCAAGGCATGAAACATGAAGGGACTGGGCACAGAGAGAGAATTCTCCCCTGGCATGGGAGAAGGAGAAGTTTTATGACAAAAGGCAAATTGAAGCAATATAACACACCACTCGCCCCTGGCACTGGTAATATCCAGAATATGTGAGTCTGAACGTCCTCCTTTACAGGTCCCAATTTGTGAGCACTGATAGCAGTCAGCAAATTGTGGCAAACACAGGAGTTCACAGCCTAGATCTATATGATAAACCAGGACATCAGTGTCCACTCCAGTGTCTTGCTGCTTGAAACAATGAAACCTAGAGGAAAACATATTTCCCCTCTTTCCTGCTGCCCCTCTTGCCCCACCACATGCCCTTGCACAGGTAAAAGTGTGAGTCCACCCTATATTCTCCCTAAAGTTGTGATACAGAATTCTCAATGCCATTATTTCCAAAGCAAGTAATATTCAGGACAGATGGATGCAACAGCTTCCATCTTCATTAGTTTCATAATCACTGGAAAGTGCCAGAAAAACATACTGTATTTTGAGCAAGAAAATTTTCATGGGCAATATTTTCAGGCCCCACTGCAAGTATTTCCTTGTAGCAGGAGCTTCCTTTGCTTCCATCACTGGGAAATCAAATGTTAACCAGCAATGCTAAGCTGTGCATACTAATGGCTGAGAAATAATTGAAATACAGTACAGTTACAGAAGTATAAACTGCAAGGGACACAGCCATCTGGAAATATTGAAATCCCTCCATGTTTCATTAGTTTGAGTGTTTCTGTGGTGCTGCCAGGCTGCACAGAAGGGAGCCAATCCTCCTCAGAGTGCACATCCCACCTGGGCTTCCCAAGGCAACCCAGGGGCACTGTGCAGGGGAAAAATGTTTCAGGTGAAGAAAAGGACTGACCTTTTCCAGCCACCAGAGCTGCTCCAGTGAGGCCAGTCACTGGAAAAGGACGAGAAGAAATGTTACAGGTGGCAGCCAGCTGATGTGGCCCTTTGTAGACCAGATGGGAAGGGGAAAAAGGTTTTTAATTCAATTCTTCCTCTTGAGTTCCATTGTGTCTCATTGCACCTGCAACTTGCAACTTGCAAGCAGTTCCTTTTTTTACTGTGTATGTCTTCTTTGGAACTTTGGAATCATTTGCACATGGCATAAAGGAAACAATCCCAACTGAGACTTACAATGTAATTATTTGTGCTGTAGAATTTGCTTCCATTATAAAACATCTGCCTTGCTTTTAAGCATGAACATACTTTTGCTTCTGGAGTGCTTTATGTAGTTTTTGCAACAGTAAAGTTTAAGAGATCTTCTGTTCACTTTGCACATGGCTTTACGATGAGCAGTAGCAATACCATTATATTTCCTCCATGTATCTTTTTACCAAGACTGAAACTGGATCAATACTGTAAACTTCAGCCTGCTGCATCTCTCAGTTTAATGACTTCAACAAGCTGCACTAATCAGTTCATGGTCATATTGATAGCATCAGGCATCCTTGAAATGTCTCTTGATATTTAGCCACTCCCACCCTGGAGGGTTGTGGAACTCATTCTATAGCAACCATGGCAAAATTTCTCCTCTGCCAGGAGTCCCCTGAGCACAATTCACTAAAATCCAATAACTCTATAGGCTTTACACTATTAATTTCTTATACTCAAGTCCATTCCAGGGCTCTGTAGCAGCTTTACACCATTGAGTTGGCTCTATTTGTTCCTCTGTCCTTCTGTTTTCATTAAAAGCACTGAGGGGAAAAAAAAACAGAAGCATAAATATTTGCACTCAAACTTTATTAAAAAGAGAACTTCTTAAAAATTAAACCTGACTTTATGGCAACTGATGGAAAGGCCTGATTGTATTCACACTAAAACACTTGTTAACAAAACAATATATATTATTTTGTTAACAAGACAGATAACAAAAAATAAAGACACTTTCTATTTACAGGTAAATATGCTTGTAATAAAGATGCTTTCTAATTACAGGCGAAACTACAAGGCAAATATCTGATTTCGTATCAACACAACTACTCCACACTTTTTCAGTGTTCTATAATTTATTAGTACCTTTATGTACTGGATTTATTCTCTACAATGAAGCAAATGTTAAGATACCTCTTTTGTTTCAATTGATGGTAATTAACTGCTCTTCTTGGCAAGTCTTTCCTTTGGAGTTCCAGTCAGATTTTAAGATAATTACACACCTCAACTAAAAGCCATCTGTCAAAGCACAGAATTTTCAGAATTCAAGTGAGAACGTCCCTGTAAAAAGAGTTTAAAAGAAACATTTAATCCACTAGCTTTAGTGAACTTCCTTTGATTGCTAAGTTTAGTGAAAAATAAATGTCATTAAAAAAAATCTTCTATTTAACTAAATCAAGTTTACTACTAAACTACATATAAAGGTTAAATTTCCATTTGCATGCATACAGTCAAACAAATTCCAAGTAAATAAAATTAAGGGGAAAAAAATTACCAGATGAAAACACAAAAATGAAGGTTCTAAATAAATGTATACAAAGCTACAGAACAGCATTCTTCTGAAGAATAGCACAACTCTGAGTTGGAAACGGACTCTTAAAAATTCTGTGCATTGTGAAACAACCTTTACTTAGGGAGGAAAAAAAAAAAGATGAAGCATGAAGTTTAACCAAGAGTTCCAACAAGAGTTTTAGAGGGAGTAGCACCTACACCCTGTGTTTGGGCCAGCAGAGCAAGACGTGAAGCCACTGGCCCAGAGTGCCCCTGCAGCCACTCAAATAAAGTGCAGAAAGCACCTTTTTCTTATTGCAATGCAGGAAGCCTGGGAAAGAATTATTTTCTCCTTTCATTTGGCTGTGACTGAAATGCTTTCTGGAGCCCACAACGCTCCTGGCTGGGCTACATTTTCTCCTTACTACAAAGCTTTGGCTGCAGACACACAGGCAGGAGGTGGTTCCTTTGAAAAGATATGGCATTTTCCTGAAAGTAAAATAAAAGAGGAGTGGAG
The DNA here is from genome assembly GCA_008694505.1 of Cyanoderma ruficeps. Taxonomy (NCBI): domain Eukaryota; kingdom Metazoa; phylum Chordata; class Aves; order Passeriformes; family Timaliidae; genus Cyanoderma; species Cyanoderma ruficeps. The sequence continues at coordinate 105,411 of VZDJ01000452.1, forward strand.
GGGAGACACATCTTGTGAGGCTGTGGAAAACCTGCCCTTACAGAATGCTTAAAACACAGCCAAGCTGGGACTGAGAACATCGCTTTCCCACTCCGGCTCCTGGGGAAGTGTGACAGCTCCCCGGAGAGCGAGCTGAAATTGAAAGATAAACCAGCTCCATCCTGCCAAGAGAAACCTGCAGCATGGTGTCCCTGCCTGCTGCAGCCAGCCCTGCCAGTGCAGCTCCTCCAGCTGCCAAAAGAAGAGATGAACACAGGGTCCAGCTGCCGGGTAAGGGAGGGATCCAGGTTGTGATCCCGCCACCTCAGCCCCACGCTCCTGAGAGAGCCACAACTGGCACTGGAGCTGGAGCATCCACAAGATCCTCTCCTTTCCACCACTTGCTTAGCTTGGAAGTGAAAAAGAAGCCATTGATGGCAATTTACGTGCACCAGGATGGCTGCAGGAGGAATTTGAGCATGCTAAACTGCAAACGATAATTCTGTGACAGCTTAACGGAATGTAATCACAAAATTGGAAAAGTAAAGTTGGGTTAAAGGACAGGAGGACAAAGTACTTCTCCCCACTCTTCTCACAAAGTTTTTCTTTATAAGCTTTCCAATAAAATCTCTGGGGGTGGGATTTTAAACGTGCCTAAGACACTGTGGCAATTTCTGCAACAAGGCACATGCATTAAAACCATATTTCTGTGCCTGAGTTTAATTCAAAACCTGCACAAGAGCCTGAAGTGCTTCTCATTTCCATACCAGATCAAATGCCACTTTGATGGGAATTACATGCACTTAAGTGGACAAGAGACTAAATTTTATAGACTGGACTCCTTTTTTCTTTATGATAAAAGATTTCTTTGTACCAGTAAACACAAAGTCCATTTTTCATAGAGGCCCTTTCTGCAGAATGTCCATATCAAGAGCTAAGTACATATTTCCAGCTTGCTCATGCTCCAAAACTCCCATTATCTTAGGAAGGGGATTTCCCTTCTTATCTCCAATTACAATTTGAAAATGTTTCTTGTCTGTTTTCTTATCTTTTCAGCTTTAAATCACTTTTAGCAGCTCGAGAGGAATGTGGATACTTGGTGCAAAGATGAAGGCATTGGCAAAAGCCTGACAAAACATGCTGGAGCCAGCCAAATACCTGGAGAGAGGGAGGAAAAGGAAGGAGGCCAAAAGCAGAAAGGAGAAGGGACAGATGTGCACATACATTGCACACACAGCTCAGGTAAAGATAAAAAACATGCCATATGTAATAAGCCCTGTGCTGTTTTGTGCTAAATGCAAATATGGTAAGTGGCATTCAGTGGCACAAATCCCTTTTCCAGGAGCAGTGCTAATCCCTAAAATCTCAGGCATCTGAGAGACTCCACACATCCCTATTAAGCTACAGCAGCAGAGTCGAATTGAGTCTTTTTAACTTTGTATGAATAAACTAATTTATATTGCTGATTCTCTCCTTCACTGACTCATATTCCCACACATTACTTGTTGTACTTAAACCTTATGATTCTCAGATGGCAAATTAGGATGAGAAGATTCCTCACATTTGACTACAATTCATCTCACTTTCCTGCTCAGTTCGTAAAAGCAAGAGATAAAAAGACATTTCACCTACCACCTCTTATTTCTTTTAAAATGACAAATGAAAGACTTAAATGCATTTTGGAATACCATCCAGAAGAGCTTGCTTTTGCCACCAGCGCCTGAATGAGATGGAAAGTATCAACAGCAAACCCATTCTTATCTGAGTTTTGGCATTACCCACCTGACACCACTAGTCAGTAGTCGATTTGAGTGAAATAAACCTTATTTTTCCACAGCCTTTAGATAGCAAAAATATCTGAAGGCAAAAATCTTCTCTGTGGGGGTTCTTTCTATTCTTACAGCAAGCAGGGAGTCTGCATTTTACTCGCTATTAAAGAGGGTTCACCCACCTGCTCCCCTCTGCCTTTATTTCCAGATTCCCTCACGGAGCTGCTCCCTTACCTGCCGTGATTGCAATTGGTGCCATAAACCAGCCCAGCAAAGAAAACTTACACAGCGGAATTTACCGCCAGCAGCAACAACAGCAGAGACTTACCAACCCCACCAGTGAAACTAATCACATTAACCCCAATAATTACAGCTGACAATGAGTACAGCTGTGAGCCAAATTGATCTCACTGGGGCGCCCGCAATGGCATTGTCCCAGCTGGCACCTCGCAGAGCTCGGGAAGCAGGGGGGACAATAAGTGGGAAGTCACTTTGCATCCAAGTTGGCATGACAAGGATAAAATACTGTCTCCTGAGGAATGTTTGCATAAATTGAAGGGAAAGCAAATCCTCAGCAAAAGCCCTGAGATCTCCAGATCCAGCCTGTTAAAGGAAAGGCCTACCCAGCCTGGCTGCACGGGGTCAATAAACAGCATTAAGCTCTTTTTCCATATCTCTGGTGAGAATCTTGTCCAAAAATGTTGTGTGTGACACAGAGGCCTCCATTTCATCCCTTTCCACAGAAACTGAAAGATATGCTGTGTGAAGATGAGCTATCTACAACCTGGACACAAGTGAGCCGAGCACATTCCCAAAGCACTGACTCTCCTCTGCAATGGAGATACTGATTTGTGAAATACCTTTGTGTCTTGCAGAACTGATTTTCCACCGGCCAAAGCCCCTCAGAAAGAATAGCATGGAATGAGAGGGTGGATCTGCACTAGGATTTCATTTGGGTGAGGAATAGGCACTTGAATCAAACCTCCTGATGGCCTCTGCTCCCAGTGCTCCCAAGGTCTGAACCCCTCGGTATGAACAGAGTAATGACACATTTTCCAAGCCTCCAAGGGTTGTGGTTTGCTGTTTGTTGCTATTGCTCTTTGCAACTTTTCACTTAAGTAAGCTCAGAAGTACTAAAAATCACCTGTGAAGGAACTGTGTAACATATTCAACTGAACAAAAGGTCCTGTTCAGGTCAGTATTGCAATGAATTTTATTTTATTTTAGACTTTCTTTACAAGGCGCCTAAAGTGCACTGGTGGGTAGAAAACCAAACAATGAAGGAACAGATTCTGCAGAAGTAATTCGTTTATAATCTTGGAACAGCAGGTCATAATAACATTTTTAGCAGATTACAATGTATATCCTTGTTATACATTTAAAACGCTCCTTTATCAAGGCAAGCAGCTATTTCAGCTGAAATTTTGCAGCACACTTATCAATAAAACATAGTACAGGGTTCTTGAAAAGACCATTCCAAGGATGACCATTTTCAGTGTTTAAATGGTCCCTGCAGGAGGTGGATGGATTTAAAGGATACAGATTTTTTTGCCTTCAGGAAGAGAAAGGTGGTGAGAAGAAACACCAAAAAATGCAGTCAGGACAGCAGCAGATTATGAGTAGGAAGGTCTGGAGGCAGAGGGGACAACTCAGGAACTGACAGGAAGACGAGATAAAGCATTAGACATTTTGAACAAGGACAGAAGGATGCAAACATGCTTTTGCAGGGCAAGAAAGGTCTATTTTTACTCTGCTTTTTCCACGCTGGAAGATTCCATGATGGAAAAGAAAATAACGCTGTAACAGAAAACGATCATGACCTCCACAATGAACCTGACCTCTGCTAGAGAATGTGGCAGTGTGATGAGGGAAATGAAGAATCTTAATGAGGTAAGGGGAAAACCAGTCATCCTGAGGCACTGGGCTCCCCCCAGGAGATCAGCTAAAAAGCAGTTTTCACTGCATTTTGCAACTTTGCTTGAATTCATCCTGGTTTGTCTTTGAAACAAAAAGCAGGACAGAGAGAGACACAATCTAGTTGTAAAATTCTTTTTTTTTCCCCCCCCTCACATTTTCCCCTGAAGACATAAAAGTGTGCATGCAAATCCTGGCAGCTGTAGGACAGTTCTGGGGCAGAGGAGTCTGTGCAGAAGGCTGGGGACAGGGAGGTGGCCACCAGCTGTGGCTTTCAGGAGGAAGACAGGGTGACAGGCAGCTCAGAGCAGCACTTGGTTAGTCCAGGACACAGCTGTGTCCCTCAGACCCATTTCTGTGCTGCAGAAAACTCCTGGTAACCTGGTGCCTGCATTTCCTAATACCCAGGGAATTAGGTCAGACTGTGCCAGAACAGAATCTTCCTTTCAAACTCGAATCATGCCACACAGAGCCAAATGTAAAAATTGTGTCTGTGGCACTGAATTAAACAGGCCTTTTCCCTTTCCATGGCTTAGCCTAGTTCTTTTCCATCCTGCTGTAGGGAGCTGTCCCTCAATGTTCACACAATTCCCCAAATCCTCCATTTACCTCAAATGGGACTTGCAGGGTCCCAGCCCAGCCATGCAGCACACAAGCATTTAAATGTTACAGCTGATCATGTGCCACTTCTCAAACCTGTCCTCTAGCTATCTTTAGTTTATTTTTATAAGCATGGCATTGGAAGCCACATGGTACATAACCCCCTCACCCTCAGAAAAATAACCAAAAAAATTCCCACATGGACAGATTATCCCACACATGGCCTGAAGGTGAATACAAACATGTTATTGTCAAGATTTTACCGTTCTTTTCACTTTTATCCATTGTTTCCTTTTTCTGCATCTCTTTCACAGGCAGGGAAGCAAGCTTAAAAAAACAAAGCCCTTCTTTGCTTGAAAAAGTTCCTCACAGGTAGCCCTCTTTGATCTCCTCCTTTTGTTCCCAGTCAGCTGCTCTTCCAACACAACCTGCGTTTGATAAAAGAAGGCTGAAAATGGAGGATAAAGCTTTGGTTTTCTGAAAAAGCATCTTTCCTAGAAAAGCTACAGAAATTATTAGATTTCAGGTGCTCTATCCATTTGAAAGTTAGAGATGATTGTCCTGAACAATGGCTGCTTTTTAGGCTCTGGAACTTGTGGGGTTATGGGGGTTTTGAGGTTTGGGGGTTTTTTTCAGTAAAATAGGAATTTTCATGTAATTTCCAGTTTGATCAGGTGAAGAACACTAGCCCATCACTTTGCCTTCCCACCCCCCACTTTCTACCTTATGCATTTCTTTTTTAGGCCTCTGCGTGACCATTTTCACAAATGGAGTCTTTTTATAGAATCACAGACTATTTAGGTTGGAAAAGACCTTTACAATGATCAAGTCCAACCATTTTTGTCTCTCATTTGTCTGTGACAGATACAGATGATTTAAAGATGCCCAAATCAAACTGTGTTCACTGCAGTGCAGGGGTGACAAACCAGCCGAGGACATCTCTGCTCACAGCACTATGCCACTCCCAGCTCTGTCCCAGCTCTGAGGCTCAGGAAATCCAGGGAGCTCCATCAAGCACTGCTGATTCTCCTACACCATAACACTTTGTAGGACAGGAGTGAGAAGCAGAGTTCTTCAGCATTTCTTTCTCATTTTTTCCTCTTTTTTGCACCCAGGATCTTCTCTGAAGTGCAGAAAATAGTGCATGAACTTTAACTTCATCTTCATAAAAGTGCAAAGATGTATTTACACAGTACAAGAATGGCACGCACAGAAGTGCTGGAGCCAGGCATGAACTGGAATGGTCTTGATTCCTTCCCAAATTCCACAGAGAACAGAACAAGTCCAGCACCTCGTCAGGAGAGAAACACTTAATCCTACTTAGCCACCTCTTCTTCAGTGGCACAAGGAACCACTCGACCTTTTCATTTCCCATTTGAACTTCCTTCTGAACCTTCAGCAGATTCAGTGGTGTGCTCTGGTGATCGCTGGTTTTGCCTCAACACATGGCAGAACCAAATGCCCTTTTTACAAAACACAGTGCTGATTTGAAAACTCAGTGTATTTGTTACTCAAACAGCACATTCACCTCATTCAGAGCCTCATCTCCTGACAATCCACACAGGTGAGTAATTTGGACAAAATGATACAAGGAAGGGCTCTGGAGGTGGTCAAGTTACTGTCTGAAAATGTTCTTTTTTGGGCAATTTAACCTCCACCTGTACTTGGAACGCTGTGGTGGGTGCTGAACACTTCCCTGCTTGCTGGAACCAGGGTAGGCTCAGCAGCAGTAACACAGACACAGTTAATACAGGGCAGCAGGTCCCACTTTTTTGAGTCAATCAAGAAGATAAAATACACACTGGGATCCAATGTGGCCTTAATGAATGAGCCACTTGGAGCATAAACTCCAAACTCAGTATTTTATGACTATTGGACACAAAAGGTTTGGTGAGATGACCCCTGCATGTGTTATTGTGGTGATTTTGGATTTCAAGGTTTTTACAGCATCCTGTTTGCCCAGCTGTGCCAGTCTTCTCTAGTTTGGCAAAACAATGACTTTGCCTCTTCTTTATGTGCCAAAAACTGCTTCTGTACATGTTCATGAAGAATACAAAATAATTAAAGTCCAATTGTCCAATAATGTAACACCAAATCCCTTGTGTCTAACTTCAGGTGCCAGTAAGTTTCAGCCAGATGCCTTTTATGCTTGTTGAAAAGTGAACAGGCAGAGACAGTGATGCTTGTAAGGCTTCAGTGGGATGAACCCCAAGCTTTGAGATATACTTAAGGTGGCCCAAATAAAAAGGAAAAATAACTTCTCTGCCTCCTGGATTCTCACAGTTTGATGCCAAAATGACCCCCCAGGACAGATAATAGGGTAGTTGCCACTCAAAATAACCCAGTCCTGTGGTACAAAGACACAGTGCCCTAAAATAGATTGGCAGAAACAGGTCACAGCCCCCTTGGGAATCAGAGATTGATTCAGAAGTTCTGAACAGATACAGAAATTCCTTGGGAGCTCAGGGCCAGGCAAACTTCTCACCAACAGAAGGAAAGAAACTCTCTTCTCTGCAGGCCAGTCCTCTTTCACAGTCCTAGCATGGTCTGACTAGTGTGCTCTAATGAAAACCATTTCTCACAAATTTTGCTGTTCTCAGCTCTGTAGGGTCACAAACAGCTCTGGGAAACAGCAGAGGAGGTGCCCACTGAATAACCAGAATTGTCAACCAAGTTCCAACTGCAGAACCAGAACCCCACCCACTTATCTGTACCTGCCATCACATTAAATCTGATGATAATTGAGTTGAACAGACGTGTAAATCAGGGCAGAATCTGACCTGCCAGATCTCTATTATTAGGGATGCTAAAAAACTCAGCTTGACTTTCAGACTCTGGCTGCAACCTGCATTTCTGCCCATTAAAGAAACAAAGTCTTTCTCCTTTTAGGCTGCCTAAATTTTGAATTGGAATAAATAGGAAAAAAAAATAGTCCCTAAATTCTCATTTTATGACACCAAATATAACTACACATACAGCAAATCTAGGAAGAGGGGAGAAATATCAGCTAAGCCTGGGCATACAATGTGAACAAACACTGTTAAGAAGAAGATTTTCAGCAGAATCCATTATTCAAAGATGTCATTAGCCCACAAAAAAGCAGGAGTGGATATCTTGCACATCCTGGTTTTATTCACAATTAATGATGTTTCCTTATCTGGACAGAAAAATGTTTAAATCACATTTTCACTGCTAGGGGAAAAAAAAAAAAGCACCGCCCGTCTCCGAAACGGCAATTTAAACAATTCCCGGCGTTTCAGAAATGCTGCTTTATCACACGATGGATATGCCTTTCAAATTGCCTGTTCTGCTCGACACTTGTGAATCAATTTGTGATAAGCAGGCAGGGAGGACCTAAGGGCACGTCTGCTCTGGCTGCTCCTGGCTCCAGCAGGATGCTGTCTGCACGCTCCCCATCCAGCACTGCAGGGCTGCTGCCTCTGGGAGCCACAGCTACCCCACATTCCTTTTTTTCCCACTCAGCAGCCAAACCATGAGTGGTTCCTGTTGATAGAGAAGACAAGGCACGGCATTTTCAACAGTCTCTCCACGGCAAAAGCAAAAAATATATTCCCAGTGTTGAAAAATGGGGTGCATTTTGTCCCTACTCACACTGGCCCTTAGTGTCTCTCATCCATGGCACCTTCCTGGCTGTGCTCCAAAGCCAACCCAGCAAATCCCAACACTCAGGAATCCCTCACAGTGCTCCAGCTGCATAGAATAATTCCAGCCAGCCCCCACCAGTTTGGTGCAATTGCCATTAATGTCAGTCACAGCTACATCAGCTATTTGCATAATTGAAACTCCACCAGGGACTGAAGTCCCAAAGGAGGTGTGATCTGTGTCTCCCATTCGGACACTGAAAATTGCACCAGCCTATTCTAATTCCATGTATCTACATCTCCCACAGGATTTAGAGCTATCAATTAAAAGAGCAGTAAACTGGTTGGCAAATAACTGCAGGCCAGAAAATTTGAAAAGCATCTGAGAAAGAAAAATTTGCGAATGTTAAACCCAACTCAGTCGTTGAGATTTTCTAAGTTCGGTTTTTTGACACAAAAATCAAAACCATTAACCACAGAGGAAAAATCTTCAGTACAGAAGGCTTTAATCTGGTTGAATGGCTGATTTTTATCTGAGAAGCTCCCACATAAAATATTTCTCTATGATTAATAAGTAATTACCGTGCATTGTTACCAATAAGAATGTCTTAAGATGCAGGGCACAGATGTATTAAGCTCACAGACAATGGACTGAATCGTGAAGTCCTTTACAATGACACTACATGAATTATTGTCCCAAGTTCCCTTCAAAGAAGTTGGCCATTCCTAAAATTTTGTTTCTTTTTCTTCCTTTAGATGTCTTAATTGGAGAAAATAGGCAGAACAGAAACCATCCAAAGACTAAAAATCAAATTCAGATTAATTCATCCACTTGTTGTTTTGTTCTAACACTCTGTGAAACTACAGTGTCAGGGACATGTAAGCTGGAATAGAGGTGATAAATTATCTACTATGCTGTTCAATTCCTTAATTGTCAAGAAACACTTGTATTGAAATATTCTTCCCTTACCTGTTGGTTTGGGGTCTTTTCACAATGCTTCTTCTCATACTGCACTTTTTATGAAATAAACATCTTCTTGCAGATCTTCAAACATGGTTTTTTTAGTGCTGAAGAGGAACTCAAGAGCTCTGGTTGACATTTCACCTCCTGCAGCCCAGAAACTTAATTCTACTGGGAAAGTGCTTACTCCTATCTTTTCACTTTTAAATAACAACTATTTAAATTATTAACAGTATTTTTCTCTGTTATTTAAATTTAACATTTTTTTTATTCTTCAGCGCTTGAACACAGCCACTTTTTTCTTGAGACTAGTGAAATCCCAGATGTGTGGATTCACTCACTAAAAATCTTGCCTTTTTCTTCCCCAGAGCTTCAAAACTTCCAGGGCTGAATAACAAATTGGTGTTTTAACAGACACCCTGAGTAGTTTATCCCAGACATAGTCATTACTGCGGCCACAGTCATGAGGTAGGACCAGAAAATCAATTCTTCAGTCATCTGTAAAGGGAATTAAAAATGCTGTCCTTGAGCTGTGATACTCATGAATTTGCTTATCTTCCTGAGTTTTAGTGGCTGGAATTTCCTTGTGCTTTGTTTTCTTTCAATAATGGATGTATTCCTTAGCACAAAGAAAATATCAGGGCCTGTGATCAAATCAAATCATGTCACACTCAATAAAATATGGCCCAGGATTCTCGCCAGTTCCTGAAATATCTTTAATCTTTAATTTGCAATTTAAGATTGATATCCAAAAGAGAAGCTGTTGAAAAGGAGTGCCACTAAGAAAATATCAGCCCTCTGAAGACAGAGATTTATTAATGCTAAATATAATTTTAAAATAAATCTTCAAAATTAGATATGTAAGTAATACACAGAAATTTGGTTTCTGAAAAAGGAGAAAAGTAAAAAAAAAGTAAAGCAGAGATAAAGAGGTTTTGACGTAGTGCAGACATCTGCCTGTGCAACAGCAGTATATTACCTTTAAATAATACATAGACACTGTGTAAATGCACTCTAGTTATTAGGATTTTAGAGGAGACTATGGTTGAAATCAGTTCCCATTATGTGTTAGCACTGTATTTTACAGAATTCCTTTAATGGGTATTTAAACGTGGGCATGCAGTGGGTTTTGTCATACACAAATACATAAAATCAACTACAGAAAAATACTGTTGTTTTTATTAAGTTGTAAGTAATAAATTTAAAGCAAGGATTACAGTGAGTTCTTTCTTAACTTCCCTCAAAACCTGCTGTAACCATTTCTAGGTCAGACATAGAAATACAATTACCTTCATCTTTGAAGGCAGACATATGAAAATAAATCTATCAAACTTTAAAATCTAAGAACAAATTGTACCACACTTACTCACATGGTATGGTGGTTTACTATTTTGTTTCTTTACCTGGAAGAAATTATCTGCTTGGCAGAATTAAGCCTTTTATTCACTTTGAGAACACTCCCAAACAGTCCAAGTCCCAGTTCACTGTAGGTAGTGCTCCACTAATAATTAGAAATACTTCTACTTAAAACAAAGTAGGGATGGACTAAGTGAGATCACACAGAGCCATCCTCTCTAAACCTTTCCATCCTGTCAGTCTGGGATAGAAATCACACCAAACATAGATCCTTTCATGGGAAATTTGCTCCTTTCTGCTTGCCAGAGGCACTGCTTTTAGAACATCTTTTTATCCAATATTTCAATAGTTCTTTTAAAACATGCATGTAAAATGTTGAGCTGAGGGAGTTAAAAAATCAACTCAGATGATGAAAAAAGCATCATTTGGTTTGTTCCAGGTCTCATGGGCTGGGCTGTGGCATTTCCACGTTAGTAGAGACACGCCTCTGTGTGTTCTGCTCAGGGCTGGAGGAACAGTTAAGCACAGCACACACCCAATTTTGGGAGGTCCTAGCTGGGGTCACCAGTGGACAGATGGTTCAAAAGCAAAGGGAGAGGGGGGAGAAAAGTGATGTGTAAACAATTAATGCATCTGTGGCAAAGTCTCAAGTAACTGGGCTGATTTGCCTTCTGCTGCTTAATTGGAATGCTGTGCTCAGTGCATACTGTGTCCCCAGAAAGAAATGCCTCCCAAGCAAATTGAAAGAAGAATAATAAATCTTACCTTTTTTTTTTTTCCCTTCAGTCATACAAACCTCTCTCTACACCCAATATATCCATATGTAGGGAGAGAGAGAAGACAAAAAAAATAAAGCTGCAGGAGGAAAAGAGCAACAGCCATCATGTTCATTTTTTATCTCTCTGAGAAATTAGCTTTGCAGGGCTACAGAGCTGATGACAGCCCGCACAGAGTTTGGAGGGTAATTCAGACACAGTAATTTTTAGATATATCTCACAATTTTGGCATTGTGCAGATCAGTTAACCGTACTTCCATGCCTGAGAAAAAAAGCAGCAAAGTGTAAATCAGTTTGTGTAAAAGTTTGAATGGACATCCATGAAAAAACAAAAGCAGTGATAGATATCTATTTTCTCATGGCAACAGTTTTATAACCACTATAATGCATTTCAACACTAAAGATAAATCTTCTACCTACTATGTCTTGCCTCTTTTTTTTTTTCTGCATTTGACTCAAGTGGGAGCCAGCTGTAACCACTGAGTGTTTTTTTCTCACAAGTCATAAATGCAATAGCAAGAGGTTTGGGCATCTCAGCATCAGTATCCTTGTGCTTTTCAAAATGGCCACACTGTAAAAGATGGTGCTCACCCAGCAAGGGAGAAAAAATGTTGCTGTATTAAGGCAGAGCAGTTTACAAAAGCAGTCAGAGACCAAAAGAGATACACAGCTTGTGTTTATAAAAATTCATAAGCATTTCGAGTGCACTCCTAAAGGAATAGTGTAGATGCTGCAACAAATTATTATATAATATAATTAAACACAAAAACCTGGAATAGCAAAATAGCATTAAGGGACAAATTTTCATTGCTGTAGCAGTGGCAGACTGCAAGCAAAGATCCCATTAGAGGTAATGGGAGCTGAAGTTATAATCCACTGCACAGTGTCAAAAATAATATCCCTGTGGCTTTGGCTTAAACTGGCAGAGTTAAGGCAGCAACCTGATTTCTAAATCTCCCCATTGTGTGCAGACAGGAGCCCTCACAATGTCCCTCTTTCTCTTCTTCCCCTCGAACACTTTTTGTTTTTTAAATCACATTTGAGCAAAAGGAGGGAGGGAGGACCAGGCACGTTATATATGATTGTGCATTTCCTTTGCTTTTGTTGGTATAATCAAGTTTTACTTCATTTTAGCATGGCAAACACTTAGAACAAAGTGCTACCACTGAATGTTCTGATGCTTCTCATTCTGCAACCCTGGATAAATCACCTTTGGACTGGTGTAGGCAGGCTGTTAGCAAGGTGAAGGAAGCTGCTCCCCCCCTCTCTAAAATCACCCTTCCCCTCTTGCAGACACAAATTGCACCAGCCTGTGGCCATGCACACCGTGGGCATCCCCCAGTGCTATGGCTGCTAGCTGCATTTCTCATATTAAATTTGTCCTTTGTAGCCCTCAGGTTCCTGTTACCTGCTGCCACAGGTTCTGCTGTCACCTGAGCTGTCTCAGAGCTCTGTCAGCTTTAAACAGACTGCATGCCCCAACACAAATGCTGCAGCCCAGCTCCAATCCAAACCTGAGGGCTTGGGCCTTCTCCCATCCTTCAATTAGACCTGCCAGCTCTGAATTGCTGGAATAAAAACAATGCCCGTGTGGAATCTGGACAAATGTGGAGAGGGTTTTTATCAGTTTTCATCAGTTCTAAGGGTTTGGAGTAGCACGTTTGTGTAACTGCTGGAAAAGAGCCTTAGACATGCTGGGAGAGGAGCTGGGCTTTCACACCCACAGCTCACCAGCAGGATGGACAAACCTGCAGGGGACACCAAAGAGGGGAGAGTGTGAAGGCAAGGCAAACATTCAGGGGGAACTCAACAAGCTGGAGGTGAAACCATCAAAAACCCCATGAAGTCCAAAAAAGGCAGATGTAAAGGCCAGAATGTGGGCTGGACCAAGCCCATGAATCCCTTCAGGGAGGGGACTGACTGGCTGGGCAGCAGCTCTGCAGAAAATAACCCCAGGGTCCTGATGGATGAGTATTGACCCCTCACTTGAACCCCCAGCCTGAATTTCTATATGGTTCTCCCTTCCTACAAGCTCACAGCAAAGCTATCTCACACATAGGATGCATTATCTGCTCTTCTCCTCCATTCCAAATATGGCAGGGAATTAATCCCATTTTATGTCAAGGAAAACATGCACACACAGACAACTGCAGTAGCTCTGATGGCACCGACCACACAGTGAATCAGTGGCAGAAGCAGAACTAGAAAACAAGAATTACTGGCTTCCAATCCTACCTATTATCCATTCAGCCATGAAGATTTTCCATGAAAACCTTGTCTTGCCTGGGACTGCTGTCGTGATGTGCTTTAACAGTACTGAGCACAACAGCTTTCTGGCCTACAACTGATAATTCCTTGGCATTACTGTGATGCAGATTATGCTAATTATTAATAATGTGCTGGGGTAGGAATAAATTATGTGTAATACACAAAATTATTCTGGTGCAGAGCAGTGAGCTCTAACACAACAGAAAAAATAACTTCTGGCAGAGGACGTGTAGTAAAGTAATAATTGTCACACAAGTGATAATCACATGGACAAAGGGGTTTTTAGGAAAGAATTGGCTTTTTCATGAATGTTTGTAAAGGATTTAGCACTATCCATAATCCAGCCCGCTACATATGATTATGGCCCAAATAAATTTTAGAAAAAAGAAAATAAAGAAGACACAAAATCTGGGACATATAAAAACCTTTCCTCCAATACAGAGAGACAAAAAGGTGAGCAATATTCATACAGCAGGGAAAAAAGTTTGCTACACTTCTTCTTTTCTGACCATCTTGACTGAAAAAAAAATTGAAAACTGAGTAATCAGAAAGAATATTTCTGAATCAATATTCAATCAAATAATTTAACTCTGTTTTCCATGCAATGCATTTTTGGATTTGGCCTTCTGTTCGAGCCACTTTTATACTCCCCTACAAAAACTAATTGCAAACATCAACATGAATGTGACTAGGACAACAAAAAAAGGGCTTGAAGGTATTGTCCTGGCCCCAGCCATTCTGTCATTTCTAAAATTTCATGGCCCTTCTTGTGCAGCAGATTCAAAAGCTCACTCAAAAAAAAAAAAATCTCTGTGACCCAGGCTTATCTCCCAGGGAGAATACCAGGAATCCACCAAACCTGGTAATTCTCTGTAGTGAAAAGGTCAAGTACAAAGTCATGTTTTACTTGAACTTTATTCTCTCCTGGCAAAAAAAGTTTCAGATGAACTGAAAAAAGAAGGAAAAACCCCAGAGTAACCTGTGTCCTAAGTCAAGAGGCAAAGTCTATAAATATCAGCCTGAAAGGATAAGAGGATTCTCTGATCTTTTTAAAGATACCTGGGGTGACTATTCCACTTTCTGCATTGCTCCTGCCACCAGCTCTCTGTTAATTGTTCGATTGTCCCCTGCTTTGGAAATATCTCTTAATACTTTCTATGTTTAATGTTATCAGACACAAGTATGAATTACAAACGAAGGAGCACAAAGAGGAATTTATGGCAGAAGCTGAACAAAACCAGAGTTTATACAAATAACATATAATGCCTCCCTTAAAAGGTTCAAACCCTGTCCCCAGTAAAGCAAGTCACAGAACAAAGCATCTCATCCCACTTCTTGGTAAAACTCCACCAGTGTGCTGGAGAAATAAGCAAGAAAATCTAGGTGACAAAAGAGTATAAACCCCATCAATGTAGCAGATTTTCTGAGAGAAAGAGGGTACAATCTGTATTTAGAATAAGATATTGAATTACCCAGCTGAAGCCTACCTGGCTGAGGCCTACCCGGCTGAGGCTTGGCCTTGAAGGCCCTGAGGCCTTGAAGCCTGTTGCGTAGTTAAAATTACTTGTGGCGCAGCAGAAATTAGATGTTAAGGTATTAATGTGAGATAGTGGGTTTCCTACAGGTCACAGAGTGCAATTATTAGTGGTCATTCTTTAGCCACCTTAAGAATAAGTTAAACAGTGTGTGTTTGCATTTTTCTCTGTGCTGTATGCCAATGAAAGTGTCACCGTAACTGTAAACTATATAGAACTGTATATAGCCTGCCATTTTAGGCAGAATAAATTGAGAATGTGTGATTAACCATATTGATCAGACATACGTTGCTCTCAACTCAACCTCTCATTATTTTGAGGGGTTTCCTTGTTACACATCAAACTTGGGTTTTCTGGGTGGCACCTGCTAGGAGAGAAGCAATAATTACTGATGACTGAGGCCTCGGTGTCTGTGATCACAGGACAGCAAGGGTGACTCACATTTCATAGAGACAACTGGAAAGAAAATAATTTTTTAGTCCTTGACTCTATTTTTAAGCATTTCTACAGCATCATTCACCGTAGTAACAGTAAAGATGCTGGAATCTAAAATGGAAAGTCTTCACAGACAACCATTATTCCCCTGGGTCATTTATACACAGGGCAACACTTGTCATACATCCTTTAGAGTATGCAAAAATATTCAAATGTTGCTCTTAATATGCATGAGCACAGCAACCACCCAGGAAAACCATTAATCTCTCGGGACTTTAACATGAAGAGCACTTTTCTAGCAATGGCTTGGAACTGCTGAAGTCATGGAAACATGTTCAGGACTGGTTTAAGCAACTAATTTTGTCACCAAACAAAATTGCTGGTTCATATTTTAATTCAGCAGAGACCTGCTGAAAAATTATTAATTTACTATCTCCTTTGAACAGAAGGAATCCACATAAATTGTACGTTTTGATAAAGTCCTAACAACTGTACATCTAGAACTACATCATAAGTATTGCAAAAGTTTGTTCTTTATCCAATCTGTGATTCAAAAAATATCCTTTCCTTTTTTTCTTAATTCCCCCAGAATTCTCTTATTTTTAGATAAATCTAGAGTGGATGATGGTAACTCTGTTCCCTGGTATTTTTAATAACACATAAAAACACATAACACATGTGTTTTAATAACACATGAAGGCATATTCTAGGCATATTCTCTGCCTAGAAATGTTTGCAGATCAGAGAGGAAACCAAAGAAGATCTTTAAAGAGGAGTTAGAAAATTGATTTGTTTCTTACACGTTTCAGATTCTCGAACATGGTATTGTACTTATCAATAATAAATACTGATATATCAAAGTCGAGGTGTGCCAGACACTGCACAAACACAGAGATTACAGGAACTGCCAATGTGAACAGCCAAATTAGCACATGGAGAAGGAAATGTGTAGGGTGATTTCTTCCCCATATCATTATTATTATCACCATTATCATTATTATTATCATCATTATCAAAAGCTGTGGCTTCCTTGATCTTGTGGAATGTCATTTGTGTTTAGGCTACTAAAAATAAACAATAACAAGCAACATGTCTGTAACACAGCCCAGTGCCCAACCTTCCCTACTTAGTTTATTACTTAGTTATTTTTAAAGCATCAGAAAGCAGAAGAAAAGACAGGACTATCAGGAAAACTCGCTGCTCTTGGCATCACTACAGCAAAGGGAGACAGGCAGCCAGACAATAAATATTAAATTGAACAGCAGAGATTCATTCTCTACACACAAATAGTTCCTTCTAAAAATGAAACTGTCAGATTTGACTATAAATGTTTGTTTATTATTGATCTTTTAGGACCTGCAGTTGTTACAAAGTGGTAGAGATTGCAAACTCCCTGTGTTTTGGAAATCAAGCATTGAGCATTCTGATAGCAGAAGATGGGAAATAATTCTTCTCTTTAAAAATAATACTTATTTTATAGCTCTCCTTTTATCAAAGCTTCATTTAAAGTTTTCAGTCTCTCTTGTACTGAAAAAAAGCGTTCTGACTCTGCAGGAAACACTGTTAGTGGAAGACAGCTCATAAATTAATACACAAATTTGGGGAAACCTCTTACAGTACAGGAGCGTAATCTAGAAATAATTCAAGGAAACACAGATCAAAAAACGACGAGGGGAAAAAACCTTCTTAAAAACAGAGAAAAACTAAACATTAGAGCAAGCAATTCCACCACTTGAGGTGGATCTACACAGGAAATTTGGCTGTGACAGAGGCCCTGGACATCCCAGTTGGGAACCAGTTTGTCTGCTGGGCTGTGCAGAGCTGCTTGTTCCAAAACACACAGGACACTGCTGCCACACATCATTGTCCTGGGGTGACTTTGTGATGCTTGTATCCCCAGTTGTCTGTTCTGCTTATGCTGGATATTGAGTTTTTTATGCTTGTGAACATTTTGTTTGTTGAATAAACAGTTTTTTCCACTTTTCTCTAAGGAAATCTGTTCCCAAATTGGTTGAGGGAAGGACTGCTTGAATTTGCTTTCTAGAGGGACCCCATTCAGAGGTTTCCTCACAAATTTGCCCTAAACTAGGACAATGGAAAATTGGAACAGAAATTAAGGAAGGTGCATAACTCCACGTGTTCCAGCACTGCTCATAAACCTCACTGCACTGAGCCTGAACCAGCTGCAGAGCAAGCTATAAACAGAAAAGTGGTCTCCTATCCCAGCAACACCCCAGCAGCCCCCTCCTGAAAATTAACTGGGAAATAAAGGCGTATCTGTTGGAACCCTGGAGGGTGGAAATTTCAGGCTTTCTGTGCTAGAAGGTCCTGGCCCTCAAGCAAGCACCACGTTTGACTTGAGGCCTTGGAACAGGTTCCCAAAATTGAGTGATAGCACTGGGGTTGTGGGTGTGTATTTTGAACAGTATTGTGTGATCTCACAGGATGAAAAACTTAGATTTAAGATTTTAGTATATAGTAATACATGTGAGTCAAGATGGAGGACTTTGGGCATTGTCTAGGTCCTTCTTCTTCTTTCTTCTTCATGGGTTTTGGGTGGTTTTCTGTAATTGGTTGATGAAGTCCACATTGCAGACTTCAAGTAGTTAGTTATTGGGTTTAAA
Source organism: Cyanoderma ruficeps (assembly GCA_008694505.1). Taxonomy (NCBI): domain Eukaryota; kingdom Metazoa; phylum Chordata; class Aves; order Passeriformes; family Timaliidae; genus Cyanoderma; species Cyanoderma ruficeps. The sequence continues at coordinate 123,230 of VZDJ01000452.1, forward strand.
ATAAAAACAATTTAGGTGGCATTTCATAATTGTCCTTGGAAAGACCTTGTAGAGATAGAGAAACAATGGATTTTACCTCTTTTCTCTAACTTGCTAGTTAGAGCTCATGGCTTGTGAGCCTGTAAATAGATAAGAAATAATAAACTTTAGAGTCCGAACATGAACTGTGACTGCAGTGTATTCATCCCAACCTTGGCAGGGAGAAAGAAGCCAGTACAGCCACATGTATCCTCCTTTAATCCAGGGTGATCCTCACACAGGTGCCAGTGAGTCTAGAAACACTGTTTGGGAAGGAAGGCACACCAAGGAAAGTCGTGGCTCATCCCTAGCGTTTCAGCCCCAGGCAGAGCCGCCACCAGACATGCAGGGACCCTGTGACCCCTGGGGCCACAGCCCAGGAGCAGTCACAAAAGGCATCTGTGGCCCACAAGGCAGTGGATAAAATGCCCCTCAGGATGTCAATTGGACCTCAGTTCTCCTCAGGATGAAGGGAGCAGTGCTGGCAGGAAAGGAGGACGACAATGGCTGCATTCTCTATTTTCACGTTTTTCCCATTGAGCCGAAGCAACAGCAAAGGCTGTGTGTGCAAAGGCTGCAGTAGAGGGAAATCCATAGCACAGGGCAGGAATTTTGACTCTTTCCTATTTCTCATCTTTTTCTGCAGTTTTACAGTTCATGTTTTCAGATGGGAACTGGTAGCTGATGCCAACCCACCCTTTGCTTTTGATTCTTGTAAATCCCTGCTGGGTGAAGTTCTGATTTAGTAACTTGGCGTGCTCTGAAATGACTATAGATCCCAGCTCTAGCCAGGCAAGGAGCCAAGGTAACTGCATGGTGAGAGGGATGGGCCTTGGCTCTGCCCTTGAAAATTTAACACATTTTAACAATTGATTTTCAAATGAAATATGTCTATGCCACATCAAAACAGAGCAGTATTGGGTTTCCTCCATTCTTGGTGCTGCTGAATTCAGTTGCCTCATTTGATCCTAATTGCAGTTTAAAAAAAAAAAAAAAAACAATTGGCTTCTCACTTTAAAAATACTCAGAAGAAAAAAAGGGGTAGCTGTCTAAAATGGATCTAGCAACAACCTGGTAATCAGCACAGGCACTACAAAGTGACTGGAGTGTGTATGAAGCAGTAAAAAACACAGACCCTCATACTGGTCACACCTGCAGGTCCAAAGCCATCCCTAAGTGTCCCATTCCCAAGCACAACCAAAGCAAAAGTTTGCCATGCCAAAAGCAGAACTGCTCCAAGAAGCCTCCAACAGCCCAAAAGCATCTGAAAAAACAGAGCCCTGCACATCTCTAGATGTTCAGGAGCATCGTAGAAGAAAGCTCAGCAACATGCCCCAAACCTGAATCAAACTTCCCATATTCCAAGGCTATTCCTAGCACGCTGCTGTTTCAAAAAGCAAGGTGACTTTTCTTATCCTGGTCAGGTGCTTCTCATCCAGCCCCTGCCTGAAGGAGCAGACAGGGCCCTCTGCCATCCCCATCCCTTCAAATCACACAGCTCCCACTGCCTCCTCAGCTTTCCATGGATGTTTTCAAACACATCCCTGACTCTCTGTGGACTGGATATTCCCAGAAAGGAAAACACTACATTAACTAGGCAGATTCCCTTTTTTTCCTGGAAAGACTTCATTACAAGTGCTGTGTTCTTTCCTGTGAGAAGCAGCAGTCTTAAAATACATTTCCCTGTAGTGCATCTCATTACAACCAGAGAAATAACCAGCGTGTTTGCTTTGATCTTCATAACAGCTGCAAATTCTAAATATTGCATTAATTGTATAGGCAAACACTGTGTGCAATTGTGTGTATTTCAATCTTTTGGAATTTTCATAGTCACTTTAATAAAAAGGCTTTATAACAAGGAACTTTGGGTGCTTTAGCCAAAAGTGACAAAGGAAGTTTAGATGAATAATTAGAAATCAGGATAAACTGTGACTGCAGCATATATTTGTTAAATGTTGCAGAACTATTCAGGCAAAAGTTACCTGAATATAGTATAACATGAAGTTCATATACACTGATAAAAATCATATAGAAATAATATATGAGCATAGAACACAGAATTATGAAGGTCAAAGAAATAATATTTACTTAGATACACCTTAATGTGAATGGAACCTTGAATAATGGCATCCTTAGTTTAGCATTTCTTGTGTCTTGCTTTGTGTCACACTTCTGGTACCATTTAGGAATCATGTCCTCAAATAATTCAAAAGTAAGTTTTTAGATACTACATGAAAGATTTGACAAGAGATTACAGAAATTATCTTTCTAAGGACAAGGTATAAATAATAATACCAGGCTTTCTAAATCAGGCTTATTTTAACTTGATATTTTTGTGCAGCACTAAAATCAAAAAATAGATTGGGGTCTTAATATAAAATGAAAGTGTCTATACCCAGATGTAGATCTGCTTTAGGATCATAAATGAAATTTAAAACATAAAATCTCAGATGGTGAAAAACCTACTGATTTTTAATATCAACCACCATAAATGACTTAAACAATCTAAGTAGCTTTTAAAGGTGATTAGAAGTTTCACATGAAATGTGGGGGTTTTACTATTTTCCAGCAGGGTTTTTTCCCCCTAGAAAAAGGTAATTTTAGTAAAGGATGCCTTTTTAAGTGCAATTACATGAAAATTCAGAGATTTTTACTGTGTTTACCAGAAGTTTACATAGTCTGACCCAAACCTTTTTGCTGCCAATAAAAATATTCCCACTCACTTCAAATGCAATATAATATTTAGAGTATCTAAATTGGTTTCAAAGTTCAATTTACTAACAAACAAAGCAGCAAAGGACCACCAATGTTGCACAACGCGTTTGCACAGTTGTCATCACCAGAAATGGGACAGAAAGCTGTTTCTTATCATAGAAAATGCTCACAGAAGTATTTTGTGGGATAATTTAGGTGGGATGAGGCCACCTCATCTTCCTGCCTGCTCAGAGCAGGGCGCAGGGAGTGACCAGTGCAGATCAAACCTTTCAACACTGAAGGCACCACAAGATGAAACAGAAGATTTATGTGTGGTACCTGCTGTGCAGCACTAGAGAAAAGCAGAAATAATTCTAATTTCGCCAACCAGATGCAACCAGCAGAGATTCTAAGCATTATCTGAGCAATGTTTTCCCCATCTCTGCAAACTGCAGAGTTGTTAACAGCCATAAATTAATTGGCCATCCATTTTTTAAAGCCCAGACACCAGTTCCCATGTCATAAAATCCACGGCAGCAATTGCTGATTCATATTACTGCTGTTCAGAGAGGGTAAAACGGGATGAGATCCAGGGCAAGGTTGACAAAACAGGAATGTTATGACTGCAGTGTCCTTATTATTTTGTTCTTATTCCAGAGGTGGGTTGCTACTTAAAGCCAAATGACTTGGATTCCCACAGAATGTGGTGAAAGCAGGAAAGTTTCTCCCTTCCCAGCAGAGCATGGCAATTCAGTAAACCAGTGATAATGTCAGCAACTTAACCCAATTATTTATCAGCAATTATTTATTCTTTCCTATCACCAAAACCCACAGCAGGGTTCACTCTACACAACCATGCACACAAGTGGAGTAAGGTCTGAGCAGCTGTGCACAGCTTCCAACAAATCAGTTTGTGTTTGGAAAGAGAGATGTTCCACCATTTCCTGGGGAATGCAGAGCAACAGGATGCAGCAGGTTAAAGGTTAAATTTGCAAGGAAAACCCCACAACTGACATTTTCAAAGCCAGCTGGGAAAATGGACACCCATTTTGCCTTCATCTTAAAGGTAGTTTGCCTAAAAAATCCAGGATTCTTCTTCCTTTTGCATATCTGGGATTCTACACTCACAAAAATCTCTGCTTACAGGCTTGGAAATAAGATTCTCTTCACTCTTCTTTGTTGCAAAGTTATCAAGGGTCTCTTTGTTCTTATACTGTGTGGTTCATTAAAAAAAGGGAGAACTTAAATTTTCCCTATAATGGAAGTTGTGCCTTCAGAAACTACAAACATCCCTGAAACAACCCTATGTGGAATCTGTTGATATCAGATACGTATTTCCCTCAGAAACACTCTCACAATGAGAGAAAAATAGCTTTTCATAAAGGAAACCAAAAGAACTCGAAAAGTAATACAAAACACAATAAAAGAATTTATTTCTAGCAGAGCTTTTTCTAAAGTATCTATCCTTTTGGAGATGTATCACAGCTTCCTAAAGGGTTTGTATTAAAATACACTTTAAAAACACACAGCAGGTTTCTTTAGTGTTTCCATCAGGCTTCATTTCTAACTGATTCCCCAGAAGTGAATTTCTGAAATGAAAAAAATTCTGCTGCACTAAACACTGATGTCAGGTGGCAGATAAGATGCTCCACTCTAGCACTATACTCATGTTGCACCTGAAGAGATTCACTGGGGAGAATTCCTTGCTCCAACCTCTGGAAAAATAAATCTTTGCTCTCACCACACCCCACCTGGACCATTATTGAGGGAGCTGGGTGTAAAATGCATTTACATTTCAGTAAGATATATTTTTAAGAGCCTGCTAATCCTGCACATGCTTGCTTGGGCACACCACCCCCATTTTCAATTGGCATGGTAAAATTGGACCCTTTCCATTGCCCTGTTTTCCCCACTCAATTATCCCTCCTATTTCCAATGTTCCTTTTCCTTCCTGTGAACCTTTATCTCAGCAGCAGGCTGAGGCACCAGGCTCTGCTAACAAGGAGAAAGTCCCCAGTGAATCCTTGTCTGGTTTAATCTTTATTTTCAGACCACTTCTTCAGCAACATATACTAATTAATTACTTTCCACATTTGCTTGCCAAACTCTATTCCGTAACGAGTGAACCTCCACTGTGACTTCTCCCCCTTTCTCTCTGATATCCTTTCCAGCATGTCAGAATTCCTGCCACCCATCAGGACAGCTAGAATTTCAAGCACATTACATCTTTGACCTGGCCCTCTACTGATAAAAGACAATTTTAGCCTTGCCTTCATCTTCTCAGCACCTCAGCAGCCACCTCCTGAAAGGCTTTCCCTTCCTGTACACCAGCCTCAGTCAAATTCCACTTTGCTCAAACTTCTCCTTTAATTCCACTTTCTCCTTCAAAAACTTATTTTGGTATTAGCAAGGGTCAGAAATATAAAATGTCATAGTACCCATTGGCCACCTCTACTTAGATTATTTATTATTTCAGCTCAGAATATGAATTGGGGGAAATGATCTAAAATGGCACTTGAGTAATTTCATTATTATACCAGAGATGTTTTCTCTCAGCTTTGGGTAAGAGATTTTGCTTTCAGCTAGATTATTCCAGCTTTGTCTGAGCCCTCACTTTTTTCTGTAATAACCTTCAACAGGCAAACCAAACGAGGTATTTCTCAAATTGTCCTTCCTGGAGAGCATCATTCCATTACGGTTTTTCGTGGCAGTGACACAGGCGTGGGTGACATTTGTGCATATTCCTACCTGGATAAATCCCTACACAGAGCAGGACTGCAGTTCTTTGGGGAGGGCTGGAACCAGGCACTTCCCTGCTGTCCACAAACAGTAAATCACATTTCAATGCTGTGCCGTGCAATAATCAAGAGAGACATCTGCTGGCAATAACAACAAAGAACCACCAGCTCCAAAGCACTCCACATTCACCTGTGTGGATATACACCTACCCATGAAAACGAACCACTCAGGGCTAATTAGAAATACCCAATCTGCTAAACACACACGTTTGCTTTCATGACACCCTCTCCCAGGTGCATCCTGCTTCGTTTGTCATGTTTTTCCTCTGCTTTTGGTGGATGCGGTTTGCTGCTTTACTCCACAGAGGAGGTCAGTGGGATGGATGCAGCTCAATACAAAAGGGTTTTTTTCACCAAAAGGATCACACATCTGGTTCAAAGCTGGAATAAGTGCTCTGAGTGCAAGGTATTTGATAAATGTGACTCCTATAATTTTAGCAAACAAACAAGAGAATCCCATCCATTAACCAATTAGTGCACAGCAATTAATTGTAAACGAGCCAGCTTTGATGACACCTTAACTAACATCACCCACAGCAATTGCACTGGCACCAAAGGAGGTGTGAGAATCCAGCCAGCCTTCCAGTGCTGCAGCTATTTCCCTGTCATCAGGACAAAGATGATTTTTAGCCAACTTTCATGTGAGCTGTAAAGGAAAAAGCCTTAAAGTGACACTTAGCCTTGTCAGCTTGGTTTGGCTTGTGGCTCAATATTCATATTTTGAACTTTACCAGGAGCCAAGGAGGAAAATGTGCCGCAGGACATTTCAAACAACCAGCGAGGCACAAAACAGTCCAGGGGCAGTGCAGGGCTGCTGATGCTGCTGCCTGGCACTTCATCCCACCCCCGTTTTAAATCGGACAGCTTTCTTTACCCTGATCATCGAGCAATGCCTTTCAGCCTTGCCCAGGGAGGAGCCCGTTGTTCCACCATCTCCCACAAGGTGGGAGATGGCATCCACCAGCAACAGCTGCTGCTTCCTCTCCAGGACTTAGCCTTGAGTCTCAGGAAAACGCTTGGGATTTCTATTTTCCTTTGGAATATACCAGATTGCCCATAATACTTGATTTTCAGAAAGCAGCACTCTGGAGCAGCCCTGAAGAGACTCACCAGTGAATCACAGACCACTCACATTCCTCTGCTCCTGTAATTAGAAACCATCTACATCTTCAAATTGCAGCACTTCTAATCCTGAGGATAACCAGGATAAACTATCTTTCACAGAAACTACCTTATGCTCCTGGCAGGACACCTATTCACAAGGTCCTCCTTGTGTCCTCCCTGCTCTTAATTCTCCCTCTAGGTCATTTTCACTAACAACTGCCTTCTTTAATATTTTTGTGAGTGTGTGGAAATATTTACTGCATTTTCCCTCCCTCTACCCCTAAATGTGCCTAAATGAGATGACCTGTTCACATTTTTTGCTATAATTTAGTACTGAAAGTAAGAAAACAGCAGACATGGCTGAGGAATAATTGAAAACTCATCTTTCATTGGATCAGGCCATTGAATTGTTGTCCAAATGAGTCAGTTGCAGAAACAGGAAAACAATTTTACAAGAGGCAGCAGAAATTTACAGTTACACACCTGCCTAAATAGTGAAAAGCCCTAGAAATACTAAAGCTTCAGGGAAAACATATTTTAACCGAAGTTAAGCCAATAACAGAGGAAAATTAAACCATCAGACACCAGTTGCTACTCCTGTTTCTGAACCACATATCTTGTTTGGACACTTTAATAAAGCAGCCTTAATAGGCTTCAAAGAAAATGCTACTTTTCTCATAATTTCTCTTCATCAATGCATGGCACCAGTAAGAGTGAGCAAAGGCCTATTGCTCTGAAATACTGGAACGACATTTCTGCTCTGATTCTGCTATGCTGTGGGATAAAAATGACTCTTAATGAAACCCCTTGTACCATTATAATACAGCTTCAACTGCAATCACTGTGCTTTTATGTCTGGCAGGAGGCAGTCTTCAGTACCCTTAGTTAATGTAAGTAGCAAAGATTGCACTTGCTGATAGGATTTCACATTTCTTGATGGGACAGGCTGCAGCCCTGAAGAGACTCAGCAGTGAACCACAGACCACTCACATTCCTCTGCTCCTGTAATTAGAAACCATCTACATCTCCAAACTGCAGCACTTCTAATCCTGAGGATAACCAGGATAAACTTTTACAGAAACTACTGCAAAGCACGGGAAAAAAAAAAAACAACCTTGTTTTACATGCCAATAATACTTATAAGATTCTAAAAAAACATTACACAATGCTGACCCTTGAAGATGTGGTGAGCTTTTAGCACAATGCTTAGTGTCAAATTATAGTGTAAACCATTAAAGAACAAATCTTACAGACCCATGAAAAGGCTTTTTTGTTAATGTTTCTTTGAATTAAGTTACGAGCATATGTATATTCACAGTGAAATCCATCTGAATTTTAGATGCATAAAATACATTTTGAGACCTATAGACCACACCATCATCTGAACAGGCACAGATCTATGACAGTGTCAATTCCCAACACACAAAGAAAAATATTTGGCTGACATGTGGATTCTCTCCCAACACCTCTCAATTCAAAATAGGGAAAAAAAAAACCAAACAAAAAAACAACAAAATATGCAACCCATTTGAACACTGCTCAGTAAACTTATTACTGTCAACACTGGTAGTGCTTATTAAGCCAAGATAAAATGGTTCCACAATAGGAATTTCAGGTGTTGGGAGTGTGGCATAACAGGAGCCAGGAGCAAGATGTGAGCCTGCCTTCAGGACTATTCATGAGTTTTATTATTTCAAAGCTGGCATGGACTGGGATCTCTTTAATTTTTTATGTGGTGAACTGTGCCTTTTTTGAGCAACCTCACCTGCTGTGATGACTCATTTCAGTGGCACTGAACCCAGATCTCTTGTCTAAAGCTCAGTGGAATTCAGCTCTCTCATTTCACAGGAGGTCTCATTATTTCCTTTAAATTGCCAAGTACACAACTAAAACAACGTAGCCTTCTGAAAAGAGACAGACTATGAAAAATTGCATTTCAGAAATTAGGTCATTCTAGAGATAAATTTGGAGAGAACTACCAGGGTTTGACAAAGATTCATGTTTAAAGAAAAAAGCACCCATCGTTAACTCAGGTGCAAGCACAGCTAAAGTATTTACCTGCTCAATTAATATGCCGACATTGCTCTATCAAAATAATCCCATTCCTTCCCCATCACCCTAGACATACTCGTGCAGAAGATAAAATCCATAAACCCAAGGAATTTCAAGAGAAATTTTTAGAAAGCCTGCAGGTAGATCAGTTTCTAATGCTGCTTTTATTCCATTTATGCACCTTGCTCCACTTTGTCTGGTAAAAACGTAACATCTAAACCTCTCCTGAAGCCACCAGCTTCCCATTCCCAACACTGCACAGAACAGGACAGAGTGGCAAAGGGGAGAAAAAACCTCAAAACATAAAAGGGTTCCCCAGTTACCAGACTTGAATGCCTTTAAGCACCTCCTGTCTTCCAGAAAACTTGTTTCTTGCCTCCTGCTGTGTTCTTCAAATAAGGCAAGCATCATGAACTCAGTGGCACAGAAATGAGTCATGGCTCCTCTGCCAAAATCTCCAATTCTTGTGATTGAACACAACCATAAACGCTGTAAGACTAAAACAACACCACAGAAAAATAGTTTGATTTGTACCTTCCAACCAACTTCTTCAGATCCTAAACATGCCACAGACTTACCTGAAGAGAAAATTAAAAATCCATTTCTTACACAGCTAGCACCTTTTTTTGCATTTCTGTTAATCACTCCAAATTTCTATTTCAGGCAACAAGTCACTGGTTAATTTTGTATTTCAATTGAAAATTCATCTCTTAAAAAAAACTTTTTAATTAGCACTTCTTTCAAATTGTATAATTGTTAATTAGTTGTTCTCTGTTAATTTTAAGTTTGCTGGCAAAGTGCTCTGAGCCTTTATAAATAGCTCACTTCATATTTGGATTGCATTACTGCGATGTGACACATGTGGCAGGCCAGGCACACATCAGGGAAAGGGAGTGGCATCCTCCTGGAATCAATTCCACGGAGAAATCCTGCAGGTTATAAACTGAAACCAGGACAAGCTCAGGAAAAACAATGTTATTAACAGCAAATGAAATTTCTATTTGTAATAAATAATTAATTATTAATAAGATTATTACACTTTTCTGTTATACACCGTGGTAGAGGTATCACGTTTAAATCAGGAACTGGGTGGAACAGCACCAACACCTTTTCAAACAGAACCAAGGGATAAATGAAGAGGCAGGACAATCGTTCACACACAGGGTGGGGCTCTTCCACTTCTCATCAAGAGACAGCACCACAAATGTCACAGAGTGACAAAAGAAGCACAAGCAGCAGAAAGGAACGAGGGCAGCAGCAGGGTCCCAGCTCACTGCCTGCAGACAGGCTTTGGGAGTACAGCACAGCAGCTCCTGGAGGGATTTTTAGAAGTTGTTTCCCCTGGAAAGGAGTAAATACAGCAATTTTTGATGGAGAATCTGAATGACAGGCAAAAAAGGCTGGGATTTTGGGAGCTGAAAGTGGGAAGTTGGTATAAAATATATGATTGGACCAACCAGGAACTCCAGTACAATGAAATTGACTATAAAGGGCAGGAAAAAAAGACAACTCAGCTAAAAAAAGCTAAGCTAAAAAGAAAAGATGGCAGCGTATTCATGCTTTGAACACCAGCACAACTCTCGACTGTGTGCAACAGTGTGATTTATTAGTACACATTTTAAACAACACATTAGATGTTAAATCCAACTTTTTGCTCTAACCTTTCATGATACATCAGCGATGAAAATCTGGGGGGTTTTAAGTGACATCAAAAGTTGTTGTAAAAGGGGAAGAGCTGTAACTTTTGTGGCTTTTACAGATACTTGCAGTAACCTGTGTGAAAACATGAGTTCACACATTTGACATTTCTGAGTATCAGCAGTTATTATCATTAACACTACAGTCTAACTACTACTGCCAATAATATGGGAATATTTTAGCTGCCCTCAGACTTCATAATTTCAATTCATTATCCTTAACAAAGCCTTTCAAAGAGCTGTTATGTTTGTATTTGGAGAAGTAGTGGAGGGAATATTGTCACTACAGACTTTGCTGGCTAGATAAGTAAAAGATTTGCTTCTCCAAAACAAACATTCTCATAAGCACTGCGGGAAACAGAAAAAGCAGAAAACTTTCAGAGCTCTGTAGATTCAGGCCTAGAGATAGAAAGATACAGGAACAAGGACATGCAATAATAAAACTCTGTTTCTGTGCTGTGTAGAGCTAGGTCTTAGCAAGCAGAAAAATATGTCAAGCAAGAGAGAGTAGAAAAGTTTAATAATGAGGCTGTGTGCTTTGTTTATAGAAAAGTATAAAAAGTTTCTGAATAGCAAGAAAAAATAAAGCAAACACCTACTGTTAGATAGAAGGTATACATGTAGTTTTAATGATTGGTTTATGCAGATGTCTGTAAGCCCTTAATAATTTGCTATTGGTTAGAAAACTTTTAAAAGGCCTTGTAACAAAGAGAACTTCACCTGCTGTCAGCAAGATGTGGGAGCTGTTGCCATCTTTCAGTTGTCTCACCCTGTAAGGAGGCTGATGTTCCAATAAAAGCTGGAGGAACGTCTCCCAGCAGTCCCACCCCGCTGTTTGGAAAAACTAGATCCAACAAAGCACTTCAGGTATCAGCACTTAAACACAGGGAGAAGATGCAGTGCTGAATGTGAGGAGCTGTGACACACCAACAGGTGTGTGTCTGCCTCCCTCTGCCGGATCACATCTCTGCAGCTACTCACATCAGTGCAACCGCTGGCTAAAAAAAACCCAGACAACTTCTGCCCCAAAACTCTGCTTTTTATATCATTTATGGTCAGCCTGTCTATAGGCAGAACCAAACGTTCCCAGTTTTGGTGACAAATTTTCGATGCCACAGGTGAAGGCAGGTGCACGACCCTAAAAATAAGGCACTTGTATCTTTGCTGAGAGTAGTTTTTCTCACCTCTCATCACATGGCAGTCTTGACAGGCAGAGAAGAACTGTCTGAAATCCAGCAAAGGCCTGCACCTGCGGAGGAACAGCCCCAGGCACCAGCACAGGCTGGGGGACAACCTGCAGGAAAGCAGCTCTGTGGAAAAGGACCTGGGGGTCTTGGGGGACCAAAAACTGTCCATGAGCCAGCAGTGTGTCCTGGAGGCCAAGAAGGCCAGTGGTATCCTGTGGTGCATTTTCCCTCCCTCTACCCCCAAACGTTGCCAGCAGGTCAGGGAGGTGATTCTGCCCCCAAATGGGAGGAAAAACTTCTTCACTGTGCAGGTGAGCAAGCACTGGAAGAGGCTGCCCAGAGAGAACCTTGTTACCAGACTCCTCATCTGATCAGCATTAATTTCAAATACGTTCCATTTACAAAATATGCGACCTGTACTGGGATTACACTGGCACTGGAATTTTAACTGTGTAAGCACAGGGCATGTAACACAGCGTGCATTAACTCTAACTCAGAGCACACTCCCTTAACACTGCACACTAAAATGAAATACTGAGTGACTCCTGCCACTGTTTTTCTGTCCCCACAACTTTTCAGGGCACTGACTGTCACTCTGGTGACAGCCAGCATCTGTAGATCTGACAAGTTTCAAAACATTCACATCAGCATTGGCTCACAGCTCAGAGCGCTGCACTTTAAAATACACAGAAGTTCTGCTTCTAGAAAATCTTTTTGTTTTATTCAAGGGAAGGCTTGAAAAATGGAATTTACTCCAGAGTGTACAGCAGTCCCTTAGGGGCTGTGTACTGCTGAAGGCTGCTCGAGGCTGCATTAGTAGTGCAGTGGGATTTTCACCTTGTTTTAAGTGAATTTACTTATCCTGACTAACCTCCACAGCCCCTGCAGTCACCAATACTTTATCAACTGGTACAGCACCTCTCTTACTAGGGTTGTCCAGAATGCTTCAAATCTGCTTAAATCCATCCCAAAAGTCCTCCTGCTGGAAGCCTGAGAGGATCTTTTTTGGCCTGCTCTGAGCTCCACAGAAGCAATCAGCAATGCCCTCACTTGCTGTTTAGGGCTGGAGGAGGGGTGTCATATTTAATAGAAAGAAGGCAAAAAAAAATAATCACCAACCAGTATTGATGATAGGTCTCACCCTCAAATAAAAACAAACAAAATGGAAAATTCTGGGGAGTAGGGGAACACCTATCCCCCCCACCAAAACCTCCACAGCCTCATAATCCTGAACACCAGATATGCACAGCACCTGCTATCCATAAGCAACCACCTGAAGATGAAATTTTCCCTTGTTTCATCACCAACATCCTTCCATCGTCAGTAACTGGCTTATTTTACATACAGCCTTGAAGACAAACCTCTAAAAGTTAAGACTTTTAGGACAGTGCCTTTCTCACTTCTTTTAACTAACACTACTTCCAGATCTTGGTGCGCCCTTTCCAACACCGCCTTCCCGGCCCAGAAATAAAACCGCGGGGTGAAACACCTGCCCTTCCACAGGAAAACTGAGAACACGCTGGGGAGAGAAGGAACAACAGAGGGGAAACAACGGGACAGCCTCCGGCCGGAGAGGGACGTGCCAGCCCAGCCCGGGCGGCTCTCGCAGCCAGGGAGCCGCGGGGACTGTCCCGGGGACAATCATGGGGACAACCGCGGGGACATCCGCGGGGACTATCCCGGGGACAACCACGGGAACTGTCCGGGAGACAACCATGGGGAAAACCACGGGGACAACCGCGGGGCTGTCCCGGGGGACAACCGCGGGGACTGTCCCGGGGAGCCGCGTTGACAACCGCGTGGACTGTCCCGGGGACAACCGCGGGGACAGCCGCGGCACTGTCCGGGACGCCTCGGGGGCCGTCCCGGGGAGCCTCGGGGACAACCGCCGGTCTCACCGGGCGCTCCCGGGGACAACGGCCGGCAGCGGCCGCGCTGAGGCTGCGCCATGACCGTGCAGCGCCCGCCGTGGCCGCCGCTGTACTTCCCGCACTTCCACGGCACCGAGCCGGTGCCGCGGGCGGCCGGCGGCGCCTGGGCCCCGCTGGCCGCGCTGTGCTGGCCCTGGCAGCCGCTGCCGGCCGCGGCCGGGCCGCCCCGCTACGCCGCGCTGCCCGCTCCCGTGGTGCCGGAGCCGCCGCGCCTCTGCTGCCCGCCGGGAGCGCCGCGGGCCGGGGAGGTGGCGCGGCGGCCCCCGGAGCTGGCCCAGCTACGGCTGCAGGAGGAGATGTGCGAGCTGGGCATCCGCCTTAAGGAGCTGGAGCTGGCGGCCCTCATCGGCGACGGCTTCGACGCCAGGCAGTGTGCGTGCCCGTCCCGGCGGGGCGGGAGGTGCGGGCGCACGGCCGCGCCACCGCCCCGCTCCGCCCGCCCCCGGCAGGGACCCCCGAGGCTGGGTGCGAGTGGGGCGGGTTTGGGGTGTCTCCGCCCCGCAGCGCCCTAGAGCCAGCCCGGGGACCCGGCGGGGGCAGCGCAGGTGCGTGCGGGAGCGAAGGCAGAGTCCCGTGTCAGGCACCGCGCACCGGGAGCCGGGTTAGAGGAGGCTCACGAGTGTGTAGCCGCTGTCGCACAAAGGAACAAAACCCCCCAAAGCCATTAAGTGACAACGGAAAAACCAACCGGGCAGGCAGAGGTCAAGCGGGAGTTCGCACATGCAAAATGTATCGAGCGGCAATGAGACCCTGCGGTTGTACATCAGCTTTGATGTAAAATAAAGACCACAGATAGTTGGAGGCATTAAAAAAAAAAAAAATAATGCCGAAACCAAAACACCCACTCCCCCAAAAATAACCCACTCCAAACAACCCACACCAAAAGAAACCACCAACCACACAAAACCCCTCCAGTTAAATGACAAGTGAGCTTGGCATTTTAATTTTGCAACCTGCTGGCCATGAAGAAAATGCAGGGAACTAAATAGTTCCGCAGGTGAAGATGAGAGTTCTAGCGGTGAGGTTGTAAGGATTTGATGCTCATCGTTTCCTGCGGGGCCAAAGGCTTCCTGTCAGGAAACTTTCAGCAGTGCAAAGGTTACAAGAACACGGGGAAAATGTCCATCAGGTATTTGTATTCAAAGGAAGATCTCGAAAGGAATTCCGATTGGTAGTTTGCATATATTTTTCCCTTCATTATAGCAACACACACCTCTTTCCATTTTTAATACCTACTATTTTGAGGAACTCTTGTTTTCAGACATTTGCTAGGCAAGGCAGTGTAAGGATCATTAGTTTGCTTAATACATTATTGGATTTACTTAAACATATTGTAAATTATTAATGACACCATTAATGACAAGTTATGTTTCATTCCTGTTTAGATAAACTTCTGAAGGCACTGGAAGAAAAGAAGATACAAAGCATGAAAGCAATGCAGAACCTGAAGTAATGTCCACCGACATACTGAGGATTATTGCAGCTGAATATTTCGCCACTATCACTGTGGAGTGTTTTAATGGGTCTTCAATACTGGGTTTCTATTCACTATGTAGTGTTCTCCTGCCAAATTAAAAATGTAGCATATTGTTGACTTCTTTCGTATATTTTTCTGGTGCTAGTTATTGACAACACTACTGTGTATTTTAACCTCTTTTTTTTTTCTCCAATTACTTTATGCAGAAAGTATATAATATTTTCTTTTAAAAAACCCTAAAAAATTAACGCT
Organism: Cyanoderma ruficeps; assembly: GCA_008694505.1. Classification (NCBI taxonomy): domain Eukaryota; kingdom Metazoa; phylum Chordata; class Aves; order Passeriformes; family Timaliidae; genus Cyanoderma; species Cyanoderma ruficeps. The sequence continues at coordinate 138,440 of VZDJ01000452.1, forward strand.
GTTTTTGTCAGGATTCTCAAAAGTCCATATCTGTAGCTGGGAAACACAGAAATGGCAATATAAAATATGGCTGGGTTTTGTTTTGTTTTAGTTCTAAGTACATTATGTGCAATTTTGAGTAAATTGGTATGGCCAGAAGTCCTAAGCCTCTAAACTAGCTTAAAAAAACCGCTTTCATGTTGGCCTAAAAATCTTTGTTACAATCACAGTGTTTTCCTTCATTGTCTTTAGTGTACCAAAAATTACAAAAGTTGTGGCTTGAGTTGGTTTTTAACAGAGCAGTCACATGGCATTGACTGTCAGCTGACACTTTACTGTAATTTTAGGAATAACAGTGCCTAGGCTAAAGCCCGTGGCAGCTTTTGAAGTGACAACATCCTTATGTTTGGAAGGCAGGTCCTTTCATGAATAAAAAAGGACGGAGGCAGGGATGGCAGATTGAAGATCTGGACAACATTTAGCATTCAAAAATAATGCCACACATAAATTCAACACCACAAAGTAGTAAATAGGCTCATCAGACTGATAAAAAAAAGCCACCAATTACTTTTTCCTTTTCCATTTCCAGAGCAGTAGGTGGCAGCATGAAATAATAAAGTTACCAACCCTGAAGCTGCAATATTTTGGCAAAGAGCTTGATTTTTAAGAGTAATATTTTAATCCCTGTTTTTCTAAACTGTGTTCAAATTGCTTGGCTGTGAAATGTTTTAACACAATAAGATATCAAAATTTTATTTCCTCTTACTCTTATTGCAGCATTCGTCCTTATACTGCCTCAGTCTTTCCAGCCAGATTTTGATCTGCTGTACACAGGGTTTATATTAGAAAAAAATCTAGTTTATAACTCCCCTTTGTCAATTATCACACTATAGCAATCACATTTTAATGTGATTAGAGATGAACACCAGAACACTTTGGAAATCTGGGCTGCGGTGTTTCACTGCTCCCTCTGCAGAAAGGGGATAAAAAAGTCTCTCAAAGGGTTTTGAGGCTTAAGCAGAAATGGTCAATTGTTGTGGAAATGTGAGTGGTCAAACTGAAATTGTCAGTTACTATGAAAATGAGAATTGGGTTAGTGCCCAAAATAAACACTGGGAAACAAATTTGGGTTGGACAAAAAAGGGCCAATGCACAGAGGCCTTCAAAGGCTTTGTGCAGAAGTGAGAGCTTTAAAATCCAGTTAGGTAACAGAGGGGTTGTCTTCATTTTCCCAATCTCCAGATCAATTTCATTTCTAAACCAGCCTAAATATTCCAAGGTAATTGCAATTGTATTCAAAGGTTTCCATTACATGGAACTGCTGCTTCCTAACAATTACTTCTCAGCTTTTACCAAGTCTTCCTCTTTACATCCAGCTCCCATCAACCCTTATTCACTCAGATTTTCTTGGCTTAAACAGAGCTGCTTTTCATGGAGCAGAGTTTAAATATTTTCCATCTGTTCTGTTTTTCATATGGCCTTTATGTTGAAACAACACTTGGGGCTGAATTACTGGGTGATAACACAAGGAGTAATGTTAGTTAATTTGTAATCTCAGTTAGAGGTGCCTGGGGACACATCTCCTGGAAAAATCATCTGGATCATGGCATTTAGCAGGATGGTTACCCTTGGCCACTGTCAACCACAGCCCTCCTTCATCAGGTCAAAACCCTTCCTCTAGAAAAAAAAAAGGCTATTGATACCTAATGGCACATATGGTGATTTTCATTTGCCCCTAGACATTTTACTTACCTTTACTTTTCTGCTCCGTTTCAACCTGGCTTTGTTAAATCCAGTAATTTGCTCTCTTCTGAGGGGTTATGGTTTCATCTCAAAGCTGATCTGTTTATGGTTTCTTTTGTAAAAATTAAGCCATGTATTAGACAAAATAGAACAGCATTCTTACTGCATTTTCTTTTATTCCCAAAGAATATGTCATTCATTTTTTGTAATTGTTTCTGTTCTCCTAGATTGCTCAAGGGAGGCTAAACCTGAGATTTAGACCCTGGCACAGTTCAGATCTCTTTCATGTAGCTGCCTTGTGACTCAACAAATCTATCCCCGTTGCATTCAAGAATGAAATTTTAGGCTACAAATTCGATTCATAGGCAGAATGAACATCAAAACATCAGTAGGTTGCTCCCATTTTCAATCCTAAACAAAGGAAGCCTCTCAAACAGCAGAGTGTCCCACCTCCATAGCCAGCCTGGGGGCTGAGCAGTGAAACAGCCACACCTGCACCTGCAGGGACACCCAGGTGCTCCTCGAGGAGAGCCCTCAGGTCTCACTTCTGAAACCTCAAATGGCCTTGGCTGCTTTATGATGGGGAAAATGAGATGCAAAGCTATTCAAGAACCAGAATGCATTTCAGCTTTAAATTATTTTACACCAAACAGTTGGGTCCATTAAATTTCAGACTGCTGTGTTTGAGTTTGCCACATTAAAATTCACCAAATAGATATTCAGCCTTATTACAATGGATCATTAGAATTTAAATTAATCTTCAAGTCAAGCTGCCTTAATTAGTTCAGGGACAGATTAGAAAGGAAATCCAAAAGCAGTAAGCCATCATGAAATGATTTTTTTTTCTGTTTTCAGCAGCATATGCTACATCTTAGATTCACCTGCCCTGGAAATTCAGAGCTAATATCTCAACATGAAGTAGGGAAATGATCAGCACTTAACTCTGGGAAACTTGTTTTGTTTGTTTGGCAGGTAGAGTTTTTTAAGGTCACTGACACCTAGATATTGAATCAAGGAGTTTCCAATCAGGAAGCAATTCCAGAAGTGTTGCATTTGTCTTTTCCAAGGAAACACATAATTATTAATAACATGAGTCAGTTAAGTTCTGCTACACACCAAAAACATATTTGTGAAATAGGGTCAGATTTAAGTGTGTTGAGGAAAGGCAGAACAACGCCTTGAGGCAGTTTAAATACTCACAGTCATAGCATGTATATAAAATATATAAATATATATATACATTTAAAAAATTATATCTTAACTAGGCCATCTGTCTAGAACCTTAGTAGTGATATGCACACTAGGAAGTTCATTTATCCTCTATTTTTGGAACATCCTTTCCTGCCTCCTTTTTCCTCTGAAACTACAAAGTAGTAGTAAAGGATCTCTTTATTCCAGATTTCTTGCATCACAAATTACACAAAAGCAGCCCTGTCAAAAGCTGCATTTTCCTCTTCCTTTTACTTCAGACTCACAGTGCAAAACTTAGGCCTGAGTAAATGATATAAAAAACCACAAAAAAAACTGGATCTAAAGAGCAGGACACAGCAGGAACAACCAATAAGTAGCAACACAGATTTTAAGACATATTTTATTTCATGTGCAAAATTGCCAAGGAAAACACGTGTACAACTTCAGCTAAGCTATAGCCACTAACATGAAAGGAACTATTCTATGTACTCGTAAGCTTTATTTCTAGAATCGCCCTATGGCTCAGAGTAAAAACATAGTCATTTGGTAATGACCCAGAACATTTTAGATCCCTCCTTTTCAGCCATATGTAAAATTCTACCATCAACATGTAGTTTTACATAACAGGTCTTGGAGATTTTCCTGCTGATTGCATAGTATAAAATTTTAATTATTTATTTTCTTCTTCTCTCAGTTTAATCCCTAGACTCGGCTTTAAATCTGCTCTCAATTTTGCAGCTTCAGAAAATTAATTTTGCCACTTACAGCTGAAAGTTTCAAATTCAGTTGAATCAAGCTGTGAACACCAAAGATAACATGGATATTTGTAATCATGCAGAGCTAGTCCTTTCCATGATTCAAAGACATAAGAAAAGTTCATTTCCTTGGAAAGTGAGATCTGTTGCCTGGGAAGTGAGGCGGTTTACTGATATAAATTCTGTAAATCTCTGTAAAAAAGTCTAGAAGCTGTTATTGGAAAGGCTTCCTAGAACAAACTGAAATATTATCAAGAGGTGGTTTTTGGTTTTTTTTCCTTGTAAATTCATGTCTGTTAAAATGCTACCATAGGAACAGGTGATTTATAGTCCTGAACAATTCCCAAAGCTCCATGAAGTAATGAATAATGCTTCTTACTGAAGTATCCACTACAGTCCAGGTGTTTCAGCAGGGCAGTGAGGAGAGGCAGTCCCTACACCCTGCCCTACACATGGGGCACTGAGGCACAGACACGTTTTGGGGCAATCCAAAATCCTGAAGAAAAGCAAACTGACTTTCCATCTCCCAATTTCCAGCCACCCATAACCAGACAGCATCCTTTCTCTCTTGGCACTGTTTTAAGACACTTGTGATGGTTAATTTACTGGGAGGTTACTGGCTCAGTCCTGTCCTCCTTGAAGGGCACAGGTGTTTTGCCAGTAATTTCAGTGGAAAAATGTTACCTAATGTGAGAAATGGATTTGTGGAGAATTCTCAAAGCTTGGCAGAAGGCATCTGTATGCAAACTTTGAGGTAAAAAATGCTGACTTAGGAATGCCATGGAATAGGACACACACTGTTGAGAGAGAAATGGAACTAGAAACAAGTTTCAAATGATGGCCTTGCAAACAGACTAGATACTTTGGAGAAATAAAACTATGAAAGATGTATTGCAGTAGGACCCACGAAAGGTAATTTTAGCTGACTGGTTTTAAAGCATTAGCACCATTGTGTGGCAAAAGCTGATAGGCCAAAAAACGCTTATAAATGTGTTGTAATTAGGAAATAGTTCAACTTCTAATTGTGATGGCGTGAATTGTAACACCTGTAACATCTCACCCTTCACATGAGACTGAAAATGGAATAAAAGTTTTTAAAAGGCCTCTCAGTTGCCTCATCTCTAAGTCAGAAAAAGGTATAATCCAACAAACTACAGCTGTGTTTTAACACTAATAGAACACACAAAGCACAACGCGGGCTAAAGCCATGCAATGCCATGGCTGTTTAAAAATTCTGTCTCCTGTTGGTTGCTGCTTCTGTCACACCAGCAGCCTGTCAGCAAAGTAAAGACTGCACTTCTCTGTGTACACGATGTAAAAGTCAAATTCAGAAGGCACAGTGATGGCAGGAAATGAAAATAAAAAGTCAAAAAGCATAGGAATATCTGAGCTGGACAAACATGAGACTCAAAGGACCGCCCAGAACTGACCCTTTGGTTGGGCCTGAGCTGTTTCTGTTGGGTTGCTAAATCCTGCATCAAAACGTAAGCCTCAGCAAGATGGGTTTTATCATATCTTCCAAAATTCTTGGCTTCAATCTCATTTATTTTTCTATCAAATATGACATTGAATACAGCTTGCAGAAGTCAACACCAGGATGAAACGAAAAAGCCTTCCCAGTCTCTTACTCATAGAAATACTAAAATTTGATTGGTGTAGGATAAAGTGTTTGGGGGTTTTCCTCATTGCAGCGTAGAGAATATCAGATAAAGATCGGGATAAAGAATAAACTTCAGGTTTACTTACATCCAGATCTCCTTGCCAGATCCACAAGATCTTAACTGATGCCACTGTGTTTGTTATGGTGTTTAGACTGCTTTAAACAGCACAGAAATGCTCTGGGCTCCAGTGAAGATGGAATACTTTGGAAGAGAAATTCACCTGCTGTCTAAATATTGTACTCAGTGGAATTGCCTTTCTCTGGGATTTACAGTCCTTTGCAGCCATTGTTGCCCAGTAGGTAAATGTGCGTTTATAAAGTTGCAAAATTATTTACAGAATGCAATAAAGTAACAACTTATTCCTTGGGTGTGAATTGAATGTGGAAAATTCATGAAGTCAGGCTTCACAAAACAAGAATTATTTTTAACAAATGCAAATGCAAAAAAAAAAAAAAAAAGAAAAACCCCACCAAATTCCTGCAACACCTCTTCATGGTACTTGTAATTATTTTCAAGACATCTATTATATATTTGACCACCTAACTATTTAAAACCCATTTCTCATCTTTCATGAACTTCATGACAGAACAACTGAGATTTCTCTCTTTGTTTTCTTTGCCTCTGTACTCCTTAAGGAATCTGAACGGGGACAAATTGAGGGACAAATAGAATCAGTTTTGAAAAAATATTTTTTGACACACACAAATATCTATACACATGAATATGATACAATATCCATAAGAATATGGTCTTAAGGAGATTTTAAAAGCACAAAACATTATGTGATTTGGGGGCATTTAAACTACTTTAAAAATCAGGACCTTAACCACCTTGTGCAAGGCAGTTATTCTCAGTAGAGATTCTGCAGTATTGACCAGTTTTGCCTTTATGGCTTGACCACCTTGAAAGATCTTAAAAGAACAAGTCAGTTTGCAATTTCTTTACTGACCTATATATAAATCTCACTTCCACAAGTTGAGTTTTGCATTATTTATTTCTGAGAGAAAGGCAAAAGTTAAAAAAAAAATCGCAAAGAGTACTCTTATCCTTAAAAATGAAAGGAAAAGGAAAAACAACTTTGAATTATTTTGATAAACAAAAAAAAAGAAAGCTGTTGCTCATTCCTGGAGTTAAAAATTAATCCATGAAGGGAAAGCTGCCAAACACAAGCATTTTCATGTAGGTATGAGTGACATGCAAGGCCTCTCTCCCTCTGCCATTTTGTGTCAGCGAAGGCTGTGAAGCCACTGGGATTTGTTAATGGATAAGAAATGCAAGATCAGGACAATAACTGGATGGACAGAATATTTGGGGCTGCTGGGATGTGCACAGGGGCAGCAAAATGGAGTGACTTCTGCAAGCTCAGAAACTTGCTCTTTTCAGACTCCCTCAGACTCCTAGAAGCTGGCAGTCAGCTCTTACATTGGTAATGCAGGGCTAAAAAACACACATGAAAATGGGATTAATTCCTTAACAGTCAAAGGTCTTGAAATGTGATGGAAACTGTGGTCAGCTTGGTATGTATCAGCCCTGAAACAAAATAGCTCTGCCACTCAACCCAATGTTGCATTTTCTACCTGCCTCTCATTTTTATCTTACACTTCTTATGTTTCTCATCTCCCAAAGTGAGTCTGAAAAAGAAATAACTGCTTAAGATAATATCCTCATTTCTATATATAGGATTTGCATGCACTCCTATCAAGTTCTACCCATAATATTATGACGTACAAATATTACTCATATTTCTAGACTGAGTGCTAGAGCTTCTCTCCAGTACAGATATTATGTCAAGAAATGACTGCCAACAAGTTCCCTTTTATCCTTTTAGTTACTGTTCTGCTGTTGCTAATAAATGTCACACTTTTTCCCAGCTGAAAGTGTTTCAGTACACAGGTACCAAGAAGGAATTTTATGTTGTTTCTGTTTATGCAACTGTTTCTACTGATGATTTACAAATCTGAAGACAGATATTAGTCAGAACATCAACATTTTGGGTACACAGTAAACAGTACTTTCACCTAAACATTTAACATATCTTTAAAGGAAACTGGGGCATTGAGTAGAAAAAGCTAAATTACTAATTTTTCTCAGTAAAAATGGCATGGATATATCTGGACGAGGTTATAACTTCAAACACATACTTTCTTCTTTGAAATCAGTATTGAAAAACTATATTGTAATTGTAGCCATACAAAATGTTTATTATATTACAAATTATTTGTACACTATATTTTCACTTTATCATTGCTTTGTGCTCAGACAGTATAAATATTACAGCATGATTTTTCTTTCTCAGGAATGTCCTAACTGTCTTGATATAATCTTACTTTATACTTAAAAAAAAAATACAGAAACATATTACAAACAGGATAAAAAGGCATCATGAATGAAGAATGTAAGATGGTTTTCTGAATAAAGTGCACCACAATGGTTTCAGAGTGATGGTTCAGGAAATATTCAATAGACTGCACATCATCCATAATAATACCAAACAAAATTAATTTTGAAACTCTAACAGGTCTCCCTCAGAAGTATGAAGAGTACTTTGTTTAACTTTCCTGAAATGGGTTTTCTTTCTAGAAGGTTATTTAAATGCTTTTGTTTGGGGGTTTTCTGTTTTCTACAGACATCCAAACCCTGGACATGTTAGTAATTTTCCAAAATCTCTAGTTTCCAGTATGGCAAGATACAAGATTCATCGTGTAAGATATGTGAGACTTTACCCTCACATATTTTTTCAGTAGAACTATTAAATTGCTAAAATTTAAGAATGGGAACAGACTTACAAACAGAGTTAAGTGTCCAAAACAGAGTTAAGTGTCCAAAAGATGCTGTTTAAAACTGGAATGCCCTGCTTCCTGTGACTTTTTTGGGAATGTATTGTCACATTACCCTTTCCACCTCTATGGCTTCAGCGTGCCCATCCACAGGATCGTGGCTGCTTCCATAATTTCAGCCTCAGGATAACTCTACAAAACTGGAGTCTAAGCTAGAGAAATTTATTACACAGCACATCTCACCCCCATTGCTTGGAAGGGTTTGCATTTACTTGCAAAATTTCACTGGGCTACATAGAAGAATAATTCAAAAACTGAGATAATAAAGTAGATGCAAAATGTGGCTGACGCAACCTGGTGTAGGTTTCACTTCCCAGGTTAGGTCAAGCCAGCTGAGAACCAGCTTAGGCTAAATAAATGCCAGCTGCTCTTCCACTATGTCTGCATTTATGTTACAGTGATCCAAATGACTGAAAAAGAAACAGAATTCTGTTCAAGGGGTCTAGTGAAATTTGCTTTTATAGACAAAGCCCAATAGAGAACCTCAGCCTTGCTCTCAGGGAGTGAAATTTCCAGTGAAGCCAACCAAGGCCAGTCTTTCTGTGGCACACTGAGTTTGGCCCAATATTTTTTGGTTGTTATTCTAAAGTGTGATGCTCTTGGCCAGCTATTAATTCGACCCAGTTTGGCTGTGTTGTGTTACACTGATAATATCAGTATTATCTTCTGACAAGTAACTGAGACAGCAGCCAGCCTTTATTAGACTTGTATTTATATGAAAATCTGAGTTTCTTTGGTTGTTTAGTAGCCAAGTCACCCAATTGTATATTTGTGTACTCCAGACGTAGCATGTTTATATTGATCAGTAAAATTACCAGGGTTTTTTTCTTTCTTTCTTTCTTTCTTTCTTTCTTTTTTCTTTTTCCACTTCGTTTATGGAAATTTTCTGACTATAGCAGACTAGTCACTTATATAAATATACAGCACATATATACATAGAAATTACAAAAATACATTTTATATATTTATATCTGATTTTAAATAATAAAAATTAAATTTCACATTTATTGAAAGATTAACTAGCATTCCAAATGCTTCTGCAATATTCAAGGTATTAGAGCAGAAGATGTCTGTATATTCTAGGATAATTATGCATCACAGTCTCAGTCAGGGTTTATAATATAATTATTAGGGGGGAAAATAGCTCTGTTTAAAAGTTTGTGCTTCATCAATTTCTTCTTCTATCCCCTATTCTAGTCTTCTCTCTCCTTCTCTCAATTTACTGATGGCCAAAAAGCTAAACCAAGTTCCCTTTCCCACATCAGTTAAGACCAAAGAAACTCAGGGAAATGAAATGATCAGACAAAACAGTAATTGAGAATAACTAAATAACCTACTGAAATGAAGGACATTACCTTTAACTCCAGCTGACATCAAACACGCCCAACACAACAAATTTTGCAACAACTTCAGTTCCTGGAGCTAATCGCTGAAGGAACTGAAAACAATTGTTCATGATCTCCAACTAGTTTGTACAACTGCAAAATATTAACTACTGTCCCATCCAAGTGGTTTGATTTTCTTTCGGGATTGGATTCCTACCACAACGCAGCATAACAATCAGTGACCTTTATCTTGCACAGTATAAAGTCAACATCATTTCTGGCAATGCTCTCTTTTTCACAGAACATTAGTATTTTTGTTAATCCGCGTGACTGTTAACTTATTTACATGTTAATATAGTAATTAGGTCCTCTACATTCAGAACTTCCTGGGTGCGCATTCACCGTGCCAGCCTAATCAAAATCCACTGCAGCTTCAGGTAGCACTTTCTGGCATCGCTTTAGTAGATAGCATTGTTAAAGAAAAAGAAAAAAAAGCACTGTGTTGAACAGAGGTTTCCTTGTCCAAGCAAGTGTATTCATTTTTTCCAGGTTGGAAGGATTTAAAGGTCTCAGGTTTACCAGCTTCACATGCATTCAGAGTGAAAAGCCCGATTATAGAGCAAACACGAAAAACCTTTCTTCATTTCTCTTGGAAGCTTTTAGCACCAATATCCTTTGCTGGCTCTTCATGCACTGTATTCTCTCACGCTGAAAAAATCTCCTCCACAACTCATCAGGGACAAGGTAGCCACCAAATGTAGAAATGTCATTCATCTTCTCCACAGTCCTTTCTTCTTTCACTTCCTTGTAGTGCTAATAGGATGAAGAGACTCTGAGCTATTTACAGGACTTTTATTTGTATTACTTAATCACATTGAATTCTTTTGGTTTGAATACAGTCTCTGGGATGAAAAGGCTGAAATGACTCTGCACTGCTGAAATCAGCACCCTTTATACAATGTCCCACAGCAAACAATTAACGTGGCCAGTGCCATGCCAGCCATGGCCTTCAGCAAACCCCGTTCTGCAGGTTTTTTCTTCTTGAATCAAAGTTTTGGCATGCAGAAGTTATTTTCAGCAGCTCCACCTCTGGGCCTGCAAATGAAACTTCTCGAGGAGCAGACACGTTCAGCAGCATCTTTAGTGATGATGGGTCACAATACGAGAGCAAAGTGACAAACAATTGCATATGGTCGATTTTATCAGTATGAAACAGTTTCCTGGCAGCTTTTCCTTAGCTGGAAAGCAGAATTTCATGTCTTCAGAGTCACGTTGCTCTGCTTTAAGTCATAGTGCCGGCTTTTCAGACAGATTAAAATGCCCTCACTTTGGCACAATTCACAGGAAGCTTGTAGCTGAAAATCAAAGGAGTCGCTTTCTTGGCTACCCCAGTTCGCAAGAAACAAACTCGGTGCACAGAAGATGCGCTAGACCTGGAACTCAAACATATCTGTTTGCTTCTTGGCCAGCTTGGCCACCTCTTCCCTTATTGCCTTGACGAGGGCGGCGGTGGAGATGTTGGTGAGCGGCGCATCCGAGGGGTCGTTGTCGGCCAGGCTCTGCTGTGAGGCGGCGGCGGAGGCCAGCGGGGCCTGCTCCAGGCTGGGGTGCAGGCTGCCCTGCTGGCTGTACTGCCGGGGCAGCCGGGATGGGGAGCTGTGCTGGTACCGGGGCCGCGGGTAAGCCTCGATGTAGCCGGGAAGTGGGACCTGCGGGGAATGGGAATTGGCAGAGAATTACGCGGAATGATCGACCCGCGGTGCCGCCTGCAGGGCACCACAAACCTCCCCGGGGCAGGCAGATGTGACAGAGAGGACCAAACTGAGGGAAGGCAAACCTCAGAATTCCCAGCTTCTGCTTACAAATGCCTGCCCTGGCATGTGCCGTTTATGGGCGTGTCAATGTCCCAGCTGTGGCAGCAAAAACACCTGCTTGTCCTCATTTATTGCCACCTCCTCGTTTATCGTCACCTCCAAAAGTCCAAGGGAAAAGCTTTTTTTCTGAAAGTGTGCTCTCTGCTTAGCAAACACTTTGGTTTTAAACAAACAGCATGGTTTTAGTAGACCAAAAAGCCTAGAGCAGAAAAGCAGGGTTCTCTGATTTGCAGCCACTGTCTAATGCAAGCCAGCCAAGTGTCTGCTCCTAACAGAAACTCACCAGATCCGGACAACAGGGATAAGCTCAGGTGCACCAGCTTGGAAACTCAAGACTCAAAGGGATGTCTGACTGCTCAGAAGTGTCAGGATTTCTGGTCATGTTTAACAGAATTACACAGAGGGATTCATAAGTTTTGTAACTTCACAGATTCCAGGCCCATGTTACACAAGCTAAAACTAAAACAGTAACATAGGCCCTTTAGTCACAGTGAGAGATTTCACTTTGCTTTCACAAATCAATGAACCACGATACCAGTCTTTTTTGGCACTCAGAAGATTGTAATGCATCAAATAAAAACTAGTATTTATGATAGCCAAAATTTCATAAAACAGGAATCTACAGGCCTTAATTTTGATGAAGGCTTTATGCCTGGAGCCTGACCATTAGGATTTACACATCCTCTACACAGCCTTGGGTATCCATCCAATGCTGAAGAGAAAGTCAAACATGTTCACTCTGGTGTGATGAGACAAATGTAGGAAGCAGGTATGACATGAAAGGGATGATTGGAAGTAGGCACCTCTGTTTAGTTCACAACAGGCTCTTCAAAAGGTGATTTTACCAGAACAACATCTGAACACACCACTAGAGGCCACCAAGTTACTATTTTCACTAAGCAGCATCCAGCAGTTGGGAAAATAAGTGCTTTGTGAAAATAGCTGCCTTGTCCTGCAGAACTTATTGTTTCAATACTTGCCATTTGTCTCAGAGAATAATATAATACAGTAATTGAGCTCATAAAATAATTCCTTGTTGTCAAATCTTCTATTTCCTCTACTCCCTTGTTTACAGTCTAGGCTAGCAGAAATGTGTGAAAAATAAAGAATCTTATAGATACTAAGCCTCTGTTCTCAATAATTGTAAGAAAATCTTGGAAGTGTGATCAAGCTATAATCTAGAGGCTCAGAAACCAGAACAAGTCCAGAAACTCAAACCCTGAGTTTTACTTCAGATCTTTATGCAATTCACTTTTATTCAGGCTTTCTGACTGTGCTATGTTGCTAATGCTATTACTATCTCCTCTAGTCATGATTTTCAAATAAAAACACTTTCTTGACAGATTTGCAAATTCATTGTAGAAACTGTAGTAGTTTCTGCACTTTTACCTCTTCTGCAAAGCCACTGGAGGGCTGAAAATCTGAGTAACAAGGAGTTGTTAAAGCTCTGCCATGGGTAAGTGAAGTTAGAAGAGACATTTGTTTCCTTTGAATTCTATATTGCCATGGTTATTTTTCAGACAGATTCTTACATCCCTCCCCATTCCTCTTTTCCTGAAGACAAGGAAACCCACAACAAGGTTATGCTTTTCTCTTTCCAGAGGAAGGAGCTGGGGGCTGGAGACTTGGATTGCAGTTTTGACCCGTTTGTTTCAGTCTCCCCTTTTGACAAGTGGTACCTGACTCTTTTTCCACAGGACTGCAGCCAAGACTAGGAATACAAGAGGGAGGATGAATGGAAAACAAGCAAAATTTCCTTATTTGTTTTGTGGCCTTTTTTTTTTTTTCTTTCTTAGAGAAAAATTTTAAATCATTCCTAAGAGACAAGGGACCTCCTGGATTTAAGATGTCAGAAGGGTTAAAAACACACATTAAACAAATAAATAAACAAAAACCAAACACCAGAACAACAACAAAGGAAAATAAAGAGTTTCATGCTACAAAAGGCAGCTCTGAGAAGAAAATTTATACCAGAGCATCACAAGCCTCCAGGTGTCAGGGGCACGTCAGCAGGTGTGCTCAGCTTACAAATGAACAGCTTTTTTTCTGGCAGTTCAGCCTTCAAATTCAGACTTGCACCTCAAAGTCATACTGAATTCTTTTCCTCACAGGCATTGGGAGCAGTAATAAAGAATGAACAACAAAAAGCTGCCCCCTGGAACATTGATGTGACTGTTGTCTCTTGCTTAGCTGCTCAAAGCCAACTTAGATTTCAACTGCAATTCATTAAAATGTTCTGTTGACAATTTGCACAAGGAAATTGAATCTGTCTCCCAGGTTTTTCAACCAGAGTGGTTCTGCATAAATACCAGATGTGAGCTCAAGCAGAATTGATCTTTTTTTCCCTAGTGTAAGAAAAGCCCTACATTTGAGAAATTGTTTCAAACATGATAAACTACTGCAATTCATTTCAGGATGTTTCAACTTCAGTTCTTTGAAATGTAGGTTTACTTTGGGCTAAAAATTACATCTGTTCCAGTCTGGGATTGTGCAATTAATTATTTAATTTATGATCTGTCACTCCAGCCTTTGGGAGGGTTTGAAACACTGCACAGCAGGGCTGCAGCAGTGCTGGAAGGTAAGATTTGGGAGCCAGGCTGTCTTGAGAGAAGCCTCCAGGAGGGTAAGATGCTTCCTCAGCTTTCAAACAGCTCAAGGCTGCTTTGAGAGGCAGGATCACCTTCTCCTGACATGTCTATTCAAAAATTTAACCTTTCTTGAGAAAGAAAAATGACATCTAGCCCATCCACTTTAAACAGGTGCCAGGCTCTAACCTAGAGAATGATTCCACCCTCTAAAGACCTTGCTTGCAGTTCATGTTATGAACAGCTGAAGTATCTGTGCCATCTCTTATGGCTTTTCACTACTAGAGATTATTCCCATTCAAGGAAAAATTATCCTTTTCAGCTTCTTTGTAGACCAGTGAAGAACTGCTGAAAACCCCTGCTGTGCAGAACACAGAGAGCACGGGTGGTTAGAAAAGCAAGGATGCTTACAGAGTCTGCCCACTGCCCTGGCAACTCATTCTCTCCAGCATAGGGCATCCAGGCTTGGTTCCTGTAGGCAGTGGGAGGAGTTGGGATAAAATAGCCCGTGAAGCCAGGTCGGTTTGCTGGAATGGCAAACACTGCTGGTACCGTGTTTCCTGTCAAATAAAAAAAGAGTAGGCATCAGTAATAGCTGAGATTTTCAGCTGTAAATCAGAAGATAGTGCTTATGAAATATGGACTTCATGTTTGTTTGTGGGGCGTTTTTTTGTTTGGGGCTTTGGGTTTGGGGTTTTTTTTTGTTCCACCCTCTGACTAGAGCAGCTTCATAATGCTGGGAAATACTGGAGAAGGCAAGATTTGCAGTTGTCCTCATAACCATGTACAGCCTTCAGGTAAAGGGTCCCTAGGACTTGATCCTTGTAACAAATTATCTTTGCCAAAACTTTGACTCAATAGAGAAAAAGCTTTTTTCCTCTTAAGTTTACTTCCTTGTATTCAATTTTCAGCTGTTGTTGCCATGGGTTTAAGTGTAATGCACCTTTCTTTTCACAGTTTACCTACTCTTTCCTAATATCTCTAGGCAAAAAACCTACAAAAACGAGTGACTGATACGTTTAACAGGTTGTATTCTCAACAATTCCATCATAAAACTTCAATGCTTCTGCAAAAAACACCACGGTTCTACCTGCTCAGTTCCTTTCCCAAAAACAGCCTGTGACTGCCATAAATTACACAGCTACAACTCCAATAAATATTTGTTGATTCCAAATCTGGTTTATCACCTCTTGATTAAGATGCACGCATAGGAATATCCAGGAAGCCTCTTGGATTAAAATCCCACTCCAATTTGTGTGGAAGGGGCCAGCCATGCTGGCAAAAGTGTCAGCCAAATCTCTGGATATGGTCACATCTGCTTTCGGGGAAGGTTTATTCCTGTGACCCACAGAGATGCAGAGAAGAATTTGGTACAGAGATTATCCACAGGCTATAACTGGGCTGTCTGGAAGACCAGCATCTTAATGTGCATATTTCCCTTGAGATTTGCTATCATATCTCCATGGATTTGCCTAGTTAAAAATAGAATACAAACAACTTTCTTGCCCAGTTAAGTCTTCCTTCCTCTAGTGTCTATTTACATGCAAAGACAGACTCCAGCAGTGAATCATCAATATCAGACTGAGGGTATGAAATCCTCATCCCTAAATCCTGGATGGGACAGCTGCATATCATCTTTATCAGTTATTAGGTTTTTAGTTTATTCAGCTATACTTCATGGACATGAATTTTACTTTTCAGATTCTCAGGATATAGCAAAAATAACATTTACATGAAAGCAGAAGGGCATTAAATCCTTTAGAAACACAACTGAGGAATGGAAGCATAGTAACATTACACAGCTGGGCAGATTCTCTGTACTAGAATCAATGCAGAGAAAATAAAATTTCTCCCCCTTCCAACTGCACATCATTTGAATATTGCTACTAATTGCTCTCAGTAGCTATGATACCACTATGCTGACAAAATCACAAAGACATGGGCCTTTCCCTGAAATTCATATGGGGTATAATTGAATTAGCATCAATTACTGACTGCTTCAAATCCCCATCCCCCAGAATCTCATTTACAGCCCTGGCACATTTTTTGCTCCTGAGCAATCTACAAGAGGGTTATGCTGCCTGCTCTGACAGATGCTGGGACATTGCATGGGCACAGGGACAGAGATAGAAAGACTCCACCAGTGACATCCATGCCCCAAGCAGTCTCCATAAACCCAGACATTTACAGTTTCTCAATGACCTCCCACGCAATCCCAGGCCAGAATTGCTATGGATGCAATCAGGGCATGAGAAGAGGAGTAAAATATGGTTTGTAGCACATTTTTCTCCAGAGCAGAAACACACCACCTCTATCCCAATTCCTCCAGCCCCATGGTTTGGAAGAGGGTGGGCTAAGGGAAGAGGTGTGGGCAATCATTCGTCCTTCCAGGTCATAAACAGCACAAGGGTTGCTATTTTAAATAAGTTAACAAAGCTAAAAATGAGCATTCTTCACACATGTACAGAGAAGAAAGTGCTGCTCCTGTACATGGCACATGGCTTCTACACCAAAACACTCTCTTAATTTAACCACAGCAAAAGGAGCTACTACTCAAAATGAATATTCAATTGGCTGATGTAATTCCTTATCCTAAATTATTATTGCAACATCCTTATCTTAGAGCTAATTCTAGGCTGGATGGGAGTGACATTAGGCATTAACATTCCAAATCAGCACCTGCAGCAATGTTTCTTCATGTATTGAGGCTATAAAAACCTATTTTTGTGTCAGAATATTAGAAACCTTGTATTACAATTGTACATTTCTCACAATTGTCCTTGTCTTTACTTGTGTTACAGCCTTTTGTAGCACCTGTCATGTATGAAAGTTTCCTTCAGCTACTCCCAGAATTATTCTGGCAAACTCTGCAATGTACAGGAAGGTCATTTTTGTCTCTTCTGAACTGCAGCCACTCTTCAGTGCCACACAGCAATAAAATCTCCCCATCACTGGATCCAATAAAAAAGTGTATCCCACAGATCACATTACTGCACACATAAAGAAGAGGTCTAGGTAGTGTGGCATATTTTATAGCTTGAAATGTTTCAAAATGGGAGGGTGAGCATCTGCTCCTTTCAGGTCCTGCACCGTTTGCAGAAGGTATGACAATAACTGAGAGTAGAATGGATCCTTCAATCCTCCTGTATTTAATTAATTGACAACACATTTGCTTAGCCACATTATAATTCTCAGTAGATGATGTCAAAGACAATGCAGGTAACTATTACTTCTGAGGAAGATAAGAAAGATTTTTTTCTGGCAGATTAACAGACCAATCTCTGACAAACCTACCAATTTCAAAGCTTTGAACTAATGAAAAATTCTTTCGAATATTGTAAACTCTTTTCCATCACTCTTCAAGAAAACACATTTTGCCAATAAGAAGCCATTTGAAATATTTTTTCCAGCTAAATATTATCCGGATGCCATCACAATGGTATATCAGCTTCATCTCGTGATTAAATCAATTAATTTATAAATACAACTCATATCAAAATTATATTCTCCAGAACAGGAGGGGTGAAGAGCTAACAGATCATCTTTGACTGTGCCATAGCACCACTGCCTTGTGTTTTGAAGGGAAGGGGCCACATACCTTCCATTGGCCTTTCTCAATAGCCCACTGTTGTGACAAGAGTAGGGGTAAAGTTTCTCAAGAGGAAACAGGGAGCCTTAAAAAAGTTTTCAAGCACTTGGATCAATATTCTTGACTGACAAAATATTGGAAGGATTTAACTCATTTCTCCCCCATTACCTGTCTCTCCCACTTTGCTTGGTTGATATGAAGTGCAACACAAACAAGTCACACAGCAGTCCCAATATCTCTATTATAGTCCCAATATCTCTGCAACTTATTCTGCCACCAACGCCCTCTAAACCCTCCCTAAAAATTCTGCTGCATTTTTGCCATACAGATGAACAGTTTTACTGGGTTTTATCAATTCAGAGTCCAGATGAGTGCGCCAGCAGAATGCCATACTTGAGCACAGAACATCTGGGACATTACTGCTGATCCTACCTTCAGAAAAGGCCATTTCCTGGTGCTTCTGCAGGGTGAGTGTTTTACTGTGCAGCTGGTGATGCACTTGGAAAGGGACAGCCCACTCTCTGCAAGGCTCCTTCAGTTGCACCAGGAAAAACCCCGCCTAATACAGTCTTTGTCCAAATAACCATCCTTATTTGCTATATCCCACGCATCCATTTAAATCCAAAATAACTTATAAGGCTCTCGAAGGCCCAAGTTGAATCTGCACTATTTTTTCACCTGAGTGAAAAGCCGACTGGTCGAGTGGACCAACGGACATGGGAGCTCTTGAACCCGGTGCAAAAGGTGTCTGATCGTGGTGCTGGGCCTGATCTGCTCCACTGGACTCAGGTATTCTCACTTTGCTGCCAATATCTGATGTAGACCTGTGCGTTAAGAAAGAAAAGAAAACAGAAATTTTCGTCACTCTGACCTACAGGTGAGATTTGTTGCCTCATAGACACCTGTCACCTACAGCAGGACAAACCAGTGAGGAGCAAGCTGTCCAGCTTTGCTCTGGCATGACAGAAATCTGGAGAACAACTGGATGACAGAAGAAGTTTGGAGAAGTTTTACCATAATTTACCATAATTTACCAGAGCTTTACCATAATTCACCAAGACAGTCTACAGACAGTCACAGCAGTTTACATGGCATGGTACCATACAGTAGGAGACCACTGTGGTAAATAACATTAACTGCACTTGGGAAGTGCTAGTCTTTGGAAATGTTGCAAGTCCTTAAAACACAGGAAAGTAGGAGAATGATGGTGTGAATTATCTGCCCCAATCCAGCACGCCATTATGCCAGCTGAGGCAAAGAATGCTTTAAAAGAAACAAGAGCCTGCATTTCCTAATTTTATCGACACAGACTAGCTAACAGAAAATTCATTGTTATTTGGTTTTGTGTTAAAATGAAATTAAACCAACATGTTTCTAATTTCATGAATGTATCTTTTTAAGTGCCTTGTAAGTGCCCCTGCAGGGTTTGCCCCGGTTCTTACTGACAGTGGGTTTTAGAGACCATGCCTAGAATAAAATAAAAGATAAATACCTCCTGAGAGAGGCAACAGCCACAGGACCCGTTCTGGGAGGGACAGGAGGGGGAGGAGAACCCATTACCATCTCAGGAAGCTGAGAAAATCTATAAGCCTGTAACAGAGAAAAACAGATATTTTCTGTAACACCAGTAGATCTCAGTCAAATTGAAAAACAAAACAAAATCAGAAATTAAATACGTGCTCTGTGTACCAGTCAACAGAAAGCTAACTTTTTGTGGCATCAACAATAACTGCATTTATTTGAGAATTTACAGTGCTTTGGTCACTTCTGAATGTGGAAGAAAACCTGAAAATGAGCTCAGAGACAAGATGAACTCAAAATAAAACATATTAAACACTGTCTCTGTGACATTAGTAACCTGCTGGCAAAGCAGATCTGTTGTGATTATGTGAGACTCAACAGCTGCTTTGGGTCATGGGAAAAAGACCTGAGTATTTTCACTTTCTCCAGGAGAAAAAGATTCAGAAGGAATCCTCAGAGCAGTGTGTACTACAGTGAAGCTGCCTGTGAGCAATCCGTATTTCAACCTTTTCTTTTCAGCCTTCAAGAGATGAAAAGAAAATTTTCCACAAAACTCCCAAGTTCTGTATATTTCCAACACAACAACAAAGGCCTCAAACTGTTCTGAAAAGGCAGATTGACCCAGAGGAACACCAGGCCCAACCCACAAAGTCACAAAATTAAACCACTTGCCCACAGTAATTCTGAATTTCATCTCTAGCACATGTGAGGGAGGAGTAATTATGTGCATGAAACTCACGGCACCCAAGAAATGACATGCAGGAGAAAATTTGCCTCCTAAATCCTTTGCACTGCTCTAGATTAGAGGCCATAATTTTTCCAAATACACTTAGAGACAGAGGAGTGATATCTCAACTAGATGCTTCACTAAACTTTTCTTCAACACATCCTGGGTGGGGGGTTTGTTTTGCTATGGGGTTTTGGTTTATTGTTTGGTTGTGATTTTTTCCCAATTGTGGTTTTCATGACGATACTTCAGAGCAATGCACAGGTTTAAAGATAAAATCAGAGCCATAACAAATTAAAAAATTTGGAAAGACTGACAACAATCAAGACAATGGCATTTTGACAAAAAAAAATGGAGTGCAGTGATGGGACTTTGGCCGTCTAAAGAAGAAGAACCTGGTTTAGCCAGAGAAGCTCCTCCACAAACAGCAGTGAAAGTTAAAAACACATTAAAACACATGGGATGAGTCACACTCTATCTCCTGCCCAGAGGAAGAGCCTACAGGATTTACATGATTATTTCAGACTTACCACCTACATTTAGGTTGGAATTTGGAAATTAAATCTCACATTATATATCAGAAAACACCGTCTTTCAGTAATCATCTTTTAAAATTACACATTTAGAGTGTATTCCAAATACCTTCATTCTCAAACACCTGCAAAACTAGGTCAAAAAACAGGAAAGGTAATTTATCAAACTGATTTTTGATATGTCTCCAAGGGAAAAGCAGTACAGACCCAGCACCCTTCTCTGTCCTCTCACTGCTACTCCTTTCAAAGGAGGTTAGAAACCCTCAAAGGCATGTCTCTGAAAATATTTTTTTCTTTCATGCCACCTACCAAGTCTCCTAATATTTACTTCTACCATGCCACCATGATATTTAAAGAGTTTTTACATTTAAGTGGGGAAAAAATAACACCTGAAAAGATGCTGGTACATTTCTTAGCCAGGGGTTGGAAATACTGATTTTTAATGGAAGAAATGTATGGAAAAAAAAAAAAAACAAATGTTATTCGCATCAAAGAAAACCTCAATTATATTTCTCCTGATAGAGCTGGATGTGAAATGGTCTGCAATGCTTCTTTGCATCTCCAACGCTGGCAGTGCCCTCACAGGCTGACTGAACACTCCCTTACGGCTTCACAAGCCTTTCATCCCACATCTTGCTCTCGGCATGCATTTGTGCCAAGTATGAAATCCTTTTTATTGCCCCCATTTTAAAGGAACGGCACACAAGATAATGTTTCTGAGTGGAAAGTGACTCCGGATGCTGCTTAGCAGGGTAGGCAGAGACACAGAGGTAGCTCTGGGTTTTCTCTTCTCTGTTGTGCTTTGGAACACAGACATCAAAGGAGGCATTAGGTATTTTAAGGGATCACAGTTCACAGATATGCTGTGACTTGCACTGGAAATTTTGGGGAAAAAAAGTAAAATAAAAAATCTAGGCCTTTATTTTGCTGCTTACATGGGAGATGAGCAATTTTGAGTGAGTGGCGATGTTTTGCTAATGGCTGGGCAGAAAAAAAATCCTGTTAAAGTGAAAAATCCTGTAAAAAGATCTGCTACACCACGCTGAGGAGCAGTCTGTCCAGAGGGGAAAGGAGTCAGCCCTTGTTGCCCTGGGCTGCCACACACACCAACGCGGTTGTGGGAAGGAACTCCAGTGAAATTTCTCAACTTTCTCCAGTGGGTTGGGGCATTAGTGTTTTCCTGCAGGCAACATATAAATGGGAAAAAAGGAGTTCAGAAGCTAAATTAAATCAAAGTTTTATCACAGAGGCCTGTTAAAGATTTTTATGAGTTCTTAGGCTCTTGGCCAACTAGCATGATTGTAGAATTAAAGTCACTTCAGCATTGTGAAACAAGTCAGAGAGGAAAACAACAAACAAAAACCACAACTCAGCTGATTTCACAGATTTGCCTAATTTTAGTCTTCAAAATATATTTATCCTTTTAAAAGGATCTCTTCGTTATTAGGAAAAAAAAAAAAAAGCCAACCAAACAGAAACAAACAAACCAGAAGCCTAAAAAGAACAAAAGACAAAAGTCTTAAGAAGGAAAACATTCTGTATGGGTTCCAAACTCCATTTTTTGAAAAATGAGAACATCTATAATACAAAGGCTATAACAATCACTGGCAGAAGTAATCCCATCTGAGATCCAGAACAGACTGCACAGGTCCCAGAGTGCAGACCCCATGCCACCCTTTCAGTAAAAAATGCCAATGAAGGAGTCTCCTGTGGCTAGAACACTGACAATACAAAAAGCAAACCAATAAATAATGTTCAAAAGTAGGAAGTGCGGTTTAGCAACCATTGGGCCCAGGACAATAAATCCTCTGCAGGACAAAGTCCAGCCAGCAGCAGACACCTGCACCATCGTCCCCTACAACCCACAACAGCTCAAGGCACCACCTGTCAGGGTGTAGAAAAGAAAAACCACAGAATGGTTTGGAAGGGACCCTAAAGGTTATCTAGGCCCACGCCTCTTGCAACAGGCAGGAACTCCTTCCACTAGACCAGGTTGCTCAGAGTCCCATCCAGCCTGGCTTTGAATACTTCCACAGTTGGGCCATACACAACTTTTTGGGCAGCCTGCTCCAGTACCTCATTACCCTCACAGTACAGAATTCCTTGCCTGTATCTAACCTAACCCTGTCCTCTGTCAGTTTAAAGTCATTCCCACCTGTCCCATCACTACATGCCCTTGTAAAAAGCCCCTCTCCAGCCCTCTTGTAGCTCCTTTAGGTAGTGGAAGGTGCTCTAAGGTCTCCCTGGAGCCATCTCTTCTCCAGGCTGAACAATCCCAAGTCTCTCAGCCTGTGTTCATAGGCCAGCACACAGTAACTATAGCCCAAGGCAGAAACTTCACATTTAGTTTCAAGGCTGCATTTCTCTAGCTGCAATATTTAAATATTTTTACCACCTTCCACTTACAAATTGCTTACACTTACTTTCACTTACTTGGGTGAAAGTATTCTGTGTTGCCTTCTAGTTACAGAAATAGCCATTTCCTTACATCTCACCATAGGAATTAAAATTTGGCTTTGCCTTTATAGCTGTCCTGTTTTATACTAAGCAGCTGTTATTGAAATTGGCTGGATTTTGGTTAAATACTCCGACTTTATCTCTGTTAAATGAGGGGGAGCTCTGAGGATGGGGATACTTTACAAGGCGGTAAGTGCTGGTCGTCAGTTTGTGGTGCTGGGTCTCACCTTGGGACCCAGAGCTCTGTTACTCTCACTTCTCTTTCCAGACCACTGAAGAGGAGAGATGGAAATTCTCATCACAAGGTCCAGCCTTGTGATGGAGAGTGTTTTCGTCTCTGGTCTCAGCTCTCACTTGATTCAGCTGAGCAAATGTCCAAAGTTACAACATGATCAACCAAGGCACAGAGCTGGTGGTAGGGCTGGTGTCACACGTTCAACTCTTTAACTCCAGTCACAGCACACCAGCTGGGTGCCAAGGACTCAGCCCAGTGTTACTCAGCATGTTTTTGGAAGCTCCAGAACAACAGAGAGAGGAAGAGTTTGCATTTCACTGGCTTTCCTCTGCCAGGAGGCGTGAGCCCCTTATGGAAGAATCCTCTTTTCACAGGTCACCCAACGGGCAGGTTGGCAAACAGGCATTCTCTCACAAGAGCTAGAGATAATTTCGGTATTAATGGCAGCATGTACAGAAAAACCCAACCAAACAAATAAAAAACACACAGAAAAACTGAAAAGGGAGAAGAAAATGAAAGATGCGTGCGCACTATGGAGAGAGACATGAATGTTTGATGGTGGGACTAGCCAAGAAGTTGACTACAAAAATATCAAAGATCCACAATTTGGAGGACCCCTGAAGAAACACAGAACAAAAGAGTGGCTCTGGACCCCTCTGCACTTTTTCCATCTAAGCAGACAGAATGCTCTTGAATTTTTGAAGACTAAATTTTCATTTTCAAAACGCTCAGTGTTTTGAATTGCAACAGCATTGTTGAGGTTGACTTTTAATTGCCACAAAGAATTGAATTTTGAGAAAGGGCAAAAATGACTAATTCTTGGTTTACAGAGGTAACAAAGATCCCAGTGCACAGGCACCTCTCATCCCCAAAGTTGGGGATATTTTCAATTCCAACCCTCCATCCTCATGAGAACAAACCAAAAAACAGGGTGGTTGGAGCACAGTGCATATTCCTGAAACTGATATGCAGAAAACTATGAATTACCAGCCCTATCCAAAGCCCAGCAGTCTGTGCCTATCCTAATATCTGTGGCAATCAACTATCTTCAGGGAATTTAACTCTGTCCTCAGAATGCTGGAAAGATAAGCACAAGATCCCAAACATACAGATGATTTAGGAGAGTAAAAAGTCTTAGAAAGACAACAGTGAATCATTCATTTATCAGTGAATCATCACTCATAAAAAAGAGTGGCTATTGTATTTTTTTAAAATCTCTCACCATATAATATTTTTAATTTCATTTTAGAAAGATTCTTTGAAGTGTTGAGGTAATTTGACTCCCCATTAGCTGTCTCTTAAGCTTTTAATCGAATTATAACCATAAAATATGATTACATGCTGTACAAATTTCATCAGACCAATTTCAAAGTGCCAGAAATAACCTTTAGCATGATTTAAACAGCACCAACCTGAACCTTTACAGGCAGTGCCACTGGCTTTCAGCTATGTTCAGAATAATTCAGAAGCAGCATCCTTTAATGTATTTTTTATTGTCACAGAAGGAAGTCATGATGATTTTGAACTGAGGACAATTTTTGGCATTATCGTCTTATGCTAGCCAGAGTTAAGGACCCAATTTGAAACATATTCCTTTTTTAAAAAAAATAATTTCTGACCAAAAAAAGCCTTAGAATGAACAATTTATCACACTGGTATTGTTAGATGGGCTATTTCTAATCTGAAAGCAATCACCTCTGGTTTAGATTTGTATCTGACATAAAAGAAAATATATTGTCAAGTTTCACATTACCCTGTGTGGGAATTCAGGGGCAGTTTCACACGTGAGGGTGTGCACAGTGCTAGTGTCACTGCTGCCTAGACACCTGCAAAATTCCCTTAACAATTTCCACCCTTGGGTTTAAGTTCCTAAATCATGTATTACTTCTGCGAGGTGAGGACGCGTTAGCTGCCGCTTGAGGTTGGAAAATGAAGGATAAAGTGAGTTATGAGGTCAACTAGGAGACCTGTGGAATTAAATCTTCTCTAGATTTCTTCTCTAGAGACCCAAGCCAATAGCTGTAAGTGCAAGACTACCAATAACAGCCCACATTTCAGGTTGCTCTTGGTGGTGAACCTCTCCAGTGATGCAGAAGTGGTGTTCCCTACCCAGATGTCACCATAATTATTCCATAAAACCACAAAACATTGATTCCTAATATGCTTTCAGTGAGCAGAAGGAGATGTGCAGACAAGTTTCAGAGCTGTTGAACGCCTGCAGCCTATTCTTTTAATTCTTAGTACAACTTAGACAAGACTACCTTGCTGCTAAATAGATACTGAGTCTTTACATGGTGTATGTGTGTGGCTCACTCATCCTCCCAACTGCAAAGCCTATGTTTGTATCTAGGCAAGCACATATGTATATATATATATATATACACCACTCCACACATACTTATTTCCTGTAAGTTTTTAAGTTTTCTGGGTTTAAGCACATAAATGGGACTACTGTTGGAACTGTGGTCACTGAGAATTTTAGACGTTCTGTGCTGACAGGCACTGACCCCCAAGAAAACACTGCATTTGACCTGAGGCCGTGGAGAAGGTTTCCAAAATTGAACGATAGAACTGGGATTATGGGTGTGTAGTTTGAATAGAAGTGTGCAATATCACATGGTGGGAAACTTAGAGTTTAAGGTTTTAGAATATAGTAATATATATATATATATANTGGAAAACTTAGAGTTTAAGGGTTTAGAATATAGTAATATATATATAAAGAAAGATGGAGGTTTTAGGACATAGGCTAATTCCTTCTTTTTCACTTTCTTCTTTATGGGTCTGGGTGGTATTTTGTAACTGAATAAAAAAGTCCCCATTGCGGGCCACAGGTTGGTTAATTGGGCTAAAAGTAAAAATAATTGAGGTGTCATTTCCTAATTGGACAGTATATCCTTAAAAGGACCTGTAGAGAGAGACACAGGGGCCATTTTTTAGTTTGTTAGCTAGAAGTGCTGTAGAAGTCACAGCTTGTGAGACTGTACTGTAGATAAGAATTAATAAACATCTGAGCCCGAACAAGGAATACCGTCTCACACATTTAATCCCGACCCTGGCAAAAAAGGAAGATAAAATGTGACAGACTACTTTAAAGAAAAAAAAGATGTGGCTCTGAATAGAAACCCCCTTCTGACATTACGGTGTAGCCAAGAGAAGCTCCACTTACGGGCCTGGGCAAGCTGTACTGGTACATTTCGGGCCTGTAGGTGGGCACCCACTGCACACCCGCCCGCGGCCGGGTCATGGTGCCCGGGGCGCTGGTCACCACCTCGGAGTAGGGCAGGTGAGGGGCCGAGCCGTAGGCGTCCTGCCGGGGCTGGCCCCCGTGGCCAGCTGAGGCCAGGCTGAAGGCCTCCTCCAGCAGCATGTGCATCTGCTGCCGCACCTCGTCGATGGACGGCTGCGAGCTCAGCGTCGACGTCTCCGAGTGGCCCTTGGCCTGCCGGGCCCTGCCGTAGTTCCGCGGCTCGTTGACACGGTCAACGTTGGTTTCTTCTATGATTTCAGGCTCGGTCTGGTGGGGGGAGTAAAAAGTTTGTGTCAGAGGTTTTACAAGGCAGCGTTTGCACTGCTTCAACGTTCTCAAATGCAGGCGTACAAATCAGGAACTGTGACAACGTAGACGCACGACAAATATCGGAAAGAAATTATGTGATGCAGGGGAGTATAATGGCCTTTTATATTCTACATTATTTGCTGGCAGAAGTAGCAGGGGCACTCTGTAGCAGATTAAACTGTCAACGACTCACTTAAAAACAATTAGAATTAATGTTTGAGTTCCTGTCTCAGTTGTGGTATCAGTGGCAGTGCAACTGTGCCAAGAAGAGTACGGTTCTCTAAATAGTGCCATCACTGTGAAGGACCCTTTACAAGGGACAGCTTATTACACAGCTAGAGAGACTGAAATTCCTTTGTTCATGCTCTCACATTAAGATTTCTTAAGAACTAAAGTTTAGGAGTTTCTCTGAACTTCCTAACAATGACACTACAAATTCAGTCCTGCCCCTTGTAGAGAACACCTTGGCCCTGCCCAGGGGTCTTACCCAGGCCCCAAACAGGACTTACAGGTATTTATGCAAAGTTAACCTGGGAACAGGGAATGAAACACATTCTCCAATGAGCAGATAGTGCTTGGGCAGCTTAGCTTCAAGAGTTACATCCTAGGGTGATTCCTTCTGTACAGACAAGTACAAACAGAAATCAACTCCCCAATTTTTTTTTGGTTGCAACTCCATGACAGAAAACAATCATCACATTGCAAGAAGTTGAAAGTAGAATACCACCCTTCTTCTGTACCTTGTGAGATCAGTTTTACAGCCTGAGTTTTAAAAAACATATGTTTTAAACCAGCAACTGATTCCTTATAATTCTTTAAATACCTGTAAAAAGCATTGACAATGCCAGGATAACTGGGATGAGCCATAGGATATGTGCCTCCTTCTATATATAGCATGTGGTTAGAAGCTGTGCTAGCGTTTAAAATAGCCATAAATAAAAGAATACAACAGGATGTTCTTGTTAAAAATTTCAGCACTATCCTGATCATTTCAGTGCTCTGTAACTCCTAGTATGGCATATTTTTTCCCCTGTAATAGCCCTTTTCCACACCTGAATAGGTAAGCGACTGTAAAATTCCCAAGTTTTTACAAGCTATAGGACAATCATAATACATATTTCTTCCTTTTCAAAGGGAAATATCAAACTAGTTTTCTTCTCCTGTAATCAACCGCTCAGAGAAGATGTACATTGCTAGTGAAAACTGATAATAAACCTAAGTAAAATATTAATTGGCTTTCTCTGTTTAAAGTATAGCTATATTTTGTATTTAATGGAAATACAGCAGTAAAATATGAGAAAAATTGAGATAAAAATTAATGATTTGCGTAATAGCATTTAACCATAATTTATATAGTCATGGTTATAAAATATATTATCTAAATTCAAAACCACAAACTCAAATTCAGGCTTCTCAAGTGGTATGCACATCAGACTGGGAAAGGGAGAATGCAACTGCACCAAATGATCTTAAATGGAAAAACTTTGTAGGAAATCTTCAACTATACACTTTCCCTTAA
Source organism: Cyanoderma ruficeps (assembly GCA_008694505.1). Taxonomy (NCBI): domain Eukaryota; kingdom Metazoa; phylum Chordata; class Aves; order Passeriformes; family Timaliidae; genus Cyanoderma; species Cyanoderma ruficeps. Next base: position 166,530 of record VZDJ01000452.1, read on the forward strand.
TTTCCTTGCTGCATTTTGATTCCATTATTGTTTGTGTTGCTAAATAATATAAAAGTCAGACATGTTTTAGTGGCCTGACTATAAAATGCAATGGTAGTTTGTGTAAGTGCAACCAAAGAGCCTCTGAAATCATAATGTCCTGACTGGATGATTAATAACCACGGTTCTTGTATTTGCTCATGCCTGCAAAAATGTGAGCGGAATCCCACACAGACCTATTAGTACCCAATGCTGAAATAAATCAGGTTTTCTACTGCAACTCACTGGTGAAGCCATTAGACCTCCACTGAATGTTTAAAATATATCACATGTATCCAAGATACATATTAGCAGCCAACATCAAGGCAGCTTTGACTCATCAATACAAAAACTGACACGAAGTTTTTGGAGGAGAGTAATAAACATTTTTCTTCCTCATTTTTAAAAATCTGTTTCAATTCATCCTATCACTTTCTGAGGTATGTCATTTGCTATCCTATCAACTGAAACACGTAGATATTATAAATAGAGGCCACTATACATTAATGCAACCATTACATAAAATCATACACAGTTACTGTATAATAGAAGGAACTAGAGGTACATGAAGAAAGCAAACAAAACCCTGCAGTGAGAGACATACTTTCTATACCTCTTGAATAATTCTGCTGCTGCAAATTTATCAGTAAAATTCTTTATGTGAACATTAATCTATAAGCTTTGGGATGCATTGCATTAATTTAGCTATATCAACAAAATTATGCCCGTGAATTCTTTTGTATACTGATCTCTTAGGCATGTATAATAAGGTCATTTTCTTCCTTTTATACCAAAAACAGACTAAATATTTTCTGCTCTATATAAATCTGATTAGAGCAGTCTAGATGTTCCAGAGTCTTTTGCTATGGCATTTACTCTACACACAGTTGTTCATTAACTTGTTGAAAATAATAAACACGTTAATTAAAGTCTCCTTAATCTAATTGCCAGTTGAAGGTGACGATGGCAAAACCTGTTGGGATTCTTTAAAATGGAAACCTAGGTATTGTTTGATAATAATTGATTTATAAAAGACATTATAAAGGCAAATAATATACTGAGAACATAAATGTTCTCAGTATATTGTTTGAATAGTAGAATGTACACTCCAAAATAATATTATAAGCTACATATTCTGTATGGACAAATGTAAAGTATTGTATCTTTACCAGTTTTTAGCTCTGAGAAACAGAACCATGATTCAGAGAATTATCACAAAAATTAATTATAGAGAATGAAGCATTTTTAGAAAAGTATGAATGAAGTATTTTAGAAAACCATTTAGAAATTCATTATTGAAAGGAAACCTTGTGGTTGAGCACATGAGTGAGGAATTCTTAAGGAGTTTTCTCAACAAATCTGGGAGATGTCAAGCTCTCTTCTTTAAAAATAAAAGCATTAATATTGCTGGGAAGAAAAACCTCAACACATAACCCGGGTGTGCTGGTAACAGCTCCAACTCCCCCCACAATTTTTCACGGCATGAAAGCAATACAAACTATTTGATTCATAAATTGAATTCTTTGGCACTGCTTATAAAATGCAAATTCCACTATTCTTTGGCAGGATTTAGTGCTAAACAACATGCTGGGAGGAAGAGGTTAGCAGCAGCCTGAGAAGGCTGGAACATTTAATATGACAAACCGGATGTCAGAAATGGGTACCACGTGTTGCTGCATGAAACAGAAAGGGCCCAAGGGTCAGCACTCAGAGCAGCCCTTTCTCACCCATTTCCAGAGGTGGTTAGTTGGTGAGATCCATGAATCCCATGGATGCAGGCACCAGTGCCCGCCCGTGGGTATCCTGGGAGACGAAGCCTGTCAGACACAGCTCCGAGGAGCCTCCAGCAGGAGCAGGGGACCAGCCCACGCTGCAGGCTCCGGCTCAGCTACATTTCAACATCCTGGCCCATTTTCCCAGCGGCATTTCTGTGCTTTCAAATGCATTCAGAGCTGGGAGAGGTGCACTGCAGTGAATCTGCAGAGCATCGGGCAGAGGGATTTTATGTAACTTATCAGTAAAGCACTGTGCCAGGGACAGGTCGCCCAACTGCAGCGCCAAAGGCAAGGCAAAAGCAATTTTTTCTGTGATGTGCACACATCTCAGTGTTTGTAATTACTCTGAGGACACTTCAGAATCTGCATAAGCTCATTAATCTACTTTCAAGGTTTTTAACAAATCTCCTTTAAAATACGTTTCATATATAGCATGCACAATATATTGAAATACATGTTTAAAATCTGCTGCAGTGCCTGCTCCCAGAATGTTTTCAACACTGATTTCCAGGGAAATATCCCCTGTGAAAAACAAGCTTTTATTAGCATAGTATTGACATCCCAATTCCTCAGAAAGCAGTGTACCAGTCAGCCCACTCACACAACCCCACATGACTCCTGCAGTCTCATGGGAAGTGTCCAAATGCAGGGAATCATTTCGGAAATCTGACAACTACAACATTCCTGAAGAATTTTGTAAAAGGTTTAAACTTTTCTGAACACATCCCCCCAACTTTGGTACTTTCTTTCGACTTGCTAAAAACACAGTCCTGGCAGAGAGAGGGTTGACAATGAAACACCACCCTGTCCCCCCACCAAAAAAAATGTTTTTCACCTACAATGTTTAGAGAATGGGCAACCACAGGTGGACTTCCTTGTTTTCCAGAATTTTGTACACATGACAAAGGATTGAAAAATTCAACATTGCCCCAGTGTGGGGGCTATTTTTAATCCTCCTTCTGGGTTCACACAGTGTCAACTTGCACCCAGGGTTTGTTCAGACTGCACAAGATAACTCTTCTGCCTTGCGCTGGCTGCATGAGCTCCTTGGACCATAAAGCAGCATCTCCTCTGGCTGGGTTTGACATTTACCTGCACAAAACTCTCCCAGTTCTGATGGGAGCAAGAGGACAACACCTGTCTCTAGGGGACTTCCACAAAACACTGACATTGGGACTTAGGTGAAAATCCCAGAAGTTGGCTGTTCTTTTTTCTGAATCAAGAGAGCAGCTCCAGGCTGTTCTTCAGAACAAGCAGAGGATTTTAGTTGCAATGAGGAAAGCTCACTGTCAAGTAGCCACACACTCAGAAGAATTATCTAAATTCAAGATTTAATACTTTGGCAAATAATGGAGTTTGGGCAAACATTTTGTTTGCATTTCAGACTGTAAAACCATGCAGAGTGATAAAGTACGTGAAAGAGTCAGAGGTTTTTCCAGGATGCTGAGTGCACATGAACTCCTGTAACACTAAATATCTCATGGCAGTCTGTCTTGTGGCTTATCACTGGTTCCCTGGGTTTAGGAGCAAGTTAAGACTTTGCCAAGCAAATTTCACTGCCTCTACCCACAAACTTACATCATATCCACTGTTCCTGATGCCACGTCTAGGCCTTTCCCGAGTCACCAGAAGATCCATCTCAGTTTCCCCTGGGCTGGGGCTGTTCAGGGACTGCCTGCTTCTGTACACCGAGTTCTTCAGTGGCTGCCTAGAAAACATGAATGGAGAAAACAGTAAAATGAAAACAAAAATTAACGACAGACAGTAGTTGTGAATACTCACCTTTACTCTAAAATTATGATGCTCATAAAAATGCCACTTTGTTACAGGATATTTTTTCTACATATATGAAGTGCTAAATACCGGTAATCTTATTAAGTGATGATTAATTGTTTTTTACAGTTAAAGGAAAATAAAAGTTACGTAAAAGGCATGGACATTGTATGTGGGAGCTTATCAGATGAAATATGTCCCAAGAAGATATCAGGACCCTTTTGACTTCAGCTGATATGATTCAAAATCATTTTTAAAAAATAAAAAATTAAAAAATAAAAAAATAACAGGATCTCCCACGCACACAGATGGGGAGCAGAGATTTTGGTTGCTGATCCTGAGCAAGGAGAGAGAAGCAGAAAACCCCTCCACTGAAACAAACCCCCAGCAAAGGGAACAGGAAGAGACACAGCAGTGGGAGGAAACTGCTTGCAAGATGCTGGTTTTAAATAGCCAGTTTGCTAACTGGCCACAGCTTTCTCAGAGAGATGTGCTTCCTGGGATTCAGCTGCTTCACTGGGACAAAGAGATGCTCATCCCTGGGCATTGAGCTTCCCTGCTTGGTGCCCCAAACCAAGGGGAAGCAAATGCAATAGAATTATAGGATAGATATTCAGAATAAAACTGACTATCCAAATTACCCGGTAATCTCTCCAGTAAAACCATTTCTGCCCTTGGTGCTGGTTATACAAGAAACAAATGCAGCATCCCTCTGTGAAATGCAGAGCATATCTGCAGAAGGGTTTGCCAAATGGTGGTACAGGAACTTTAAGCTTCATCAAGCTGCATCTTTTAAGAAGGCTTCTTCTACACCAGCAGAGTTTATGAGTTGTTCTCACACTGTATCTGGCCATTACTCATTTTGTTGCACACTCCAGAGAAGCACTGGTCCTGAAGTAGATCAGTAACAGATAAAATAATGGCTTGCCAGCTTCATTTATTAACACAGTAATTACACTGCTAGAGCCTGATACAAAGTTGTCTTTGCCTAGCCATGCTATTTTTCTACCTTGTGCAATTACTCCATTCAGAATATTAAAATTAGATCGGGTCATCTACCACGTCTCCGTGCTGCTTATTTTACACAGGGGACCTGCCAATGCTCACAGTGAAGTAAGACAAGTTGCACTACTCTGTCTGAACTCACACTTTCAAGTCACTTCATGGTTTAACATCTCAAGAACCATCAATGAAATGAACAGACAAGACAGTCCGAATTAATTCACTGATAAATAATTCTTCAGTTATTCCACATCTTGTTCACAGCACTTTTTGCCGTGACAGATTAGAGCAGCAGCAACTGGTTTGCAGAAATCCAGAAAGTAGGACATTTACATGATAAGACAGGATAAAAGGTAGGGGAAAAAAATACCAATTTCACGCTTCTGGTTAAATAAATTACTCAGGCATGTACTTAGTTTTCAGGCAACTCTCAAAAACTTCTGTGTGACCTTTGATCACCAAATCCTCATGCCTGTGTTTGAAAGTCCCAAATGCACTGCCAAAGCAGAAGACAAGCGGAGCTTTTGGAAGAAGTTTCCCCTACCAAAATAATATTGAATAAATTCTTTCTTCCTGTGAATTCTTTCTCTGACTATACCATTGATACTACCAGAAAACAGGGTTATGCACAGGGTAATCAGATCTGACAATCTTCATCTTCTTACATCAAAGGTCTCTAAAATTTCATACGTTTTACAATAGGTCCATAAATACTTAGTTGAGGCAATTATGATATATTTTCTAAGGGATTCAAATATACAGCTCTGTAAAACATGCAGATTCTTGACCTGATTGCAAACTATAAAAGAAAATCCAAGAATAGTGCACATCATCAGTAGGCTCTTAAAAATTACCTTGAGATTGCCAATTACCTCATTTAAGAGAGTTTTGCTAATGAGAAAGGAGGTATGAACAGGAACAACTGGCTTTGAAATGGGTTAGGAAGTGCCTTCTGGGAACACAGCTGGAATGTTTTAAAACATGAGGATTATGGTACTGATGACTGAAAGGCACCTAGAGCACAAAGCTCCTTGTTCTGGGAAAAAGTCAAATCATTTAGCAGCAGCATTTTGTAAATCACTTTTAAATACAATTTAAAATTAATCCAAAATAAAAAGGTAGCCTTGAGTAATCAACTGCATCCCCATTTTCTGATAAGTTTTTGGAAGTGCTATAACAATGTGACTTAAGTTAGTGACTTAGAAAAGAGTAAAATAGACCTCTTCCCTAGAAACTTTGAAATCTTTGACTTAGTTTTTAGTGATATCATTTTTAAAATTGCAATTTTTCAAGTTTTAATTGCTGTAACAATGATTCAAAACAGAAAAAAAATTTTTCAATTATATGCTTACCCAGATTGCTTTTAGAACAATTTTATTTCATGACAGAAATGCAACTGTATTGATTCATTTATCAATAACCAAATCCCACATTACCTTGTAGTATTTTTCAAGGTTCTCCTCCAGCAGTGTAACAGTTTAGCCATCTTATTTTTGTTAGAAAAATAAGGACAATCATTGCCATGTCTGTCGCAGCATATCAAATTCTCTTCCAGGTCTTAGTATGGAAATTTTAGCACAGAATTCAGAACTGATTTGTTTGTAAACACTTGCAGCATCTGTAAAGTTCATTAAGTGTTCTGTGTCTTCACAGAAAGTGCATCAAAAGCAGTTCTCTCCCTTCACACAGGGAAACAGATAATACATTCAACAAGTCCAGCAGCCAGCCTTTTATGGTGCAGCTACACATTGGGATTGTTCCTCCACAGGAGTTTACCTGGCTCCCAGCAGTTTCTATCATGCCAGGGACCTCTGTCTCAAATAGACTGTGACAGATTTCCACAACACACCAGAAAAAAAATGTATGGGATCTTCCCACACACTGGCACTGTGTATTTAACGAAAAAGCCACCAAGTATGGTTGTGTTAAAGCTTCAGCTTAATGTTTTAAACATCACTTGTGAGCCATGTGACACATAATGAGCATTCTAATTAATGCCTCAATCAGTCACAGCCACACCAATGTGTTGAGGGAATTTTCCAGCTCCCTGGACTAAATGCATTCTTCAACAAGGGTTCCCAGTGCTCTGTCTGCACCTCCTGGACACAGTGTGCAGAGCAGGGCTCCCATGTAAAGACAGGCTCCATTTCTTACCTTCTCAGTGCACAATAAACTGGAAAACTGCACAAGGAAATGGTGCCCCTGGGCATGCAACAAGAACATAACACATGGTTGAGTCAGCAACTTTTCATTGCCCAGTGCAGCCCTGGCAAACAGCTCCTCCAGGGCAGTATCCCTCTGCCACTGAACTCCAGACCTACAGAAATTTATCTGATCTCAGCTTTTGCCCATATTCCGAGCCAACAGTGCCTTTTTAATTCCCATTACAGTCTTTTTCATCCAGTGCCCCGAGGGTAATTGCTGCAGTGGCACTGTGTGCACCAGCCATGCTTTGATTGCAGCCAATTTAAACTCATAGGAAAATTTTGGTCTGAGCTTTCCAGGAGATGGGATGCAAGATTGCACCTCCAGGCATGAGGGCCATTTCCAGAGGAAAGGTGCTTCGATATCCCTTTTTCTCTCATGGATCAACTGATGTTAGTCCCTGATTACAGTAAGAACCAGACCTCTCCTGTGCAAGGTGTAATGGCAAACACACTCTCTTATCATCCTTCATACTCCCAGAACTTCCAAGGAAGAGGAATCTACACACTGTGCTGTTCCTGGGGTAGGACTGGTGTGATCTGCTCTTTCCAATGTGCCAGTTTGTGTTTCAGAACAGCAACACAGCACCCACTCACGGCAGCGGCTCAGGCACTCAGCACCTGCACTCCCCCCTCATTTCTAAAATGGGATTTGAGTGCTACTGGTATGCCATCCTTAGGAGACAGTGGAGTGTTAATCAAACATTGGTAATGTTATACAACACGCCAGCTTCACGTGACAGATGAGCAAATTATGAATTTCTCTGTTAAAGGCACAGAAGGACCACTGAGAACAGGCACACACACAACACCTTACAGATACTATTGCTAAGACTTACATGGACAACACACGGGTTCTGCTAGTTCATGCCCACTGCAATAGTTATATTCAGATTAAAATAATGACAAGATAGTAACACCACTGTATTTTGAGAAAGAACCAATTCAGATGCTAACTTCCTGCCTAAAGTCTGCTCTGAGTATCAATAACATTACTACCACTTTCTCTGTTTACCTTTGAGAATGACTCACAAGAACTTGTCCCTTCCCTTATTTTTTTTCCTTTCCATTTGCTTGTTTTTAACCACACAGCAGCTTTACCAGAGGACATGCTTTCCATGGGTTATATGAATTTTCTTCATAAAGCAGAAGGGACCAGTGATCACACAACAAACACCTGGCTCATTAAAACGGCCCCTCTGACTCCCAGGACAGCAACTCTCCTCCCAGATGAAGACCTGCAAATAAAAACTCTTACCTGTTCTTAGGCTCAGCAAACGGAGACGAGACATCTGCATCTGGATCCAAAATGTGGTCAAGTTCTTTCTGGTTTTTCTCATACATCCTTTTCCTGTCTGTCAGCGCCTTGCTGTTATCAACCTGTGGGAAATCATAGTACCCTTTCCTCTTGGCTTTCAGGCGCAGCTTGTTGCGGTAGTGCTCTATATCAGACTTCTGCTTCAAAGCCTTGTTCACCTAAAAGGCAAGAAGATGTTTCAGGGCTGCTGGTGGGCTGGCTACCTCCAAAGGATCCTGACAGCGCGTGTTTAATGCGCCGCATGTGTCATCCCTCCGTACCACACCGTGCCATCTGCAAGCAGCCAGGAACTGCAAGTGAACAGAGTCGCTGCATTTTTATGGCTTGGCAGATGGTTAAATAATTTTAGCCTAAAAAACTCTGTACCGTTACAACAGTGACTCAGAGACACCCACTGAGGAAAAAACATGGCTGGTGTCAGCCAACCGCCATGACCCAACGCCGCGTGTGCTTTGGGGCACAGCTTACCTGTGAAAACTCTGCTGGGGTACAGAGACGTTGTCCCTAGCTACACAAAACCTTAAATAAGTCACCACTGATGGCTGGGTAAGAGCTCCAGTGAAATGTCATCAAATGTTTCTTTTGTTTATAGGCTTTCTTACAAACCTCTTATGGTCTCCTGTCAGAGAGGAGCCTTGAAAAAAGGGGTCATTGGTGTGTCCTGGTATAGCTTATTGCTGTGGTTTCTCCTAAGTACTGAGAAAATTTCCCTCTTCCTTCAAACTGCAAGTAACCTGGAAATCAGGAATTTACTTGAGCTTTGTGCTTCCAGTGTCAAATTCTATGGTCTTCTCGAACTACAGGGGGTGTGTGTGTAAGGATGCACACAGCACCAGCAGTGTGATCCTGCTGCCTCACAGAAAAGAGGTGTTGAAAGCTAAATAACCTTTTCTCTGGGTTTGGAAGCTACATGGCACATCGGGACTTAAAACACAAGTATGAAATGGAGCACAACAGGCTGCAATAATCCAGGCCCACATGGGACCTCTGATGACGCTGTCTTTTAAAGTGTCCCTGGCAGCAGCCCTCCCTGCTGCTTTTAAACTCTTTTTGCTGTTTAAACGACTGTTGCAGTGTGAGTCTATAAACAAGGCACCTCTGTGGCTTGTTCCCATCATGTTCAACAATTTCTTAAAAGCCTCAGTCCTTTGTAAATGGACTGGTCTTGATTAAATCTGCATCAAAACATGAGTATTAGTATTGCAGTCAAAGCACGCTTTTAGGCCAGCATCTGGAGCAGACACTTGTGCCTCTCCACATTTTTTTCTTCAAAACAACTGCACCCTCTGTGCACAGGCTGGAGTGCAGAGCAAGGCCTTGGTCCCAGTGCACCCCTTCTCACTCTGGTAGAGATATATTGCTCAGTACAGAAAGATCAGCCTGGCACGCAGATGATCTATACCTATTTTCATACCCAGCCTCAGAATTCATGTAGGAAAAGATCTTATTCTGCTTTCTGCTTTCACAACTCATTTTTTGAATAGGACAGAGGGACACTGGGAGGGTAGAGATATAGAAAATTGCCTCTTCCAAGGTTGCAGGCATTCACAGGTGCGTCGTGAAAGAGCAGATCTTAAATTCTCACATCTCTGAGCCCACAGTGCTAATGGAACTTGATACAGCGTAAAGATGAGAAGCTTCCTAGCATCCCTCAACTCTAACAGGCTTGAGAGCGTTCCACTTGTGGCTGTAGCCAAGGAAACACCTGGAGACACTTATCAGCCAGTCCTTACCTCCCCATTGGTGATGGCAGACTCCTGGCTCCTCTCTGAAGCAGCATGGACAGCAGGCAGGGGCACGGGTTTGATGGCGATGAGCTGCACCGAGCCCGAGGAGGTGTCGAAGGGGTCGACGGCAGACTTGGCCATGTTATCAAAGAGAATCCCTCCCTCCTCTTCATCACTCACGGCCACTAGAGCACAGCAAACTCACTCAGCACAAAGAAAAAGACATTTCTGCTGCATGCTCAAGGGGAAATGCAGCAAGCACACGCTTTGGATTAATGATGTGCTCGGTGCACTCGAGGTGCAGGCCTGGGAGACCTTTACACCGGGAAAAACATCCCATTAGATCACAGGAAACATTATGTATTCAAAGGGTTAGCTGTAGTTTCCCCAAAGAAGGTTGATGTCCAATCTGCGCTAATGAGGTGGAAAAATGGAGAGGAATGACACGGGAAATCGTATGAAGATGATAGGGAAAGTTAAAGTAGATGTTTTCCTAGGTTTCACATGGAAACACACAGGTGCCCACGTGCTAAGGCATCAGTAGCTACACCTGATCACACCCAAGAATGCAGCCTTTTTTCTGTCCTATGTTTGTGAGGGCAAACTCAACATTTCCTAAAATAAGCAGGTTTCTTTTTCAAAACTTATTAATGCTAAAAAACCCATTTATTAAAATAAAAGCATTTTCTGCTGTGTATTAAAAATGGTTAAGAAACTGATGGTGTCTAATGTTATGTTAATTTTTTTGCTTTGCAAGCAGTACCTCAGGTCTCTGTGAAGTTAAACTGTTAAAGTTTCTTAAGAGCCAGAAAAAGGCTTCCATAAATCTTTAAAATTAAATGGCATGGCAAAGCATCTTTAGTTGTAGATTTCTATATAAATGGATAACTCTTCCACATACAACTGGGCCCTTCTTCCTCCAAATTTCCTTTGCAAACCTGCATCACTTCGTCAGCTGTTGAATCTCAAAACTCTTACCCACATTTTGGAGTGAAAGAATGCCACTAAAGCATGAGCACAAATTCTACAAAGAGATCCTTGCAAACATTTTTGAATAATTATGCTATTAAAGGGAAGAATGCTTGCTCCATCTCCTAACTGACAGGAGCAGAGATCCTCTGCTGAAGAACAAAGTGGTCTGCTCTAAATTTATTTCCTCTGAAAATACACTCTGCTTTAATATTTCATCACTGCACAAATTACAATGGACTTGTATAAACTCAGCACTTTAGACAGCCAATGATTTTGGTAAGAAAATATTTGACAGCAGTAACATAAAATATGAACCCACTGAGTAAGCTCATTATCTCTCTCTGTGCTGAGTGTGACTGGAGCTGGCACCACTTGAGCTTTTTGAGCAACAGATGGGTTAAATCCCTGTGTCATTAAATATTGTCCCTGCAGCTCCACAAAACTGTCCAAACACCACAGAGGCTTTAGTGGGTCTTGAATGCCCTTGTTCCTCCCGGGGTTGTCCAAACACTCCAGATGTGTGTCCTCAGTGGAACGAGTGGTGACAGTGACGCAGACTGCCAGAGGCCACCTGGACACCACAGCAGCAGCACCAGAGAACGAGGGGACCCTCACCTGGCATTGACCACACGTGAGCAGGGAGGCATTCACATCACAGTGACTATAAAGCTGAAGTGTGGATGCCCTTTCCTGAGGGGATTTTGAAACCCAGTAGCCACAGAGAGCTCGGCTACCTGCAGATGCATGGTGTGTCCCCTCAGACCTTGTTTCGGGAGCAGAAAACAAGAGTTTCTGCCAATGAAAGAGAATTCTTCTACAACTCATTAAAGAATCATTAACATCAACTCATCAAAGAAACCACAGGTGACAGCTAATTCTGATGGGGAGCACTAACACCATAGAGCACCCTCACTATCAGCCCTCTCAAGGGTAAACATAACTCCTGCACCTACTGCAGCACTACCACCATAGAAATGAGAGCCAAATAAGCCTAGAAACTGCAATTTTATTCCACCTTACCTTAACATTAGTTTATTTATAATCTAAAAGCAGGGGTTTTTCCCCACTGCTCCTTTTTCACTGGCAGGTGATAAAGAGAGCCTGTGATCTGCAGCCACTGGCACACTGCTATAACCTGCATTGGCGGTGAACCATAGCAAGCATTGGGAATTTCATCATTTGCTCCTATCCATCTCCCCCCAAGAGAATTTAAAGTAACAATTTATGACATGACTGAACCACAACAACCTCCAAACTTTCAAAAACGAACCAAAGGAAGTTCAGAGAAATGCTGCAGAAGTGTTTGTTTCTTCCCCGGGCCAGTCCACCCATCCCGGCACCTCAGCTGGGTGAGCAACTAGCCAGCATGGGAAACGTCAGGAAACTGCCCACACATTCTTTACAGTCACTCACAATAATCAACCTTGCTTATTATAGTCAGCAACATGGTTCAAAGGTGATGTTCTAAATTTCTGCTTTCAAAAAGATGCATCCCAGCTCTATCGTGGAGTGGCTCCATTCATGCCGGCACTGTATGTGTGAGCATAGAGTGACATGCAGAAGCTCAGTGGCAGAAAAGGGCAAAACCCAACTTAATCACTACCTAACAGCAATTTCCCATCTCTGAAATATCTCTTGCTAGATATCTCATGCCTCATGATGCCCTGAGATCAAATCACTCCTCCCTAATCTCTCTGTGACTGCAGCACATGAAGATCTGTCCAGAGCAATCATTTATTCCTGTCGAGTGCCGGGTGCAGTGAAGAGCAGCGTGGCACAGGGTCACTGGGGAACAGGAGCATCCTTGGAGCTCTGTCTCCACACCACTGCAGCCATCAGCACACGAGATCTGCCCCAGGGATGCTGCCATCCCATTTCCATGCAGCTCCGTGCTGTTCCAGCCGGCAATGCCAGCAGGTGGTGCTACCCACTCGTGACCAGCTGGTCCCGGGGAAAAGGGGCTGTGGGACTGCAGTTCTGAACGGTTAAAAGACAATTAGACACGTGAAGTATTGTGTTTTTATCTAGTTAATAATTTAGAGTAATTAAAAAACAAAAAAAAGGTGATACATCTGTAGCCGAAGATTTCAAGGAGGGATGCAGACAATTCCTTGTCTCCTCTCTCTTTCCCTCTACATTGTCTTTCCTCCTCACTCTCTCATCAAAATATGCTGGAATGAAGGAAAAAAGGACTGAAATACCTGCACCTAAAAAAAAATAAATAAAATTAGGGACATTTAAATCGGGTAACCTTCCAGCCAAACACCTGAAACAAAGATTTGTGCTGTCCTGCTCAGAAGCAATCATTTGAGTGATTTTGGAAGCCCTCAGAAAAAGAATGACATCAATAGAGAAAAAGATATAAGGCCAAAACTTGGCAAATGCCTGCAAGCAGGTGGAGATGCTCTGCCTTTTCTTACATCACTCAATGAAGTATTTTTGAAAATTTATTTTACATGATGGTAAGACAAATGTAACCATACCTACAGAATTTACCCAGTTTCGCAAAGAGCATGCAATGTCACCTAGCTAAAACAGCTCCTTAGAAAAAATCCCAGGTATCAGTAATTCAAACAGAAATCCTGGCTCCTGAACAAGATTTAATAACAGGGAACTCATTTTCATTTTAGAGAAAATCTCTATATAGAGAAAAAAAAAAACCTCAGACTTTTTTTCAGTATCATCCAAGTCATTCCATTGGCCAGATAACTATCTCCAGAAAGATACAAACTTTAGCTTTGAGCAATAAAAAAAAAAATCTGTTTCTGAAGGAGTTTATACCCTATAAGTAAAATCCAAGTTTCCCAACATTAGTATCTGAACCTGTCCAGAACAGGAGTACCTCTCTGTTAGGTATTGCAGTGCAACAGAAAACACACTTGAGTGCACACACACCCTTCCACAATCACACCCAGCTCTGAGACAGTGCAATGCTAAACCTCTCACAAACAGCACAAGTATTATATTTTCAGAAGCAGACAGCTTACAGACTAATGGAAGCAGCTCATGGTTCCTCCTGGACAGTATTTCCTTAGGTGCAAAGTCTGCTAAAGGCTTGGTGGTGTGCCTGAGGTGTTGCAGTCCTGGGTTTGCCCTGGATCCTGAAGCAGGAACCACCTGGGCAGGTCATTTGAGATCTCCAAAGTGGCGTTTGCAGGTTTCCAATGACACTGCGTGCACAGGGTGAGTACTTGTCCCCTAGCTCCTTGTTTTGTTCCCTTTCTGTGAGGGTTTCCTATCCTTATAAGCAGGAGCAAGGATCTCCCTCTCTGTGGTTATGTCTTCTTCTCCAACCACATCTGCCTCATTTTTCTAAACATCAAAGTATTTCAAAAAGAGACCACATATTTCATAATGTTTCCAGTGAATCCACCAGCCCCCTTTCTTGGCTGACACTTCTGTAAAAAGTAGGTACATTCATTAATTAAAAGAAAATTATTTCACTGACAAGGATGATGGACACCCAAAAGACAGGGAAGACATGAGAGCCTACAACAGAAGCTTCTTTAAGGCAATGGTGCCCCAGGAGTTCTGAAAACCTTTGCAGAAATAGTTTTCTGTTTTGCACAATAAAAATGCACATTTGTCTTCTTGGGTGCTGACATATTAGTGAAAAATCTCAGCCATCCAGACTGCCACTGGGTCTGATGGCATGAACATCTACTTGCTCTTTACACTAGTGCCTGGATGAAAACTCCTGTCAGCCTCAATTAGTGGCAGAGCAAAAGTCATCCAGAGGGGAAGGCAAATGTGAATGAAGAAATATTTAATTGCGTGACCACTTGCAGGTCCCTCAGAGATCTGCTGCAACAGGCACCTTAGCAACACAGCATGCAGTATTTTCCTGCCATGAGAACAGCAACCAAAAAGGGTCAAAAAAAATAGAGAAATGATATTGAGTTATATTAAGCCTGAAAGAAAAAAAAAAAGAAGGATTCACAGTCCCCAGCAGGATGCAAGGAGGGTCACAGTGCTCTCAACTATTTAAAGCAAATAAACAACCAAAAAAGGGGCAATGGAAGAAATGGAGACAGTAAAGGGAAGAATTAGTCTGTGTCACATAAGTTGAAATCTTGGGAGAAAAGGGAATCAACATGTAAATCTTCTGGGAAGTTTAATAGCAACTGGTGCCAATGCACAGGATTTCAGCTGAACAGGTGGATTTTGTTTATTCTTGGGGATTTTTACCCTCCCCCTGTGGTTAAATATATAAATTACTCCAAAAAAGCCTAGGAGTTTGCTGTGAAGAGGTGCAGAGTCAAATTAAATCCCTAATTAACACTTTTTTGGGGGCAAATAACACTTCAGGATGAGGGAATGGACGATGAAAAGAGTAGGCTCCTTTCTCTACACCACAAATTCTTCCCAGCACTCTGATTTCTCAGCCTTTTAAAGATACAGGAATTATGAAGAGGAATCATCTCACTCCAAATCTGCACCAATGCAGTTGTCAGGGCTCCTTTCTGATTGGATCCTTCCTCCAGAGATCTGTCCCAGTTGGCAACGACCCTCTGGAAGCAGCCCTTTCCTTTCTGACTTGTACTTCACTCAGCACAAAAAAGGCAGAAGAAGGTGCTGGATGTTTGCTGGGATCCACCAGCTCCCCCAGCCAGCTCTGTGTCCAAGCTGCTACATCACTGCCACTAGACAACATTGCCCTTGCCATATTTCAACTTTCTCCTTTGAGTCATCATAGGCAACTGCTCAGAAATCCAGAAAAACAGGCTCTGATGCCGAGCTGCCACATCAGACAGAGTGAAAACTAGTGGCCCACGCTTCTGTAGAAGAAAGGAGGCAATGTACCATAGCTTGGCTGACTTACATCGAAAAATCCCTTTGATTTTAGCTAAATCAATAATACAGACAAGTTGTTTTTTTTCTCCTGCTACTTTGCTTCTGTAGACAGCTCTTGCCTGGATAAAGGAAATAATAGTCTTAGAGACTGGTGGTTAAAAAAGGAATGAGGCCCTTGACTAAATGACTTCTGAAAAGTTACATCTGTTTTCAAAGACAATGTCCAAATGATTGGAAAATGAGAAATTTATCCAACTGGGGAAGGTTTCTTACACAAAGAAGTTTGACTCCTTGGGAATGCTGCTTGTACATCTCTACCTGTGGTGATGAGGTTTAAGTATAAACCTGAGCTCAACTACACAAATTCTTAGCCCAAAAGTTGGGGAATCATATGCTTCATTAAGAATTGACAGCAAATCAAAGCGTTTGGTTTTCTCTAAAAAAAGAAACAAGCACTCACACTCTTCCAAAGATGTTAATGGGAAGGTTGCAAGATCAAGCACTTAAAGGTTGAAAAACAACCCTACATCAATTTCATTGGCTTCATTTAGTGAGGAGCTGGTGAAAGGAAATATTGCACTGTGGGCTGGTTTAATTATCTAGGTCTGAGTGGGTTCAGCCATTTGCTCCTCCCTGAATGATGTTTGGACTGATAAATAATGGGCAGAACTACCAATATCCTGTTTTTCTCTTCCACCTTCTCTTGCAAACCCATCTCAGAAACTGCGAGTACCTCTGTTGGTTGATTCATCTGTATTTCAGTCCTCTAACATACATAACTGGGAACTTCTTAAAAAATGATCAGTTTTTATTTTAAGTGCCTGAAGTAAACAAATGTAGAACTCATCAATTTTTAGAAAGAAAAAATTCTATTAATATAATAATAAATGTTCTTCCAGAAAAAAAAAAAGGCCATTATCTTACAAAAGCCTGTCACTGTTTGATTCAAGTAGATTTTTTTTTTGTTTTCTGTAGAAGTAATGGTCAGCTGAAGAGTTTTCCTGATCCTCCAAAGCACCAGGTCCTGAAGCCAAGCCTGTCAGTCTGTGCTGGTTTCCCATTGTTCACTCACAGCCCTGACACACTCCATGTGGAGTCAAGTTTGATACAAGCCATATAGAATTTACGTACTGAGGTAACATCCAGTGCTGTCATTTCTCCCTGTAACTAAATGTCAGCAAGAAATAGAATCTAAAATTGGTCTGTAACTATGGCAACTAATGAGCCACTCTGACTTGGAGTCCCCAAATCCAACATGTGACCATCAAGGGATTCATTCCAGCTTGAAGATGCTGCTTCTCAGAGAAGAAAATCTGCTGCTGCTTTTGCCGACGTGCATGCGAGAGCCACCAGCCAACAGCCAGGCTGGGGAGTGCAGCAGGCTCAGGCAAACAGCTGGGAGAAAAGCAGCTTCCTTCTGAAACTGGAAGGAAAAGCAGACACTACTTTCTGTGGGTGCTCAGCACTCTGGGTAAAGGTAAAACCCTGCAGAAAGGACAAAGCGTCAGAGATGACAGCGGTGTCCGTAATCACAGCACGGGGGAACAAAGTGCAGGCTCTGTGATGAGAAGTCATGGGTGCCTTGAGGTTCTGGTTTTTAATTTCAATAGACATTCGTGATCACACAACCCCAAACTCCATTAATTCTGACAAGGGGAGGTCATTTCATCTGCTGTGACCACATCCTCCCTCTCAGAAGCTGTTCTGAAAGGGTTGTTTGAGGAAACTCTCCTAAACATACCTTAAAAATATGCCTACAGCTAAAAGTTTCCCATCTCTCTACCAGGAAACAAGGTATTTATTCCCTTTCATATCTGTGCCAGATGACCCTTTTTAGGGCCATGGCAAGTGAGTAAAGGAGGAGCTGAAGTTTCTACCAAGAGGGCTCTGCAGATGAGGTGTCTCATGCACAGGTTCCTCCTAGATTCTAATGAAATTAAGATTTAAAATAAAGGGTCACTATTTCCTCCTACTACATTCAGAGGTTTATTTAGGTAGTATGTGTGTGTTCTAAAAATGCACTACAGCCCAGATCAGAAGTGATGGTGTTAGGTGCTAGTCAATTCTTTTAAAAAACCAAAGAAAACTGAGTTCTTAACAGTTTTCTTTGAAGATGTAAAACCTCACAAAACAAAAAATACCTTCACTAAATTATTTTGTCTACCCATGTAAACAGCACTTGGAACTGGTCTGAATATTGGATTTCCTGGGTGGGTAAGAAAAAAGACACCATAAATTAGAGCTTTTAACTGTGGAAAACAAACGTTGTCCTGTAAAATGAGCTACATCTGATACAGTGAAAAAATAATTAACCCCCTTGAAGCTTAGAACCTATAGCCAGTTTTCTATCCAAAAGGAAAACATAGCTATGGGAACAAAGCTATAACTCAGGAAAAATAAGCAGAGAGAAGAAAAGCAAGGAAGAAAGGAGATTGGGTACTTCTCTCATCAGCTGTTCCTGATACATTTCAAGTCACAAGGTCACCATCATCAACCAAGGTCTTGTAGGAAACATCCAGCATGACATCCCAGGTGCATCAGGAAAAGCTGACAGTAAGTGTTAATGACGAACAGGTGTGCCAAGGATGTGTGAGGAAAGACAGAGAACTGGATGTTTCACACTATCTAAAATTAATTTTTATCTAATTAATTCATCTTCATCAGATCTGGGCCAGCTTAACAGCAGGAAATTATTATCTTAGGGATTTATACAACAAAAAAAGCTGTAAACCCTACTAAGAAGCATCACATCTTTGATAGTTTACTGGTATTCCAAGAAAAAAAAAGGGGGGGAAACAAAAAAGGAAGAAAATTTGCAAAGGCCCACACACAGAGCAAACACCATGATGATTCATGGGATCTGGAGAAGCAGTTAAAGCAGTAAAGGGGGAGGAGAAAACCCTATAAATGAGCCAGACAAAATGCCCAGGGACTGCTGAGGGTACAAGAACTCTGTTCCAAGGCCCTGGTAGTGTGTGGGCGTGGCAGTGGGAGCGAGCACAGCGAACACTTCTCACCGTTCCTTTTCCTCCCTTCGTCCTTGGCCGCTTTCTGCGGTGCCATCACTTTCTGCAGGGAGCTCCGGCCGGAGCTGGGCTTTCCCGACCCATTGCTGAGGATGGAGCCGTTCTGACTCGGGGACCGGCTGCAAGTAACCATAGCAACAAGGCAGGACGTGAGTTCCTCCTCCCAAACCTCGTTTCAAGGTTATTTCGTTCGCACGGTTTGCATCGCTGAGTTTGCAAGCCTGGTTTGGTACCAAAAGGAGGCAGAGCAGAAACAGCACACAGCAACACAGTAAAGGCAGGAGAAGACTGATGGGAGGTGAACAGGGTTTTCTCAATTAGTTCAGGGCTGACGGGCATCTTGGTGGCTTGGAATGCAACTTCTCATGCATAAGCCCCACAATGATAGAAGTGCCACCACCAAGGACAAAAAGTCCCATTGTCAATTCAGTGTCATTAACCCAGACAAAATAAAGTAGACCTTTGTTTCAGGATGTATGGCTAAACCAATTCCTCTATTATTTAGCCTGCATTTACAGTCAACTGTTGTCACCCACAATGCAACATACACTCGCTCACTTTGCACATATGCACACACAGAGTGATAAGACAATTCTCCTTTTCTCCTTTTGGCACACACCCCAGTTTAACCAGCACCCTCACTGGCTGAAACCCCTAAGAAAATGCTTGTTTTACTCAGCCATTGCACAGCCTTGTCCTTGCCCAGGGTGAGGAGGGAAGGCAGGGCAGAAGCCCCATGCATTTGGTCCCAGTGAGGAGCAGGGACAGAAATGAGCAGCGTGCTCTGGGCTGCACTGGGAGCAAGATCCCACCACAGCTTCCCTGCTTTTTGGGGTGGACAGGTTACTCAAATCCTAATGCACAAGGGAAAAGCAGCCCACGGTGGAATATAATACATTTGGTGCTGGTCTGCATCCCAACACAGTCAAGTTTTTTTCACGTGTGAAACTTGCCACAAAGGGAATGAAAACTCCCCACGGGACCCGTGTAATTATTCACAAACCTATCTGCAATCTACCGCTGAGTTGTCATGGGCAGTGACAGGGTGATGTAAAGAGGTTACATTAGAGTAAAAGAATGGGCCTAGCCACAGAGGCTTCCATTTACAGAGAAAAAGAATTAGATCAAATTCTGCTGCTGTCACAATGATTTTATAACCAGAAAATGGTACTAAAACAAAACAACTGTCAAAGCCATTCTAAAAATCATTGCCAATACTGGGTCAACAGCTTGAAACATCCATTTACCTCCAGGTCTGGCCACCCTGCCTGGTGTAAGTAGAAAGCATTTACTGTGGTCAGAACAGCAAGGGACAAATACGAGGAAAGCAATTCTTGGGGATTCCCTTTTGAAGATAGCCTAGGTGAAATATGTATAATTTGAGGCAGGCTCTTTCCAGTTATAGGGAGAACTCAGCATGCAACCCAGCTCAGTCCAGCCTGAGGGTTTCCTTGTGAAATTCTATTGAAAATAAGTATTCTTGAGAAGCAGGATTCCTCCCTTATAAACCTGTCTGTTGCTGCTAAATGAATAATCCCAGCCCAGTAAAAAAAAATCCATCCAGGGGCAGACCAATACCTGAAGAAAATCTGCTCAACTTGGGGACACAGAAAAGAAGGGAGCATGGATATCTTGCACAACGATTTCTTTGGTGACACTAATCCAAATATTCATTCTTTTTAAGTGGCCCTCATATTATTAACTGAGAAGTTTCTTTCAGTAGTGATAGCAGACAAGATAGTCTGATCAGTTACCAGCCACTTCATGGCTGTCTGCTTTGAATTGACCTTTCCAGGCTGTAAAGTACCCTGAATAAAAGAGCAAACACATAAAGGTCAAGAAATATTTCTTCATCTTCAGCAACCATTAAATTCCATTTCCAGACACAGCTCCTGGGAATGAAAAAAACTGAAATTGTACATGTTCTCACTTACTCAAGTAATCACTGTGAAGGAGGGAAAACTAACTCTTAGTTATTTGCTTAGAAGGGCACCGAGGTTCAGCACATTTTATAATGAGAATAACTTTCTTGGATCAAGTTTGCTTATCAGCATTTGTTTAAAACGGTGCAGATAAAGTGGGGGATTTCTGCGTTCACTCAAAGGACTGAGTGAAGTGCTTAATCACTTTGGTTAGAGGATTAATTAACAGAGCTGGTTTGCATTTTCTTATGTGTATTTACACATGGCTTTGGAAAGGCTTCAAAACATTTCAAAGAACAATTCCTGCAAAGACTTGACCTGCCCAGCACCAGCAAGCACCGAGGGTGTCACAGTCATCTTCCACTTGTCATTTCTTCAAAGGATGGAAGACTTTGAAAGGATCAGGTGCTGTTTGGTTCACGTGGGCTGTAGGACCTAACCCTCATATTTCAATGATTTGTAGTGTGAGCAACACCTCTCTGGCATTAAATGGCAGAATAACAGTTTACATCCAATTGCTGCTGGCTCGCTTTTCTCTACTGCTATGCCCTGCAGACAGCTCTTTCCACATTCCTGGAGATTTACTACACAGCCAATGGAGTATGACAAACCAGCTCAGGATCCTTCTGTCTGTTTTTCTGCAGGGAAAACCTCAGCTGGTGACCACTGGGGATGTCTACCCATCCAGAAGAGCAGCAGCGTGGGTCCACACCACGCTGGTTGACACCTTCCCCTTCCAGCATGTCCTTGTCACAGTGCGCAGCAACACTGTGCCGAGTATCCCAAGCTTTCCCATTACTCCAAAGAGGGAAATATTGGACAAGATGAGGTGACTCAGCTAGGAAGGCTTGGTTTTCTCTAGAATTTCTCTGCATTAGTCAGCTGCTTTTCTTGTATGTTATCAAATCCCTTCAAGAGGCCAGGCCCGTGTAACACCTGTGAGCTACACAACAACAGTTCCCTCTATTCAGGCTATTTACCTAACAGGTTTATTTTCCTGTCTTCCCTTTAGTATCTATACTCAGCTCCACTCTCATTTAATACCAAGGAGAATGGGTCAAGGGAAAACTGGTCTCAAAGCAAGCAAAACAGCTGGGATAAAGGGATAATCTGCTTTCCTCAATTTCAAGGATGGAGACAAGAAATATTCAGCTGTTCTGTTGATGGTTGAGGGCAGACATGAGGTAAAACTTCCTAACAGGAAAGGCAGGAGAGAACAGATTGCTGGAGGAGGTTGTGATCATCCCACCAGTGGAAGACTTTAAAATAAGGTAGATAAAGTTGAGTTAGGGGGGTGTTGGACGCTGCAGCAGAGAAGAGGAGCCATATAGCTTCCTGGGGACCTTGAATCCATGATCCTACAAGCCTACAGACTTCATGATGAAAAGAGTGCAAACCTGGGACACTTTACCCTAGACACTGACATTATCTAGTCTATTCTTACACTTCAGAAGTTTTGTCATGCTGTAGATGCTTTGGATCTAGAGGTCTTCCATAATTTAGTGGGTGTTTAGAGTTTCCTCTTCTAGTGAAAGCATTGGGTCCAATTCTGGAGTGACAGAGCCTGCCAGTGGAGTGACAGCAATTTACAGCGGCTGAGGACCTGTCTTTTGGTTCCTTGAGGAGTTACCAGTGTTCATGCTACAAGTCTCACCTTTTATTTGGGCTCATCCCTTGTGCAACACCAACATCCACATAAAAGCCACGTCACCACCTCAGTAAGACTTCACTTGGGTTTATCCCACATTTTGCAGCAACCTCACACATCCAGCACAGGCCAGTGTTATGCCAAGGATGCATCCTAGAGAGGAGCCATCTGCCACTCACAGAGCCTGGGTGCCAAACCTTCCAGCACCCAGCAGCACACATCCTATTAAAGCCCTCTGTGGAAAGGCACCAGCTGCCAGCCCATACCTTTTCCTCGTTTCGTTGGATTTGGCGGTTTTGATGGTGCTCCCATCCTGGGTAGTTTCTCTCTCCTGGGAGGCAGGAGCATCTCTGACGGGGAGTGGAAGGATGACAGTCTCCTGAGTCACAGGTAAAACCTCATCCTCTGCTCCCTGCTGACCCAAGTGTTGCTTGGCATAGTCAAAGCCTTGTACTGGCTGCAAAAAAACCCAGGAGAAATAACAGAAATTTCCAGCGTGTATTAGATTTAATATATATTTTCAAATTCAATGTAAAATTTTTCACTACTCCTTAACTTTTTTAATTACATGAGAGGTAAAAATACATAGATTACCATGTGAATGCCCAACAGGAAACCAATTTTCTGATGAGATCTTCATTCCATACATTTTAAACATGATTAGTATAAAACTGATCTTGGCTAACCTTTCTTACCTGCAACACCCCCAGAAATTACTTTGACAGACAGTGGGAGAACAAAAATGTGGAAGAAAAAATTAGGAGTAAAAAAAAAAATAAATAAAACCATATAGAAAACTTTCTCTGACAAAACCCTTGTGTTTCCAAAGAGGATGGGAGTAATTTATTCCCAGTCAAGCCAAAGTAAAAAAAGGCACACATCAGAAAGTTTCATGGGCAACATTTTCCAGAAAAGAATCTTCTTCAGATCAGTGAAATTATATTTCCCCTGACTTGCCAATTGCCTACTGGGAAGGATATTACTGACTTCGCTTGTTTCTCTTGGGAAGTGGCATTTCACCAGAGCCTTGCAGCAAGACAGTTCTTGCCCAGCAGAACTAACACATGCCTTCTGGGCAAAGCAGCCAAGAAAAGGTGGATTCTCTCAATGGAAAAATTAAACATTTAGACAAAACTTGACTTTCCAAATTGCATTTTCAATTAGAAGGAAAAGAGAAAGGGGAAAAAAACCCCAAAAAACAAAATCAACTTGCACTATCTGTTGGGAAAAAAATATATGAAAAATAAATCAAAGAAATTCCTGACCACCTCTGGAAAAGTGGTCTTGCGGCACTAAATAAAACCAACTTACCAAAAATGGGAAGATTGTTCTTCCTGAAGTACAAAGACTCTTGATAAAAAGCTAAGAAAGGACCAAAAAAACACTACAAAATTGAGAAAGTGGTGAGTTTAAATCTCACACATACTTTGGGAAATACTTTGGAATTAGTTCATGACTGGTTAGTCTCTCCAGGTTCCTGTCATGTCATCACTGAATATTTTAGTTCCAAAAGAAAATCAGCGGGAGAAAAAAAATTGCTGTTGATACAGAAAAAGGATGAGCTCTGAAAAGCATTTTCTCTTGTTGTGCCCCTTACTAAATCTGGGCTGCAGCTCTAAATCCAGATACATTTCACAGGTGATCTCAGCCTGAAAAGAATGGGGCTGTTTTTCACTTTTTGAAACCTAACAAATGCATTTTCTTTATGTGGACCTGCGTGGTATTCCCAAATTCCTGTTCAGACTGAGGCTAATGATTCCTAATGTGCTCCCATACTTCAGCATTCCTCTGACAAAAAGCTTCAGAGCCTTAAGGAGCAGGCTAATGCTGATAAGGGGGAGCAGACAACTCCACAAATCACCCCCATGGAACTTGCAATGTATCAGAGAAATGCTAATTCACCCCTCTATGGCAAGCAGGGTATCACAAAACAGCCACCAAATGAGCTCCACAGGCAGCAAATGAAGGAAGGGAAGCAGAAGCTGTGTGAAGGACAGCTAGGAAAAAACACTGCACAACGTCCTACACAATAATATTGTTAACTAAAATAATGTCTTTCAACCTCATTATAAATATTAAGTGTCAGTTAAGATGCCCCTAGATATTCTGGAAAAAGGTAACAAGAAAGAAGAGGTGACAGAATCCATTATTTCTCCCTCCATGCCCTTGAAAGAGTAAAAAAAAGTTTCAACTTCATATCTTATTGAAAAAAAAAAAACCCCACAAAAAAACCAACAAAACAACCAAAAAACTACAAACCAATAAAAAACTCTCCAAACAAAAAAACCAAACCAGAAACAGCAGGACATGAGAATTACTAAAGAATTCTGCAGTGTCCCAGCTCAGATCTGCCACAGGAAGAAAATGAAGGATTATTTTAATCAGAGTTCTACTTACCACCATGTCCAGTAACAAACTGCAATAAAAGGAGAGCTGAGAAAGTCATCCTCATCAGCAGACATATTGCATTAAATAAAATTTGCTCTTGGATCCCTGCTCTGCAAAAGCCCACAGGAGCAGATGGCTCTGCTACCCCTGGAGGGAACTGGCAAGGCTAAACCACGACCAGGCACTGCTGAAGCACTGCAAACATAGATGGCCAATACATCCAAAATATTGAAGGACTGAGATTCTAATATTGCTTTTGAAATAATAAATGGATAGGCAGAGACCACTGGATTACACTGCCTGGCAAAGGGCAGACTGAATACAGAGAGTTGTTTCTGGGACTCTTTTTTTCTTGTAATGATCATGAAAAAGACACTAAAGAGAGAGGAGGGAGGGAGGGAGGGAGGGAGGC
>VZDJ01000452.1:191662-207713 GCA_008694505.1 Cyanoderma ruficeps
AAGGAAGGAAGGAAGGAAGGAAGGAAGGAAGGAAGGAAGGAAGGAAGGAAGGAAGGAAGGAAGGATGGATAGATCAGGCCCTCCACTCTAATTGTATACCCAGGTACAGTTTCACTGTCTTTTTTTCTGCATGCCCTTTATCAAACTGATAAGGCTTGTTTTCCCATGGCCTGCAGCACCTGCTTTTGCTTGTGGGTGTTAGACAACTGATCTTATCTGTCTTTGCCTGCAAACTTATTGTTTCATGGTCAAAAAAAAGAAAAAAGTGAGGGGATGAATGAGATTCTAGACTTTAAAGAAGCATGCTGTGAATTAGAAAGCAAGGCAGGCAAAAGTTAACATCCATCCAAAACCTCAAAGCAAAAACAGTCTCTTAAAATAAAAAGAGCATTGAAATAGCATTAAAATAAAATCCCATCAAAATTTCACCTATTTGAATTTATACTTCTTTCATTTTACAGCTAGAGAGAAAATTGGAAAAAAACCAGGTATTTTTCAATTTTCCTTTTCCCTGCAACCGCATTGAGATGTCCCTGACCGCCGAGCCAATCCAGAACACCAACACAACTCCCAAGAGAGATCCTCTAAACTACTCTGCGTACGAGAGGTCATTTTGCAAACTTCATTCATTTACCCTTCAGTCCGCCCCAGCACAGAAGTCACGCCTTAATTACCCGGCTCCGGCAGCAGCCCTGCCGCTCCGCTCCATCACCTCCCGCCGCCGCGCACGGATATTTAACGCTGAATGTGCCATTGCGCTGTGTCCGTGCCTCCTGCCCGGCTGAGGGATGGGGAGCCGCAGCCTCCCTTCCTCCCGCAGGACTGCAGCACCGAGCAGCTCTGCCCTGCCAGCTCCCCTTGGAGCACGGCTCCTGGAGCCCCAGCACGGCTGGCAAACGCACCTGAGATGCCGGCACGCAGGTATCCCCTGGGAGCCTCCTCTCCTCCCTAACGCAGGTTGCTGGATGTTCGAAAGGTATCACGAAATTGGCTCCGGTGGTTCAAGAGCAAATCTCAGATGCGCGGAGGCAAAATACTGAAACGGCTGCTTAAACTACAAATCACCCCACTGTGACTCCACTTCCAGCAGAGTCAGCATTAATCAGCAGTCTCAGGCACTTTCCTCGGCCATGAAATACAGCAGGCTCATTTTAAATGTGACATGGATATGTGCTCATTTGTACTCCCAAACTGCAGGAAATATGGCAATTACAGTTCAAGCAATTACCACTATCCCTAACACTGGAAGGGATATGAAAATAAAACTAAAACTCTTCAAAATTACCTTCTATCATTATCTTCTCAAAATACGTTTTCTTAGCCTTATTTTTATGAAAGATGCTGAAATCAGGAATGACCAAACCAGTCCATTCCCAGTTCCACTGCAGGATTTATCTTCCACAGTCCATATACCAGCATAAACTCCAAACTAGACCTGGCAGAACCTTTCTGATGGAGCCATCATTGTGAAACTAAATAGAAAGCAATTTAGCTTTCATTTGGAAATGCATCATTTTTCAGATAATGAATTAAATTAAATTAAATATCATGGAGTCTCAAAATAAACCGGAAAGGGGAAATGCACTGTGGAAGGGAACCTTCTGCACTCCAGCTGCGACGAGAACAAACCTGCAGGAAAAGCTCCTGAAAGGACTGTGGTGTGAGTGCTGGGAGCTCAGCACCAATTGCTTTGTTCCAGCAATTTTAGATCCAGCTCCTATCTGATGCATTTACAGCTGATGCAAATGTAACCTGACTGAACAGGATTTAACCTGAGCATGTATCTTATGGCCTGATTAAATCTGGTTTCTCAGGAACAGTAAAAATTCAATTTTGTATTTCTTTTTTGGAATGAAAACAATGGAATAAAATATGAAAATACTTTCGAGTTTTTTTCTGTGCTGCAATTTCAACCAGCAGTAGGTTGTTTTGGGGTTTTTTTTACACAGCAACTTTCTTCAGCTGGTAAGCATCCCATATTGATGGGCAGTTCAAATCGATGTACAAGTTTTGTCTTATTTTTTTTCTTTAGCTGGGACCGAGATCATGCACAAAAAAGAATCAAATGGTGCACAGCATTTGCAACAGCCCCTAATAAAGCATAATTTGCATTTTAGGGGCTTCAATGGGGCATCAAATAGCATTGCAGTGATAATAATTCTTGTCTGTGTTTGTGATACTGTGTGTTTCACTTCTGCAGATCTAGTCTTAACACTGGGTGGATAATAGTAGATAAATAGACAAGCACACTGGAACCAAAATGGAAATGTCTTTCCTGCATCATTTTTGATACAAATGTCTGGTTTCCAACTGGCACCAGCTGCACCCATCTGCATCGAACCTAAGTTAAGGAGAAAAGAGCTGTCAAATGCATCATGCTTCCCTTCAACTCTTCTTCCAATCTACATTTTTCAGCAGAAGCAACAGAGCTGAAATCTCAATAATCCTGCTGTCTGTAGCATTAAGAAACCAAAGAAGAAATTCATCATCTCAAGCCCATGCCAGTGGAGAAGAACAAAGCCAGCTAAAAGGGCAAAGGAACAGTCTGACTTACACACAGGCTCCATAGACTAAAAACTCCTATCTTTGGGTGGACCTGAAGAAGAGCCATTGAATAGCAGCATTGAGAGGGAAAACTTTTTCACTACGGAGATAAAACAGTATTCCATGACATTTTTCTGTCTGAGGATCAAACTGGAAGTGTATTTGATTGGGAGGGAAAAAAATTCTAGTAATTGAAATTACAAGAATTACAATTGAAGAATTCTTGTAATTCTTGGAATTTTCTTGTAAGAAAAACGTAATTGTTTGAACCCAACTAGCAATGTACATAAATAAACTAGAAAGTCCAAAACACCTAAAAGAAAAATCGCAGTAGGAGAAAAAAAAATTTCATAGGATGTCTATTCTGGATTAGCGGTTTGGGAGGGGAACTTTGGTTAGGGCCAGGTCTGAATTGCTGCCAAACTTCAGACATTCCCACCTTCAGCTCAGGCCATGGGGTTTGAGGTCCTACAGGAGATGTGCAGACCCAAGCTGTGAGTAACAATCCTTCCAACCCCAAACATCCTCCAACTGCATCTTTCCAAGAGTCACAGCCTCAGCAGGCAGATGGACTTTTTGGATCTAGGGCTGGGTCACTGACCTTGGCTCTCTGAGGCAGGTTCATCATGGTGTCTGGTTTGAAGTCATTCTTGTTCTTCCTGCACAGCACCGCGGTGATGATGATGATGATGACGGTGACCACGGCGATGGGAGCCAGCACGGCTGCGATGATCCACAGGTTGTTTGGGGGGTTCTTCACCACAGCTGCAGAAAAAGGCAAATCAACACGGGTAAGGTCCACTGGGCAGGGTTCCTGTTGCTCCCAGCCTTCAGTTGCCTCCATGTAGAAATTAGTATAAAAGCACTCTAAGAAATCTAGCTTTCTAATAACTTTATATTACTTTACTAGGAAGAAAAAAGGGGGGAAATCAGCAACGCTGTTGAATTGACAAGTCCCTGGGCTCTTTTCTCTTAGTTTCATGTTACCTGGTTATGTGTAAAAGCAGACATCCACCCCAAAGTCAAGATAGATGCCATATAAAATATCACTCCAACGGTTCATTTACGCAATAAACAAATAAAAGGTGCAAGTAATGCATCCTTAACTATTTTTCAAACACAAATCCAGCTTAGAGCAAGGCAGCATAGCATGTTTGTTAAAAGAACACACATGGTGTCCATACATGGTGTCAAAGACTGACTGGCTCAGCAGGACCAAATTGGCAGAGCTTTTCAAAAAACAGTGAATCTAGCTTGAATAGTTATTATCAATATCAATAAGGCAATAAGAAAATGCTTCTCTTGTGCTCTAGATATAATTCATCATAGTTCAGGTCAAAAAGATTCATCATTTCTGAAGGAGTGGAAATAACGAGGCTGGAAA
Organism: Cyanoderma ruficeps; assembly: GCA_008694505.1. Taxonomy (NCBI): domain Eukaryota; kingdom Metazoa; phylum Chordata; class Aves; order Passeriformes; family Timaliidae; genus Cyanoderma; species Cyanoderma ruficeps. The sequence continues at coordinate 195,591 of VZDJ01000452.1, forward strand.
GAGATACTTGCAGATATATTAATGATGGCACCAGGAAAAGGGTACGTTTCAGAAATGCAGTGATGCAAAAACATTTTAGACTCCATTTCATCAGAATAATCTCTCTGATAATGAACCTTCAACTTGTTCACACACAGGAGGTCCTCCCGTGGCACATTCCCAGTTCTCTCATTTCATTCCATTTCTTTCTGGAAAAACAACCTCCCTATAATGCTGAAATTTGCAGCAGTGAAATACTTAGTGGACTTCCTTGTTTTATTTTGCTGTGGCACTGGTGGGTTGCTGGTGTGGGCAGGCCATTGTGAGAACACCAGCACAAAGCAGCCGTTCCCATTTCCCGGGGGACCGGCACTTTCAAATGTCATTGAGCTTCAGGAGCTGTCAGAGGCACTCAGCATCTCTCAAAGATCAGACTTCAAATGCAAACCACCTTGTTCTGCAGCAGTTATTAGGAACTTTCCAGTTCTCCAGCTGAAAGCCTGGCTAGAGCCTGAGCCTGTCTGCTTTGTAGATCTGCAACTTTTTGCAAAGCCGGTGAAGATTCTGAGTGACTTGGGAACAGCACCATTAGGCTCAGAGCTTGAGCACAAGACTGCAAAAAGGCCAGGTTGAAGACTTTTAGGGTTCACTCTTCAACAGACTCAGAGAATTCCTCATTATTGACTTTGACATTTAGTTTGGGGATGAAAGGGCTGTGGGGAAGGAAACGGAATCTGAATTTTAACAAATAATGAAAACTTTAATTGTAGACTGCTGCTGTGGAAGCAGCAAACAAGGGTTGAAAAATTACATTTATTCCTTCTAAGGGATGCAGAGGAAATTATGACCTTATGGCTAATAGGATAGACATTTAGGAGTCCTAATTTGCAGCCTTAATTCAGTTACCAGACTCCAGTTTGGCCTAAAGTCAACCCATGGTTCATGCAACTCACTAAGACTTCAGTGGAATTTGAAACAAGCCTTTCATTCTGTTGTAACTCAGTCTCTGGCCCATAACACAGGAACATCCATTTTTTGTGTTATTATTCATCTGTCTCGCCTAACCCAGCTATGAGCTCCCGAGGGTATGTGTCTCTTCTTACAGTATTTTGGGACAGAACTTTTCATTCTGCTAGAACAGAAATTACAATGAGCAAAAATGAAATCCACACAAAGTATTTTCTGCGGCAATAATACAAAGGCAGACTACAAATAACTGTGTCCAAAAGGAAAGAAATTGGGTTTCTTCCCATAATAAGGTATAAAGATGGAATTACCTCCTACATTCCAAATACTCTGCCTTCAGAATTTCGGTTACCTCAGGTCACAATTTCAATTCCTGTATATTCTCTTTTTATAGTGATCTATGCATACGTGGCTGGTATGAAAATCTACAGATGAATAAGGTTGCCTTATCAGACCAAGGAAATACAAAGTTAGATGATGAGCAGTAGATTCCATAATTGCCTAAATACTTGCATAAATATAAATCACATCACTGCACAAAGAGCTAGGAAACTGCTATATCTCGATCTTCTTTACTAAAAAAATACATTAAATAAATATTCTCATGGAAAACAAAATTACTTAGAATTTAAATGCTGGAATTTATGGAATGGAGATGCCCAGATTCAGCTGAGTTAAAATCAGCAGCAGACCATGATCAAATCAAGGATCAGATACAGCACATGGTGCATTCACTGGAAATTGTATCCTATTTCAGTCCTCTTACTCAATCCTATGTTTATGGGTGATATATAAATTACTCATTACAGTGGTCTCTTCTTTTCCTGTCACCATTTCACATAGTTATTTCAGTATCATTGCTCCTCCAGGCAGACATAATTGCAATAGGGGCACCCATTTTATGTGCTGTTTCAGCAGTAGGGACATCCAGTGCAGAAGTCCACTATTTTTTAGAAGGAATTTTGATTCCTTCTAAAGAAATACTTGGGCAAAGTGGAGAAATCCAGTTAGCAAAAGGCATGGATTTGTACTCTGAGCTGTTAACTGCGTGAAAAAACACTCCAGGCTTCTCCACAGGTTTATGACTATGGGACAAGTATATAGGAATATCTNGGAATATCTTAAAAAAAAAAAAAAAATTAAAGAAACCTGTGTCCACAATCACTCAGTAACTGATGAAGGTCTTACAAGAGAAATTTGAAAACACTTTACTTTGCAAGAATGCCTTATTTTTGACCACATTATTCTGAATGATACTATCATATCTGGAATGTGAAAGCCACCATATGCACAAGTAGCTCTTTTCAACTTCATTTTTCTGATTTGTGTCTAAACAATATCTTAAACAACCGTGTAGTTTTCTTTGTGAAAATTATTATTAAAAATAAAATGATCCCTTTGAGATAGAAAGAATCTACACTGTTTTGATCAAGTCAAAAATAAGGGACATTTTAGTAGCCACCCCATGTTATTTTTTTTTTTGGCCAAGTTATATGAAGAGAAACTTTGCCCCAGTCATCATTAATCTGTGGTGTCACGGTTTTGTCAGAATTAATTCTGATTTTCTGACAGAATTAATTCTGATTTCCCACAGTGTTCAGTTCATGGGATAAAGCAATGACCAAGTATGGAATTTTTCAAAGGACTCTTACGATCAGCTTGAACTTGGATGACATAGCCCAGCGTCAAGGCCATCCTCTGGGAGTCAACCGTACTCAGAATTTTGGCAGCTGCAGTGCCCAGCAAAGGCTTCCCGTTGTATAAAGTGTAATATGTCAGTTCAGCTGGCTCCTTGGGTCCTGGAATACGTTGAATTTTAACCATCTTTAAGGGAAATAAATAAATATATATATATAAATAAGGAGAGAAAGAGAAATAAACTGTGCTCGCGTTATGCCGCTGCAAAACTTGCCAGGAGCTAGTTAGAGGCAGTGCCCACAGGAATTCCTTCAAGACCTCCTACAATCATAAGCTCCATGCAAATATTCTCATAGGATCAGAGCTTCTCCCCTTCAGAGCCCAGGCTATTAAATCAGTCAGTCAGAGAATTGACTGAAATTTCCCTTAAAAAAAATTTAAACATAATCCTAAGGTAAAACCCTACACTAAGAAAAGCATGCAGTAAAGAGGAAAGGATCAAATTTTTGGACATTACAGTCCTCTGTAAAGGAGGGATTCTTATAATCTGTTCTAATACTGAAAACTCTACATGCATATTGCAGATAAAAAACAGCCTCACATTTCCTTTCCATACCCATTACTTTTTTGTCCCAGGTTGATAACAAAGGGATCATGCTTTTCCCATTTTATTCTGCAGAACACTGGCAGAATTTTTCCATTGTAACTCTACCTTTCCAGAGAGTGGAGAAAGTGTCAAACATTCTAATTATGAGAAGAAGAAGGAGTTTTGTGATTCTTCCCCATTATGTTATGGACTAAAATTTTACAAAAGTTCACACTTTTGACAAGTAAAATGTGTTCCTTCTTTTAAACTCTTTCAGTGGAACAATACAAAGAATTGTGTGGACAAATGAGAAATGTAATAACCTGAGTTTATATCTTAAAACAAACAATTCTTGGAGAACATAATTTAATTCTTTTTTAAAATAACTAATTTTAGAAGATTGAAGAAGAAATCTTTTAATTGCCCGTAGCATCAGTTGGCTTAATTGGTGAGAAAACAAAAAACAGATCAGTTCAAAATACTGAATGTAAAATGTGATCAGTTCAAAATACTGAATGTAAAGAAGAGAAAGATGATTAATAAATTACTCAGGTCTGAAGTCTCTACTTCATAACGTGATGTGGGGCCACATGATTTGATGACTAACCCCGTATAAATAAAGGCTCCTTCTTACATTTTTTTTTCAACAAAAAGAAGAAAAAAAAGTTCTAGCTTTGTGTTACCTAGGAAACTTTTATCATGAAGAAAATACTTGGAACTCTTCAATATGCTGAATACACTAAAATATGTACTTTGTACCAATCCTCATAGCAACCAGAGAGAAAATATTTATGAACACTGATTAACTAATGATGATTTCTGGAGGATGACAGGCATGCCAACACAGCTGGCTGCAGAAAAAGGCACAGTTAGCAGCGCCAGGCCTCCTGCCCCTTGCTGCTTTGCTATCCATGAGAAATACAGGAAAATTTCAGCCTAGAAATTTAATGAGACACATCTTTTACAGGAACTGAAGCAGGACACAGGCAAGCAAAGCACTTCTTTTAACACAGGTCCATTGAGCACCTGCACGGTGTAGCTGCCCACGGTGGTGGCACGTCTGAATCTCCTCCCCTGCTGGTGGGACATCATGAACAGCGGGGCCAGGCGCTGCTCCATCAGCCTGGCAAAGCTCTGGTTGTTCAGCCCCAGCAAAGCAATATCCACCCCTTGGATGACTGTGGGAATGAAGAAAAAACACATGTCAGCACTTCATGCAGGGGCATGTGGTCTGTGGGGTAGTTTGGGACAGGGAGGTGCAGACTGACTCGAAAGAAAAATACCTGGACACTGTTATCCCCTCTGTGGGCATATAACACACTTCTGTTTCAGTCCCTGCGCTGCTCATCTCAGATAATATCAATGATGTTTCGGGGAGTAAAAATCTCAAAATACCATTTCTAGGCCTTCAGTTTATCAGAATAGCTCAGGGGAGCATCTAATCTGTGATCTTCGAGGTAAAAATCAGGTTCAAACCTATTTGAGAGCTGCTGGTTTTATGCTTAATGCCAGATGCTCCTGTCAACCAGTTTCTATCCTGAGGATTTGAACCCTGAAGTCTGGATTTTGTACAGTCTCAACCAAAATATCCTGTTTGAGAGCACTGAAACCTGAATAAGCATTTCTGAACTATAAATGAAGGCATCTGAAGTATAAATGAATGCAAGATTTAAAAGACACTGGATTCTACAGTTCAAAAAAGCGATATGACATGCTGATTCAATTCATACATATGTATGGTTTTTCAGTATTATTTCAAAAAAAGTCTCCTGGGACCACCAGTATCTTTTTGAAAACAGAGTTTCCATTGTAATATCAAAAATAATACATGGCAGCAAGTGCACAGGGGCAAGAAATGGAGTGTTAGGTTCAGAGTGTCCATACTGGGAGGAGCTGTACCACTCCCTCCAGAGGATCATAATCTCTGCATAAACTTATGTTTTATTTCAAGTACATGAAAAGATGCAACTGGTACTAAGTCTATTTCATGTCAGGGCCCTTTGCTCTTGCTCTCCTGAGTATTAAACAATTCCAGGTACAGACACAACAACTAGAAAGGCTTTGATATCACTCCAAGGTGTCTAAGGGAAAGAGTCTCTTTCTTGCCCAGTTATCATTTCTGAAGTCAAAATGATTGTGCATGAGAATGTGGCACCTGTGAAATGACTTGATAAAAGAAGTATTTTGATGCCTAAGAGCTTCAGGTGAAAGATGCAAAAGCCCCTGCACCCAGATAGTCAGCAAATCATAACAAAGTTCCTTGGTATAACAGCTTCACCTTGGTTCCTGGGTTAGATCTACGTGTCTCTCTCCATTTCAGATTTAAATTCATGTCCCAGGGTATTAAAAAAAAAAAAAAGTCTATTTGTGTCTCAAAACTCCTGGAAGATAATGTTGCTCTCAGAATTATCTCGACCGGAGTGCTATAAATTCTGAGGTGGGTGTTGGTTGCTGGAGATGTCACTGTTCAAGATGATCAATCACTTATGCCCCAGAGTGACTGTAAGTACATTTGCCCAGCTGAAGGTAGGTTCAGTGGGCAGCCACTTATTTCTGTGTAAAATTACTGCACCTCTGTGTTCGTATAAATTAGCACTAAAAATTATTACCTGGAGTGCCCAAAGGAGGGAAGGACATTAGAAAATACCTGTTATCACCCAGTAGTCTCTAGTTGATTCTGAGACATCAAGGTTTGGATACTCCAAAGCTTTAAAAATAGAAGATGAAATTATGTCAAAATATTCCAACATCCTACGCATTATGCATCCCAAAACTGGCTACCCTGAAAGCAACAAATAAAATTGAACTACGGCCCAAGAAGAGATCTAGAGTATAATTTTCAGGGTTACAATTTCTTTTCTGTCTGAAAAAGAACACCAAGTGTAAACAGAAGAAGCATGGCCATACAAAGTAGAACATATATCTCCTGTAGCCAAAATACTTGTTGGGACAGAGTCTGGGAGGAAGCCCAGGAATGTCCAGAACCAAGAAGGATAGGTAATAGCTGCTGCATTCATCTCTGCTGCTTTCTCCCCTGCAGAAAACCACATGAGATTCCATGATGGCTCTGTGATTAACTCTTACGTAGCCCAGACCATAGTTTTAGCCTAAAATAATATGAAAATATACCAGGATCAGACTCCACATGGATTGCAAACGAGACTAAGAAAACTGTGAGCACACCTTGTGAGCGTGGTGCTCTCTCACTGTGCACTGTTTATGGCATTACTACCACATGTGTCTGCATCTGTGAGAAGCTGATATTTGCTGTTGTGATGCCTTTTGATAGCTCCTCCATCTCCAAAGTGCACTAGGCTGTAAAGCTCAATGTGCTGCTAATTCATTACACAGCTCAGAGTCTTTTCAATGGATTAGTACCAGGAACTTAATTCAGAAAATATCCATGCTCTGCACGTTGATAGGCTGCTACTGAGTCACCTTGATTTTTAAAGCCCAAAGTGGCTCAGAATAGTAAACATTGTGAAGGATTTGATTACGCACAGTAGCTGCTTTTGAGGAGGATTTCACAGCGTGCCCTGAGCTGTGCATTTCCACGACAGACTGCAAAGGCTCTGGAGGAGCCACTGGAGCCTACTGGGAAATAACATGCTCAGAGAACAACCTCAATATTTGTTTGATGAACTGAGACAACTACACTGCCACATGAATAAGCATCAAACACTCTTCAAAGGAAACGTTTTCCAGACACACTATCAGTCTGGAGCCATAAACACTGCGCGTGCATTAAGTTCATGAGTTGGCAGCACAGCTGCTGCACTGGGAATAAAACCAAGAGCTCCAAAATGAAATATAAGCCATTAGTTGGTAAAGAAACACTAGCTAAAGACTTTATCAGGTCTGTTCATCATGTGTGGGGATCAGCAGAGAACTGCCGTGCCACACGAGACTTGTTGTGTGACGAATGGCTTGCACAGCTCCTGACTACCAAGCATATTGCCTGTGTTGCCCTGGTGAGAAGCACCACAACCCTCTTCCTATGCAATAGGCCTATTTTGGAGGCCAAAAATCTGAACTGACCACAGCCAGCATCAAAATCTCCTCCAGATTTTTCCCTGTGCTCCTGGATGGCCCATGAAGATATGTCCTGAGCACAGGGCATTCACCAGCCATCAAAAAGGAGCCTGTCTGATGAGGAATGGGTTGATTACCACACAGCCTTTCTCTCTCTCTCTGCCTCCCCTTGCCTGTACAAAGACTTTATGAAAACACAAGCCCATCTTGAGATGTGTCTCTTACCCTGTGACAAAAAATCTGATCCAAAAATGCACCAACACAGTATTGATAGGGCAGCGTGACCTATTTGTTTCCAAATATTGTCATTTGATAGGTGATGAACAAGAACAACATACAAACCTCCTTTCCCAAAGATTTGCACAGTCACCTAAGTTAGCTGTGATTCCTGACTGCCTCACAGCAGAGAAACCACTCATCCCACAGGAAGCTCACTGTGCAAGTCACTGATGAAGGATTGCACCATGTAATTTCTCTGCTGTTGGGCTGCTTGCTAACAAAATGGACTGACAAAAAAAAGGGTAATTTGTGTTTTCCTCAGTGCTCACTTTTCAGCAGTCTGTTTCTGCACTGATGTATTCAACATGTTCCTGTCTCTTCTCACCCCCAGAGAACAGAGAACTCCAGTCTGCAACGAGCTTGATTTCACACCTCACATTAACAAGAAACAGAAATCCCCATAATCAAGTGCCTTGGCCCTTTAATCATTTTAAAGAAATTAGCACACAGAGTCAGAGAGCACATACACCACATGGGCTGCCCACACAATTGTCTCCAGCTCTCTGTACCTCAGAGCCTTCACAGCAACTGGAATGCAAAGAAAACTATTGATGCCAAAGTGCTCAGACCACGTGTAAACTGAGGATGCAGCTCAGCAAATACACCAACAACTTTTTAAAATAGAAGCACAGATGGAGCTCACCTCACTACCCAAACACACAGCCTGATCCCAGCCCAGCCCCTGGAGCAACCACTGGGGCTGAGGATTCCACTGAAGCAAAGGGCTATGCTGAAGCTAAAGTTCATTCATCCTGAAATGAAGAATTTGAGACCTTTTCTGCTTTGCTTTTCCTAAAACTACAATTTTATTTTGTTGGAAACCTGGCACAGGAAAATTTTTTCATTAATGACAGAGTATGTATGTTTTTCCTTAGTTTTTTTACCAGTGTGGCTAGCAGCCAAAATAACACTGAGCCCAGGGAAAAAAATAATCATCTAATTTCCAACCCCTCCTTTTTTTTTTTTTTTTTTGTAAACAAGATACAGTTTTAAAAGTAGCCAGAAAAACTACCTACAATCCCTGAGCTAGACAACAAAGCCAGATTCTGGTGCTAGCTAACCTTGATCCTGGGAAGCACATACTTACATTCAGCAATGGTGAGAGGTGGGTAGGTGAGGTAGAAACCCACCAGCTCAGCTGACAGCTGATTAAGAAGGTTGCTGGAAATAGTGCCATTTAGAGTTGTGCTTTGATTCTTCACTACATAAAACAGGGTGACAGCTTGGGAGACATTGGAGGTGTTCAAAATCTGAAACAGAGGCAAAAAACACGATGTGTTGCTGTTGTTCAGCTCCTTAAAAACAAAAGAAAGAACCAAACAACATCAAGGCAGTGCAAAGAAGTTGGGGAAATGTTAACCTGAAGAATGGATTAGCTCCATCTCACTCTTCTTTACTTTACTTACTGAAGTGTGATACTTTAATCCCTGCTTTTAGCACTTGCAGGGCTCCTGGAGAACAGCAGTAGGCAGAAAAGGTGCAGTCAGGACTGAAAATGTTTCCTCCTGTTTTTACCAGGAAATGTGGGATGAGGGAGAGGATGCTTATCAGAAAAATTATCCAGTCCTTGGTGCAGAGAAATTGTCCTGATTATCTTGCTGTCTTTGCTGCCTTCCTGTTGATTTCTAGACCCACACATTTTGTTTATGAAATTAAGGGATATCATGTCTTTCTCTTCCTAACATCATATGAATGCCTGCTCTCCCCCCTGCTCTAGTTCAGTGCCAGTCTCTTACGGATCCCAGATTTGATTACTACATTTTGAGGACCAATTCAATTCAGCAAGTACTGCATGAGGTTCTCAAACACCAGGAAAAAAACCCATACGTTTTCTTGGAAAACTTATGCCTGTATATATATATAGGTAGGCCTGACAACATTCATGAATGTCACTTAAATGCCTCATTTTTATGGTTTGGATCACCAAATTAAAAGAAAAACCATGGCATAAAAAAAGCACCAGGAAAGCCCAAGGTCAGACCAAAAGCCTGCCTACCCAATGTCCACTTACAAATGGCTGGAGCAGAAGGTTGGAGAATTAGCACAGAAAAAGAGGAATAAATGGCTTTCAACAGTGTAGGATTGAGCCATATGTACGGCCAGTGTATGTCAGAGGCATAAATCGTATGCCTGGGTTTAAAAAGAGTTGATGACTTTTTATTCTATATCTTTGGCCAAATGCTTTTTGTAATTTCCGTATTTCTTTCTCCAGTTACATCTGGATATCTTTATGTGGGGAAGGATGCTTCTTTTTTCTTATTTAAATTTGAGTAGTTCTGTTATGGGAAACTCCAAGCGACCTCTCCTGATTCACTAGAGCACTCAAGGCTGAAAAGCCATGGCAAATTTAATTTCTCTTTGAATGGAAGATGCTTCATGCTTTTTACCCACCTTCCCTCTACTCCCCTAGGGCAGCAATGCCTTTTCTGGACTGGCTCTATCTGCTCCAGAACTGTTCCCCAGTTTTCAATTCATCTAAAGCCCTCATGCAGTGTTTTGTTGCACCGATTTAGTCTTTTGCATGATACTGGAATAAGTTCAGGAAAATTTATCATGAAGATCACACCCTTGAGCCTCTTTTACTTCCCAGCTTATATGTCGCCTCCAGGACCTCCATCCTACCTCTCATTAAATTGGCAATACCCACAAAAACAGCCACTACCTCCTTCTAGGGCTCTTTCCAAAATTGCTTGGGTGCTTTGTGAGATCTGCCAATTCCACCACAAGCATATTAGACACCATGAAGTTCCCCTCAACACCACAGGTCCAGCTATTGAAAAGCTTAATAATCACTTTACCTACTGTGGTAGGCCCTCTCTTGCCCTGTGCTTTGCTGCCTCTCTGAGCTCCTCCTTTGAACACAAGCTCACAAGAAACAGCATCAAAATAACTCAGCAGAGCGCTGATGGAAAATTTTCTCCTTCTGAGGAGCACAATCCATGCACTGAGTTTTATCATAAACCAAAAACATATCGTAATATCACCCAGAGGATCATTTCTTTAGTCCTGAAGCATAGCATAGAGTATAAGAGTATTGGCCCACTGTACATATAAAGGTGTGTAGAAATCAGGCCCTTTGTGGTGAATTTGTACCTGTGAGCATGAAACTGAAATGCATGCCAAGAGAAAGAAATCTATTCCATTATTTCAGATCTTAAAAGCAACCATGCCTGGAACCATCTTTATACCAGAATAGCTTCACTGAAAGCAACTAATGTGTCAGAATAGCACGCTCAGTAAAAACGTAAATTTGGAAGACTGTTTTTATATTTGAAATTTCATTTATATGACTGAACTGCAAACAGAAAAACTCCAATTCATGAAAAGCAACAGCCTTCTATAAACCATGCCTGTATAAGTTTTCCTGCAATGCATAAAATAATCTTATTGCAGTTGAAAACATAAACTTCCTTCCACAGTGGTTAGCAAGGGCACTGTGCTGGAATAAAAACATACAAATGGCATAGAATAACCAGGAGGGTTTGGCAACAGGCACTGGCCAAGCACCCAACGCTGTACCTGAACTGTTAAGTTGTTGCTGGTGTTTAGGACCTTTCTTTCAGCATCCTGAAACGCTCTCTGGAGCCGCTGTTCCATGGTCTGGACAAATTTGCATGACTGAATGTTGTCTGTTTGACCCACAAACTGCAGCTCTGGAAAAAGGAAGACATTAGCATGTTGACAAAGTATTCTCAGTTGCAGCACCGAGAACAAAACGATCAATTTACACATTAAGCAGGTGAAAATAATGCCACTTCAGGAACTGCACTAAATTAGCCTTAATTAAGACAAAATTTAAGAATCAAATTGCATTATTAGAGCTGGTACTCTCCACAAACAAATGGAGATTGCTTCTGCAATGATATATAAGGTGGTAGGGCCTGTTCATTGTGCATAGACTTGCTCAGAGCCAGGCAGTAAGAGAAGTCATTCTAAAAGACAAGTTATAATCTTAAATCTTGCAGGTCATTTGGTCCTGCAAAATATACTCAGTCATAATACTGACTCTCACTCTGTTTTATTTTCACTCTAGGAAGAACGTACTTAACTTTAACTGCCATAAGTATGTGTATACAAACATTGTAACCACACATGCGAGAAATGTTTTTTATCATGTAATATGTCATTTCAGTGCCCTCTGTCCTCTCCCAGCTTATTGCCTGCAATTGCTCTGCACTGATGCTTGCTGCCACCTCCCCTTGAAGCCTTTTAGGGATTACCTAAAAACAGAGGCCAGACAAAATTAAGAGAGTAGAAAGCAGTTATATTTTTTGAAGGGCCTTCAGGTACATTTTGGGCAGACAAAGCCACCCAGGGGCTGCACCCAAATAAATGGACAATGGGTCATGGGTTTTCATACTTTTATAAGTTTGGTTCATTTCCATGTTGGGGGTTAATCTTCCAACTACAACTTCAGGTAATGAAGTCATTTACCCCAAGTTTGCCCTCCCCTAACTCAATTTTGTTTACATCTCTGGGGCCTGAGGCAAGTGAGGTGTCCTTGATTCCCAGGCCCGGAGACAAATTGTTTAATTCTGACCAAATTGTTGAATTTCTGACCAAAATGGGAGAACGGCAGCTGACAGTCTATATGGAGTTTAGAGTTATAGAATAAATAATTGCAGGATTACAAATATAAGAAA
>VZDJ01000452.1:207753-267034 GCA_008694505.1 Cyanoderma ruficeps
AGAAGGAGAAGGGGAAGGGGAAGGGGAAGGGGAAGGGCTCACTCACCCGTCTTCAGCTGGAAATGGTAGGCGGGCAGGGGCTGCCAGGGCAGGGCCAGGGCCACCACGGCCTGCAGGTGGGGGACATGCTGCCTCATGTCGGCCGTGGCGTTGGCGATGCCGTAGGCGAGCAGCTTCTCCGCCACAGCAGCCGGCGTGAAAACCAGCCTGCCCCGTGTCACATAGTAACCCACCGTGAGGTTACTCGATTGCTCCAGGATTTCCACCTAAAACACACAGGGAGGCATGGGGTTTTTTTTATTATTTTGCTCTCAGTTCAGCCGCTGCTGAACTTGATGGGGTTTGTCACCCTGAATATGCGTCCCTTGCAGGGTTTTTATCCCGTAATCCCCTATAAACCCTGTGGGATCAGTCAGTGACATATCAGACATGCTATTAGCAGAACTGCTCAGAGAGTTTTAGGCTCAGCTCATGCAGCGTGGGCTCCGAATTGAAGGAGTGCAGGACTGCTACCACAGCTGCAAACCTCCAGGTTAGGCTGAGCCTTCATTCAAGCACAGATGCTGGGACATTTTACGTGTGCATGGAAAAACGCAGGGAGCTTCCAGCTCCTACTCCATGCCTAAAGTTCACTGACTTTATGCAGGCTTCTGTCATTGCAGGTTTGCAGACAGATTTTTTGAAAGACAAAAGTTTCCAGTATTTGGGCTGTCCTCCTGTACTGTCCCAGGTGGTTAAATCTATGAGTGGACCCATAGAAATGGAAATAACAAGCCACGAGAATGGACACACTGTGAGTCAAAACAGGAGCTGAGTTTTATCTCAAAATTCTGTATTTTCCAAAAAAGTCTTTAGCCCTGGAACTGGTCCTCCTCACTAAGTTTTACCTGGTTTCCTCTCTTAGAAGAAGGCAACTCCTCTCAAGTTTGCAAAAAGGTAGGGGACTAAACCTGGCAATTTTTATTGCTGCTGCCAGGGAGCACACAATTCCCAAACCTACTGACATCCTCCACACTTGCAGCAATAAAGCGTGAGGACCCAAGTCAAGTTGATGACCTCTGTTTTGAGAAAAATTAAATTTTTCTTTCTGAGAGGCTTGGTGAGTGTGACTCCTAACAGCCTTGGACCCCACACAAACCCCAGCATGAGTGCACAGGAAGCTGTGTCTCAAGGAAAAGGGCCCTGGCAGCCCAGCTGAGCCTGCTCTCACACACAGCGGTGCAGAGGTTCATGCAATTCAGCTGCAAAGTAATGAACACATCACCTCACTTGTTTTTTCAATAAAACATGCTTTCTCCCTGCTCAGGATTCTTGTCCTTGGGAAATTGCACCTGTCAGGTACTGGGTTTTCAAAGCAGGGAGAGGACTGACAGCAGTGACATCCCGTTTACCAGCCGTGCTCTTGCCATTGTTCCAGGCTGAGCACAGCAGCACTCGGCTGCCCCTGAGCAGAAGTCACTCCTGAGCCACAGGGGGAAGGGGAAACTGCTGTCAGTAATCATTTCCCAGAGCACACTAAAAAGAAGTTTGCATTTCTCTCTCCTTCTTCATCAAATGAACCGCTAAAAGCTTTGGAGTATTCCTTATCTTTTTAGAGACCAGAGTAGGGGCCACCTCTGCCTGCTCGCCACAGGAAAATGTCAGTGCTCACCTCCAAGAGGTTTCCTGCATCCAGAGACACCACTGGAGCTGCAGCCAGCTGTGGTTCCTTGGTGGGAGAGCTGTTTTGGTGAAGTCATGCACGGACAGCCAAGCACACTCACCTGAGCGCTGACATTCTGGTTGAAAGCTTGTCTCAGCACTTGGTTGAGGCCTTTTCTCACACTCTCCCTGAAAGCATTGCTGATCATCATCCTTCTTGTGTTCAGAAACAGAACTGTGGAGCAACAAAAGCCACAGGGTGGTTTGAGATATCACCATGCTCCTATTTGCTTTCTTTAATTGTTTTACATTGGGCTGGCTGTGCAGGGATCATCAAAGCAGCTTGGATTAGCAGCAGCTCCAAAGACAAGAACTGCAGGAGCTCAGCAACTCCTGTGTTCCCTATTCATCCCATGCAATAGCCCATTGTTTCCATGTTTCCAGAGCAAGGTCTAACAAATGCAATTTCTTTAGCAGCAACAACGAGTCTTTGCCATGCTGCCTCTCCAAGGAGGCACGAGGCCACTCGCTGCCTGAGGACAGACTGGCACAACATTCCCAGGGGACTGAGCCAGAGCTGCACAGGCAGGCTTCACATCTTCATGGCCACAGTTACATAAAAGAAATCTGCTGCTCCACTGTTACAATTATTTTCCATTTAGGAAGCATCTGTATGCTTTCTTTAATAAACTTATCACTATCTTTCTATTTTTCTCTTAAAATTTGCAGAATTTTATAGCTGTGCCTGAGTGCTTTCAATCATACACTGTACACAAGCTACTTCTATCTTTAGAAACAGCTGTTGTACTCTTCACACTACTGATGGGGATATTTAGCAGCTAACAAACACACATTAGGTCCAAAAGCTGCTTATTCACTGTATTATTCAATGTAGCCTGTATCAGGCAAGGTCACAAAGTCTTTTCTGTACATATTCTTTGCTGAGATCTCCAAGACACACACAGCTGTGCTGCCACAAGGAGCCCATGAGAAGCCTGGGCAAGGTACCTCTCTAGGCCCCTTTAGTTTGGAGTTCTCACAGCTAAGGAGAAGCTGTCCATGAAAAAACAGCCAGAGCCAGAAGTGGCACTGTTCACATAGAAAACTCAAAATCCTCCCATTTTGAAGTGTGCAACTCTAAACGCTAAAGATAATTTTCAAAGGGGTCTGTAATGATAGAATTAGGTGTTCATATTAGAACAGAATTAGGTTTTTGTGCATAAACAAGGCTGAGGACCAAGGCAGGTTACTGCACTGTCCTCTTCAGCAACACAGACTTCTTACTGCAGAGCAGGCACCAAACCATCCAGGCTTACAGGGCTGTCCCTCCACAGAGATGGTCCTGCAGTGACTCCCTGAACATCACAGCACCTCATCTCACCCCTTCATTTGAGCATTTGTGTTGAAATCCAAGCCAGTATAAAGCCAACGCCGTTTCCAACAACCCTGCCCGTATCCACCGGGTTGGTCAGCACAGCAGATCCATCACTGCTGCCCCACACCCTTTAACACTGAGGGTGTGTGCTTCTCACACCTCACTACCTGCCCCTCACGGGCACAGGAGACCCCTTTGGCAAAGCCAGTGGCTGCACATACCTGTTTTCACCATCATGTTGGCAGAGAGCCGGCAATCCAGGGAGGGAGCTGCCGTCATGTTAGCGAAAGCGGCGGCTGCCGTGGTGTCGGGAGGAGCAGGGGTGAGTTCCAGGGCAGGAGGGGGAAGCCTAGTTGTTTTCGCTGATGCTGTAATAGATGTCAAAGCTGCTGTCATTGTCAGTGGGTATGGGGTTGGCTTTTGGGTGATGTCTGAGCTCGGGAGCTTCTGGGCGTCAGTGACTGTTGTTGTTTCTATCTGCCTTGGTACATGGGCTGTGGGTGCGAGTGTGGTGGCTGTGACCGTGCTGCTCTTGGGGGTTATGAGCAGAGCTGGCGTGTCCAGAGGTGAGGCAGTCGTGTTCCTCGTTGCAAAAGGAAAATCTGCCTGTGCTCCTACGGGGCTTAGGTCCGATGTCAGTTTTGTGGCAGTGTTATTGTTTGTTAGTGTCGGTATCGGTGTGCTTAGAGCCATCACAGATGGCAAAGGTGTGTATTCAGTGCCTAGAGAAAAGAAGGAAGAAGCTGGCACTGGTGAAGCTGGAGATGCTTTTCTTGTTAGTGGTTTTGCTTCTGAAGTTTCTACTGTAGGTATTGCACCAGAAGATACTCCAGATAACACTGTAAGAACAGAATGGGTAAAGTTGGTTGTTGACAAAAAAGGAGACTCTATCTGTGTTGGTGATGCATGGACAGAAGTTATGATGACTTGACTGCAGACCACTGGTGGTAGGGGTTTGCAATGGGATCCCCTTGGTAGTTGTATTGGATATGTTACTGGCAGCTAGACTATGACTTGTTGCATGTGTCCCACTCCTCCTCATTCAACATGGCTGGATATTTACCAGCCATAACCAAATAACCAGGACACTCCAACTGGCTGTCTGCAAGTTCTGGAAAACCTCCAGAAGCAGTGTCTTCTAAGATTACACTATTCAAGTGAGTCAAGCCAGAAGGCTTGGTTACAGGGAAGGGGGACTGGGCTGGCAGTGGCTGAGGGTGACACTGCTTCTGTTTGGGGCTGAAACAATCAAGGTGTCAGTGAGCTGAAAAGCCAACACTGGTGCTGTGCCTAATGTTTTGGTCAGTAATCTTTCCAGCATCACTTGTTTCGCATTCTAGAGAACTAGGCAGAGCACCTGCAGCATTAACAGGAGGCACATGGAGAGATGCTTCCTCATGTATACTGATAGGAACATCTCCAACACAGAAGAGATCAGCAATGTTTTCAGTCATGTTTCCATGCTTTTTTTGCAGAGGGTCAGGCACTGTCAAGGTAATAACAATGGATGAATACTGAACAGGAGATGTTTTCAGTGCAAATGCATAATCATCAAATTCTGAAAAGTTATTCTTTTCAGCAAAAGGTAAATTTGAAATGTTTTGACTGTAGGGTGTGTATGTATAGCTTGCTGAAGGGGTGGAGAAGAGTGGCTGCTCATTTGTATTAATTTTGTTCTGCAGACTTGACACTACCAAGGATGGTGCATGGTATTCATCTTCCAATGGAAAAGTACTTGGAGCAACTTCCCTTATTTCCATTTGGACTGAAGCTTTTACCCAAGGAATACTAATGCCAGCTGCAGACAGCAATGCTTTGTTGGTCCACGTAGAAGCTGAAGTTACAACCTCAGGAAGGCTGACAGGATCTAAATTGCTTTCAGAGTCTGCATTCAAAATCCCGGAAGAGCCAGAACTGTGGCTGTCCATCACTGCTGTCATGGAAACAAGTGATGGCAGCGTACCCCACGCTGGAGGCATGACAGAGGCGAGTGGCTTTTCATCAACTGAATGCAAAGTCTGACCAGAGGTTAAATGATTTAAAGCTCTTGGAGATGAATATTCTGCATGAGGGGTCACAAGAGTGGGTACTCTCATCTTTCTGTCTTCATTTGCAGTTACATCTGAACTCTCTGCATTGCCAGGTGGGAGATGTGCAGTCATGAAAACAGCAGTGGCAGAGGTATTTGTGGTAGCAGGTTCAGGCTTTGAAAGGCATACAGTGGAAGTAATTAATGGCACTGCAGCTAGATCCAGAGTTGTGATGGCCACCTCCAAAACAGTGTCTAGTATCCTTGATCCTATGAGGAGTGTACAGGTTTGTATATCTGGAGAAACTGGGAAAGCTGGGTTCCATAATGCAGAACATGATTAGCATTAAAGTTCATGGACATCTTTGCTGTCACTCCTCTTGTGAAAGGCTGTTGAGCCGTCCTTGTCACAGGAAAGCCACCAGGATTTGGGAGAGCAGGGCAGAAGCAGCTGGGAGTCTCATGCTATTTGCCTGCTAGGTTCCATCAGTCAGGCCTTCTGCAAAAGTCTGATTCCAAGGCAGCAGCAGCAGCAGGAGGGATTTGCAGCCTGTCCTGGCTGGCTGCTGTCGCCCTGGGACTGGCTGTGCGTGCTGCCCCAGTAAACACCTCATTTGTCTCCCTTAGTAAGGGAGACCTTGGGCTTGTTGGAGAGGAGTGTGTTGCATTTCTAAAGAGAAAATCTGTTTTGCTGCTAAATTCTCGTACTGGCAGCGCTGCACTGCGAGCGTGCTTTGCATGTGGAATAAGTGATATTGGCAGTGGAAGGGAGGACGTGCTCTGTGTGGAGCTGGAGACTTCAGCTGCCTCTTGGAGGCTGATGACATGAAGGGTGCAGGGTTAGAGCCTGTAGTGCAATTAGTCAGTGCTAATGAGGGTGACTCATTGGCAGCATTGGATGTGGAGTACCCGCAGCATGGAAGACTGATGTAGGAACCTCTGCTTTATCCTGAAAAACTGATGATGACAGAAGAATGATACCACTCATTCTGCCAGTCAGTGCTGCCCTAAATGGCTCCAGTAGGATAGACATTGTACATATTCTCATTAAGGACCCATGACAAACTTTTGGAAGTTACTGTCAGGGGAGACTGATGCATTTTTGACCCAGGAAAGTCAGAGTATACAGATGACAAAGAGGTCCTTTCCAAAGGAAATCCTTTTCTCACTAACTCTGTGAAATGCACCGTTGTGGATCCAATGAAAAGCATGGCCCCCCTAAACAAGCTGGGACCCCTTCAACAAGCTGGTTGATTCACCACACTGGAATCCACCATGCTTAGAGCACTATTCCTGCTGTCACTAACCTGTGAGCTAGCTGAATCTGTGCTGAAGAAACCTTCAGGATCTGCAGACAAAGGCACTTGGATGGGCAGTACGGCTGGTTTAGAAAAATTAATGGCATGAGGTGACTGAATTACCAATGAGGAGAATAATGGTGATGGAACAGCAGCGAGCATGTCTGATCCTGGATGTGCTTTCATTTGAAATGGAGGGTGTTTTTAATGGCACTGGCTGGGATGGCACAGCTGTACCCAAATGTGTCACTGGTGGTGTGGAGGACAGTGTGGCAAACATACCAAGCTGAGGCAAACCTGTTAGAGCAGCTGTGTCATCCGTGTCTTGAGACGACGGCCTCAGGGGCGACTCGGCCGAGACCTCGGCGGGTTCCTGGGGTGCACTGTGCCCACTGCCCTGATAGAGGGAGGGTGAGAGGTGCAGCTGATCCAGAGTCCTGCTGCGTGCGCCAGTCAGCGTCGTTTTTATCATCTGAAGCAAGTCTGCGTTCTCCAAAGTCTGTCCCAGAGAAATGTCGGCTACTGAGGGAGGCTTAGTGTCTGTGGAAGGCCGTGTTGGTGACAGTAGAGATCTCCAGTTAGGAAAAGATCCTGTGGAAGGAGCATCATTGAAATGCTGTTGCCTCATACCTGTAAAATAATAAGTAAAATGAGTATATTCTTCCCCAAAATGAAGAGTTTGCTACAAATCACAACACGCAATGCATTAAGTTTGGTAAAACAAGTGAATCTTTTTGTTGTCTTCAGAGTGCATAAAAAGTTTACCAAAAAAGATCCAAACATGAAACCCAGTGAAAGGTTCAATACAACATGTTTTAAACCCCTCAACTTGTTTCATCTGACAGAAGAATAAAGAAAGCTGCCTAGGCCGCGCTATTCTAAAATCCTGCTTTTACCAGGGATGCCTCAACATACCAAAAGACACCTTCTTAAGCCTGGGACAATTCTTGAGGTTATCATGAGTCACCCTGTGTCAAAACATTGTGTGAGAAGACGGGTTTAGAAGCAGTGCAGAAAGGGTATGGGTTTTGACAAGCAAGCTTCACTGCCTTGGCATGCAGTCTGACATGGGAATAGAGTCAGCACTGGCTGCGTTCCTGTAGGATGCATCTGGAGGTGCTCATCCTGCCAGCTCTAATAACGCCTGCAATTACAGGCACAAAAGGAAGAAAATAAAACAGGGATGAACAAGAGGAGAGGGGGGGCAAGATCCAAAACAAATTACGATATTAAACTCTTTTTTTGACATGTGCAGATGCACAACACATCATTTCAAACACCAGTTTACTCTGCATTCAATGCCATAATGTTCCTAGGCTTTGTTTCCTTGAAATGATTACAGTTATTCTAAAATCACAGAATGGGAACGCTCACATTTGTATTAATTTAAAGATTAAGATTCACTCAAGAGTAAAATTTAAGGTGGTGGGGGTTTTTTTTCCCTTGCCCCACTTCAAGACAATAGATCAAAACTCAGTCCTGTCACTTGGTACCATGCCAATCTGTGTCCCCTTGCATAGTCAAGCAGAGGAGCTAAATCCTGCCCTCCAGCTGCAGCACATCTGGATCAGACACAGGGGATGCTAACCTCCTCCAGGGCCTCACGAATAACTCAGCATAGGGATGTGGAAGGGCAAGCAGAGCAGGTCTTGGGATACATAAAATGGGCTGGACATTGGCTCCAGCCACCCATGAACCCACGGGTCAGCAGAGCCAACCACACACACACAAAAAAANAATGAAAGATCTTCCATTTTATTCCTGTATCTAAGAGTTTTATTAAACCATGGTGAAAAACAGCCATTATTATCTCTTTCACTGAGATGCAAGAACAAATATAGTCTCCAGAAGCAATTTGGTTTAGGGAAGCAGCTTCAGAATGGGCAACAGAACAGAGCTCTGCCCTCCAGGCAACAGAAGAAGTCCCCAGACCTTCCACCTGACACAGGTTAACTTGCACACAAGTGATCTGGAGAAAAGAAAAGGGAGGCAGACACGAGGCTACCTCTGGCAATGGGAGACAAGCAGGGGAACAGGGAGCACAATCCACTTTTATGGAGCTGCTCCAGAAGGTCAGCAGGCTGCACAGAAGGCTGCAGAGTCCACCAGGAAACTTGACCCACCCTTCTGCAGCACAGAAGGGGCTTCTGTGTTTGGGCCATGTCTGCTCATGTGTGCTCATGCTCCCCCTACCAGAGAACTGGAGACTGGTGTGGCCTGGTTTCTGATCCTCTACGTGCTCCACCCTATGTTGGAAGGCACACTGTGTTCTAGACTGTGTTTTGGTGGCTTTTCCTTCCCTGTGAGTCTGGCAGATTTTTAACAGAAGGTAGGAACGAAGAGGAGATGAATTTTGCTCAGCTAGAATGGATTCAAACATGTGCTTGAAATTAAGAACTAGCTGATGTGCTTTGCAATACCAAGCTTTAGGCAACCTGCAGCTTAAACATTTCTGCTGGTGAAGTCATAGTTACCCAACCTGTTACACTTCTGTCTTGTTTCACCTCAGAACTGAAAAGTGACTGCAAAGCCTTTGTGCAAGATTTCTTCTAGCATTTAATCCTAGAACTATTCTAGCATGAGTCCTAAAGGGGAATTAAGCAAGCCAATGTTTTCTTCTTTTCCAAAACAGCAAAACCTGTCAACATCAATCCTCTCACAGACTGCACCATTCTTCATACATTTCTTCACACGTTGGTTTAATGAGAATGATTATGAGCAGAGAGACAACATAAATCTGGAAAAAGCATTGATGTTACTCTATATTGACAAGGAGTGAAGAAAAGTTCAACAATTGCAAAGAAGATAAAACACCAAATAAAAATATCCTCTAGCCAGTGCTTAATTGCAGTCCTTCAGATTTTGTTCCTTCCCTTCCCTACCAACTGTCAGTTTCTCTGTTTATGCCCATTAATGAAGTAAAGCTCCCGAGTTACTGAAGCTTTAAGAAAATTATACAACATTCTGCAAGCTATGTATGATGCTGGCATGCCACTGCAGCAGACTTTCTTTTATTCTGTGCCCAAGGAAAGATATTGACTGTCAGTATGTGTTTCAGACTGCCATAAATGCAGCATCTTTGTAGCAACCAGACAGACACCATACATGGAGTTTAAGCTGAAGGACATGCTCTTTGCTTGAGATTTGTTAGACTGGCATCAACCACTACAGCTCCCTATCAAAAACTGTGCAAACCAAGACTGTATCATGGAAAAAAGGGCAGGCAGGGAAACATTTCACACTTCTACATCCATCAACAGCTGAACGCACTTGATGAAGGAGGAAACAACCAATTCAAAACAACAGGAAAGCTACAATGAGAACTCCCCATAGCATGCATTGTGCAGAGCCACTGCTCGTACACACCAATAGCTGCTCCTCCTGCCTCTAGATTATCTGTTATTCTTTCATATTTCAGCCTATTGATGAACCATCACCTCCAACAATCCTAAAATCCGTCTAGCAGTAACCTCATTACAACAGCCATCACTGATGAGAGACTTTTCCATTAGCAATGTCAAGAAGCATTTCCAATATGCCAGAGCAGGAAGTTCAAAATGAGTCCAGTTTGGAGAAAACCATGTTTTTTATGTTTCTGAGCACTTTGGTGGACACCTAAAGGCATGATAAGGACCCTCACCTCTCCCCTTTAATAAAGTGAGGGTCCCCTTGAGGAAGGTGTACGCTGCCATGAGGACACCCCTCACCCTCTGTTCTCCTAGCTGAGGAAGCAAAGTGACCGCAGTCACTTCTTCCACATCTTGCCCTCAAAATCTTTCATCACCTTCATTGCCCTACTCTAGACACACTCTAACAATATCCTTCTGCCACTTCTAAGCCAGTACAAAATATCAACTCAAAGGCATCTTCAATAACAGAAGATGTTTGTTGTCTCAACTTTGGTTGCATTACTTACAGATCACCTGGATTAATAACATTTAAAAGTGAAGCTGATAAAGAGGATGTTCAGAAATTTTGTTGCATGACTGACAAAGACATCTTCCCCGTTATATGTCAAGTATGTATCTTTTCAAAACCTTCAGCATATTGAAGACAGTATTTCAATTTTCCAATCAAGTTGCTTTACTTATTCATTTTTGAGACAAAAAAAAAATGCCCAACTGCTCCTAAGTAGTGTAAAAGCTAAATTTTAGAAATACACTAATACCTATATAAGGGTAGCAGTAGCCGTGTAAAGCACAGCAGAAATCCAAACATCATATTACATAAGTAATCTGGATTTTATACAGGTCTAAATCAATTAGCCCTAAGATAGAATAAGTGCAAAGATATCTTATAAAAAATCAGATTGTGAGAAATGCAATTGCTTGCAAACAAACACTTCAGCAGAGCCTCTGATAATGTCTCCCAAACCTTCTCCTGGAAAAGCTGGCAGCCCAAGCCTTGGACAGGAGCACTCTTTGCTAGTTAAGAGCTGGCTGGATGGC
Organism: Cyanoderma ruficeps; assembly: GCA_008694505.1. NCBI lineage: Eukaryota > Metazoa > Chordata > Aves > Passeriformes > Timaliidae > Cyanoderma > Cyanoderma ruficeps. The sequence continues at coordinate 218,545 of VZDJ01000452.1, forward strand.
TGGGTCCAGAGAGTGGTGGGGATGGTGCCACATCCAGCTGGGGACAGTCATTAGGGATTATTGTTAGGACTAACCCTGTTTAATATCTTTATTGAGGATCTGGGTGAGGGGATCAAGTGTATCCTCGAGAAGTTCACAGGCAACACTAAGCTGGGCTGGAGCACTGAACTGCTGGAGGGTAGGAGGCCCCTGCAGAGGGATCTGGACATGCTGGAGGGAACATACAAGGCCAACAAGATGAGGTTCAAGAACGTGAGGTGCCAGGTCCTGCACTTGAGTCACAACAACCCCATGGAGTGCTACAGGATGGAGGAGGAGTGGCTGGAAAATGACCAGGGAAAAGAACCTGGGGATGCTGGTCAACAGCAGCTGAACATGAGCCACGGTGTGCCCAGGTGGCCAAGAAGGCCAATGGCATCCTGGTGTGGATCAGCAAGAGTGTGGCCAGGGGGACTGTCCCCCTGTCCTGGGCACTGGTGAGGCCACACCTCGAGTGCTGTGTCCAGTTCTGGGCCCCTCAGTTCGGGAAGGACATTGAGGGGGTGGAGTCCAGAGAAGGGAAATGGAGCTGGAAGGGTCTGGAGAGTCCTTTGAGGAGCAGCTGAGGGAGCTGGGGCTGTTCAGCCTGGAGAAAAGGAGGATCAGGGGTGACCTCATCATTCTCTAAAACTGCCTGACAGGAGGGGGGAGCCAGGTGGGGATCAGCCTCTTCTCACAGGAAACAGTGACAGGATGAGAGGACGGCCTCAAGCTGTGCCAAGGGAGGTTCAGGTTGGACATCAGGAGCAATTTCTTCACAGAAAGGGTTGTCCAGCATTGGAAGGGGCTGCTCAGGGAGGTGGCAGAATTGCCATCCCGGAAGGGTTCAAGAAATGACTCAATGGGGCACTTAGTGCTGTGTTTTTGTTGGCATAGTGATGTTTGGCCAAAGGTTGGCTCGATCTCAGAGGTCTTTTCCAACCTTAATGATTCCAACAACCCACTTGCAAGTATTGCTGAGATACCCTTTAGCACTTCACCCCACTCTATCCAGTACTAGATAGGGCTATCCTAGGGCTGCATCTCCTCTCTAAAACAATGCCACTAACATATCGAAAGATGCATTTATTTTTCTTCTCAAAAGTAAGAGGTTTCCTGCTTATTATTGTTTTACCACAAGAGATTGAGTGACCAAAGGTTAGATATGACTGGTAGGGAATAGGATAAGAAAACTAAAAGAATTAACAGAAATTAACAGTAATCTCTGTTACACCAGTAAAAAAAATGCACACCCTAATCACAGGGTTCTGCAATTTACTTCCATTGAAGAGCATTAGGCCTACACTGTATGATGATGGCACCACTTCAGAGTTTTCCTAATGCTATCATTTTTTTTTTCATTATTCATTAAGAGCTTACAGTTGGAGAAATGGCACAAAAATACAGATTTCGTGAGGCGAAGGATGTGAAATACACTACCAATGAAAATACACATGCTCAGCAAAGCATTTATAAAAATATCTATGTAGCACATCAAAATTTTGCTCACAGTGCAGAATGGCAAAAACTATGCCTTCCCAATATGTTATCCCAATTATACATTGATGAGATCATTACATCACAACCCATGTATCCAATACATCTCGTTTTTGGCATCATTCCACAAGCATTTGCTGCTTAATTAAGCAAAACAATTAATATGCAAGCATTTTCTAGCCCTGACAGCAAGCCAACCTACAAGACACCTGTCCTGAGCCCTGGCTCACACACGCCAAGCCATACCTGCTTTTCTGCTCAGTGTGCTTTGTGTTCATCCTCCAAGGAATCTGCCTGGAGGGTTCACCAGGATCATACTGGAAGGGAGAACACAGCTGGTTTTGGCAGCTGCCAAACCCACAGCCACTACAGCAGGAATGGATGGTGGAGAGCCAGAGAAAACTGCAAAAGGGTGAAGGCAAAGAAACCAGAAAACTAAATCCTGTTCTTCACAGGTATCTCATTAATATCCTTTTTTTCAGGCAGATTGCAGGAAAAGTTAAGTGGTTCAACAGACACCTTCTCACATTTGTTTCAGCTGTAACTTTTCCCATATTAGGTCTTCACCTTCCAAACCCAAAATTCTGTCCTGATGGATTTAAACTCAGAATATTTTACCAACAACTGAGGTTTTTTACATCCTAGCCTCTATTTATCTGTCAATGTCTACAAGAACCAGACAATAAGAACTCTCCATTCCATCCCAATAAAAGGCCCTTTCTCCAGTGATCTTAGAAAATTATGACTGAAAATTATTGTTAATTTATTTTTGACAACCAGGATAAAATATTTTGTCCCGATACCATCAGAATTCTGTTGAAATGAAACAGTTTTACCGTGAGGGAAAATCTCTACGAGGAGGTACCACAACGCACAAGGTTTTCTTCTCCACAAACAAAATTTTGGGCTTTATACTAAATAATAGAAAAACATTTGGACACAATGTTTTCAATTGCACTGCCATGTGTTTTCTCATGTGAAAACCAAAGCAGCAAAATTCTGTTTGGGATGCTGGAGAACTCTCCTTGCTCTCACGGAGTTAGTTCCCTTTGGGTCCCCACGCTCCAGCAGCAGAGCCTTGCATCAGGGACAACTTCTTAATTAAATCAATCAATTAATAATCAATCGATTACTAGTCAGTTGATTAATAGTTAATTAATTAATAATCAATTAATAATCAATTAATTAAAACACAGGGCTGCAGTGAAAAAATGCACTTCTCTCCTGCTTTTTTGGCACGGCCTGCCTCCCTGGCCTGCCCAGCCCCGATGTCAGCTGCCCGGGATGCGGGATGCTCCGCGGTTGTCACCAGCCCTGCTCCGGGAAGCGACAGGCGGCTGTGACTCGCACCGAGTGCCTGGGGCTCCAAAGTGTCCCCTCTGCCACCCAGGCGGCTCTGCTGGGAGCCTTTAATCGGCTCCAGCAGCGGGGAGGGAGGGGAAGAGCAGAGCAGGAGACAAGGCGAGAAAAGCCAGGGCGAGAAAAGCACGCTGCGGCTGCGGGGGGACGGCTCTGCCAGCGGCGATCCCAGCTGCATCATCCGCATCATCTGCATGCCGGACTGGCAGAGCAGATGCTCGGCTGGATCATTAGGAAATGCAGGGAGAGGAGGATTCATCACCGCGCCGTGCCACGGGATAATTGCACATAATCACACAGAAAGCAGGACCTGCTCCGGGGGCTCTGCCCTTGAGCCCGCTGAACGTCCCCGTTGCCATTTCTGCTCGAGCTGATCTGTTTTTTCACCGAATTTAATCAAATAAATGACATGTATATTAATGTATTTATTATTTTATGTATTTGCTATTGTTTTAATTAATTTTTGGTGCTTTTTCAGCAACACTTTCAGGATCAGTACCTTTGTGAGCCTGACAGCCTTAGCACGCTGCTTATCTATTTATTTGTAAACAGACATTCGCCCAAACCTTTGCAAAGGAATTGTGTTTATTCAGGAAAGTTTCTGTAGATGCTGCTAGCATCAGCATAAATGATTTCATGAACAATGTAGCAAAAAAAATCAAGGTCATTTGGGAACATAAAACAGCAAAGCTGCCAGTTCTCCTGCTTTTACCTTGAGTTTTACACTATTTGAGAGGCTTTTTTATGGAACAAACAAAAGAAATGCCCCTCAAAAAAAATCTTAAGTAAAACACACTGTATTAGGAGTTGATTTTTCATTCTTTAAATGAAAGTTCTGAATTCTTGAGGTTGTGGGACAAAAAGAAAACTAAACTGTCTTTAAATTACATGATCTTTAAGCAGATGACATTTTACTGGTAAAAGTTATTGATTTATTTTGGATTTCCAGAGCTAAGATGGACTGTAAGGGTGGCACCAAATTCTCAAAAAGCATGAGAAGAGTTTGGGTTGCAAACTCTGATGTTCTTAGACTCTGGAGTTAGGAAGCATGTAGCAGTTTTGCTACTGTCAGTAACAAAGCAATCAGTAATAGTGAGTACAGTTTTATTGTTATATGCAACAGATATGTATTTCCTTAACTAGAAGCTACTACTTTAATAAAGCTTCCAGTGTCTAAACTCCCCAGCAAAATCAACACAAGAAGAGACTGCAGAGAGCTCCTGCTAAAAGCCATTTGGATTATTCTCCAAACAAAAAAGAAAAAAAAAATATTGTTTGCAGAACTTTCCTAAAGAAATGATAGTGCTTTCAAAAGGTTGAACTGTGGGCCAAATTACATAATACAATATATTCTGACATGCTTGTTGAGCAATTGTGAATGTTCCCTTGAGCCAAAAAGCTTCCTGCTCACCAACCCAAGCACATCTTCAAGGGAACATTTGAGGCCACAGCCCAGGAGCAGAGGAGACCCTCTGGACCATGTGCAGCTCAGCCAACACACACCCCCTCCAGAAGGGAAACCCAAACTGGGGCTGCAGCAGGAGACTGGACCAGGACACCAGCACAAGGACGTGCAGGTGTGCTCCTCACATGCCTGGGGTGCCACACCTCAGCAGAGAGGAGGAAACAACACAGGTTGGCAGCACCAGCATCTTCAGACACTGCTGCTGCTAATTGAGCTCAAGTGTTAGCATCCTCATACTCATTATTTCAACTTATTTCAGAGCTTTGGAGTTTCAGTGGAGGTAACACACACACACATACACAAGGCTGGGAGAGGACAAGCTCTATGTGCTTTTCAGTGATTATTTCAGGCCAGGACATGAAGGGCAGACCGTGAGGCTGTGCCTTGGACACCCCTGTGCCCAAGCAGGCAGATCCCATTTGGGGTCTGTTCCAGCAAGATAACCAGGAGAGAAGTTAATCCTCCCTGAGGAGAGATGCAATCTCAGAGGTGCCAAGTGCACGAGATCAATACAAGGACAGAGGTTTCCACAATGTCTTTTGCTGCTTTCAAGCTCTTTCCACTGCCTGTGATGAAGGATAAAGAGGTGAAGATCAGGAAAGAAATGTAGGTCACACACAGAAGTATCCTGCTTTCTCTGTCTGCACAGTGTTCAATATTGCCCCACTGATAATGCTTTCAGAGTACAGAAGTCTCTGCTCTTAAAAAAAAATTGTATTAATTTTTAGATTAGAAAGCTTTCTAATCATACTGAAGAGAGGGTGCGAAAAGAGCAAATTACATACCTTTTTTAAAAAAATGCAACAAAAGAATCAAACCCAAATTCTATTTTCTCTTCAAGATTTGCCCCAAATAACCAGTGTTTCTCCATCCTGGTATACCATGTAATTTCTGAACTGAAAAAAGTGCAGTCTATTACACAGCCCCAAAATGCAGAAAAGTTAAAATACTGAACATATGAATGAGCCAATAGACAAATATTGCGTTGAAATTTTGGGACAGTCTTCCTTGGAGGGGAATCCTCCTTATGACCATGAATAGGACTACAAATATAAGGTGTTGCTGGGAAAGAGTCCACATAGACTACATGCTTTTCCTTAGAATAGAAAAACTATATTCTGAAGCAAGACTGACAGCACTGAAGGTAAGAGACAGCACAGGAAGCTGCTTTATAATGCTTTGGGATTTTCCTCTCTCCTCACTTAAAAAGGACAGAAACTAGGGGAAAAGTCTTATATACAACACCTTGTTCTTCCTTACATATAGACTCTGTAAATTATCAATTTAAAGGCAATCCCTTTTCAAAAAAAAAAAAATCTGATAGTTTTCTTTTTTAGTTCAATATTGCCCTTTTATTCCTACCTTTCACAAATGTAGCAAAGGCCCAGTCTCAAAAAGGGAAAAACACTTTGCTGTGGAGCAAACTTGCAGCTTCCAGGAAGCAGTCAGAGAAAATCCTGAGGTCAAGCCAGGATGACAGGCAGCAATTAAATTCTTCTGAACAACAAATCAACCTGCAACTTTGCTATGACCTGCTGTGGGTGTTCAACATGGGATGCAATATCCATGACATGTTAATGAACTATGCCTATCAACTAGGTAATTAATTCTTAAGCTCCTTGTCTGTTCTACACTAAACGAAGACTTGGCTTAGGCTAGAAACTATCATGAAGCTGTTGTGCACAGCCCATTAGACTTTATTTTCAGGGTCTTTTCTTAGCTGCATAAAAGTGTCAATAGCTCAAGTTTACAACAATATGTTGCCTCCTTCCCCTTTCTCACCTCTTGGAAATTAATGCAAATATTTATCTGTACTGTCCATAACAAAAAAATCAGCCACACTCATGGACAGAAGACAAGAGGCTAAAAGCAGCAAGGGGCTGCAAGCCCAGTCACTGGTGGCAAAAGGTTAAAAAACTGCCCAGTCAAACCTCACTCCATAATTAAAATCCAGAAGTAACATCATACAGATGCGAATATATGAGAATTGCTCCTAAATCTGAAAAATAAATAGGAACACTGGCAAACTGTGGGTTTCCCAAAAATGCTGGAGAATTACTTTAGCTCCCAGTCCAGCTCCAGGTTCCCCTGGAAGCCATGAACACTCAAACCACCATCAGGACAAGGTGCCTGCACCTGCCCCTCACCTATTTCCCTGCAAAAGTGATGGATCTGCCTGAATACTTTGGGAATTTAATTTCCAGGCATCAAACAGCAAACTTCAAACTCAGGAAGACCCAAACACAGGGATAAAGCAGGTAGATGCACCCAAAGGTGATAGCTCTTTGCTTGCATTGGCTGCCTAAGCACAAAAAATGTCACAATGAATCAGTGATGTGGTGTGAAAAAGTTGATTCTTCTCCCTAAGATAAAGGCATTAACATTTTCTGTCAAATCATTAGACAACATCTTCCCTGTGAAATGACAGGAGCCCTAAAAAAAATCATTTAAAAAACCAGGATCACTGCTACAGGGCCAACAATCTTCTACTAATAGCTGAAGTCACTTTTAATTGCAAATGGTGAACAATTACCAAGTGACCAGCTGGTTTCTCAAAAATAAGACTCTGCCTGGAAGAAAGGGCATTCTTAGAAACAAAAGATTATGCCATTTCCAGATGGTGAAAAGCACTGCACAAGTTGGTGGATCTCCCAACTTAAATCTCCAAGGTACAGGAGAGAGATTTGGGGCTCTTGAATAGATAGTAAGTAAAAGATTCCCTCTGAAAAGTTCAAAACAAAGCCAAATAAGATGCTTTTTTTTTTTCCTCCACAGTAATATGATTTTCTTGGCTGCCTTCTGCTGTGCTTGCTCATGGCACCCACATGCTCCATCACATTGCACCTCACAGAATGGCAAACATGGCTCTGGTAGGACAGAGACTGAAGATCTTTCCCCCTGGATCCCCAGCTGAATCCCTTCTTTCTAACTTCTAGCTTAACTCAGAACGAAACCCCCAAAAAGCCCATCTCTGTGACCCACTTTGGGCACTGCCACGATATTTCTCGTCACTAGATTGCTGCTCTTTTTGCTGAAGTTTCATAAGATTCCGTCCTCCAAAAATTTCTGGCAGCTATTTCTAAAAACAGCCTCAAACAAAAACAGACCCTAATTTCTTTCCAGGCACCCAGTTAATCTTCAGGGACGTGCGTAGTCACTCCTAACAAAACGAGAAAGACAATGCCATACTCAGACAGGCTTTTCCTTTATACACACACCGTGGAAACATTTTGCATTCATGTCAGTATAGCTGAATATCTGGATTTGAAAGCCCTCAGCCTAACCAGGATTTTAGGAGCTTTACTGCTACACTGTCAAACACATGCACTATACAGTATTTGAGAAGGTTTTCCATTAATCTGCTCTATGCTGGTTGTTGTTATTGAAATGAGCTAATTCAAATGAGATAGAGATAACCAGAGGAAACTAATGAATACGAGATATTTCTTAAAAATTAAATAAAGATATATTAAGAGAAAAGGCATGAAGGAAGAGGTGCTAAAACTTTCAGGTCATGCAGTCATTTATCACTCATTTTACTCAGTTAAGAGTTTCTGAGGTGTCAAAGGATCAGCATTAAGGTCCAGGTACCTGATGCTACAAAAAAGCAAGCCTGGCCATCCAAGGCTTTGCTCCAGGAAGATCAGATGCAGAAGGCAAAAGCTTCTTCCCATAACCTTCCTGACACGTGACATATTGCACAAACCAGGGCAGAGCATCAGCAAATTTCTAAAGTCAGATTTATGACACTTCAGGTACTCTTTCAACACATGCTCTTCCTCACTGTCGAGATCTGCCGGCCTGGATGTCAGGAAAACATTTCGGGAACTGTGAGTGCAAACACAGAGGTGACACACCACGCTCATGAAAAGGAATTTTCATCCAAAGGTTGCTGCCTCTCTGTCATCAATCAGAACACTGGCACAGAAAGCTGGTGACTTGATGGGTGAACCACAAACTAAAGCTGTGAGTACAGAAAAGAGTTACAGTGTGGATGCAAAACATGAAAAGATCAGAAGATGGTCATGACAATTTCGCAAGCAGAAAAAAAGAAAGTGTCTAAATTATTTTTCAAATATTTGTCTCAGGTGCATCTACCTCACGATTTTTTTAGTTCTCCCACCTTCTTTGCCACCTTTTCCTCCAGGTCATGTCCTTCCCTGCAAGCCCCAAGAGGAGCATGAGCTGGGAGACCTGCCCTGCTCCCCCAGCAGCTCTTACACCACACCTATTGCAGCTCAATCTGCTTTCCTGTCCTCCTGGAACTCTCCAAGCATCCCAGACAGGAGTGTGGATCATGAGTTTATAAAGAATTAGAGTTCCCTAGGGCAAAGTTAGCCACAGAGAAAGTCTGTTTTGCATGATGCCAAAGGGGATGCCTTGAAAGAGAAAAGCAAAGCAGCTGAGGGGTACAGGGGGAAAACGCTGAAAAATCAAAGCAGCTTCTGGTTTCACAATTATCTGTGACCAGAGCAGCAGAAGGAAAGCCCAAAATGCTCCTTTGCACCTCTGTAACATGGTGATCACCCTTCCAGCATTCACTCGCCCTGCTGGAGACTCCTCTGGCCCCACAAGGAGAGGGACACACGAGACCCCCCCCCCACCTTGATGTCTGGGCTCACAGACAGGTGATATTCTGACTTAAGCTGGAGCCAAATGTTTTATTTGCAGGAAAGGGCAGAAATGAGATCACAAATTCTGGTCATAGTCTAGAGATTTGTCTTGTTGGCACTCCCACTAATTTTTTTTTTCATGGTTTTACCAAAAGCGATCTGAATCTTAAGAAAAGGCTAACAATTAATTTCATTCTTCACCGGCTACTGCTTTTTCATTAGCAGGTGATGCTTAAAAGAGTACGAGGAATGTTCCCAGAATTCCAATTAAAAAACCAAATAACAATTTTCCGCAAAGATTTGTCATCTCAGAAACTGTCACTTCCAAGTCATGAATATGTTTCAGTCCCATCCCCATCCTGCAAACCGTGGGGCACCGTATTTCTCAACCAAAAGCTTCTTTTACTGCATCAGTTATTTAAAACTCTGCCCAGAAACATTAAAGTGCTGACAATAACCAAAATACATTTTGACAACAGAAGGCAGCATATTACACGACTTAATAGCATCAATCACAGGACCTCAGTTTGCAGGATCACAATGATACTGTTATGAAATAAGATGGTTCATTGGCAGAGCAAAGTTTAGCTAGAAGCTAAAAAAATTAATATCACCCCTTTATCCCCGTCACAAAGAAAGAGTGGATTAGAAAGGAGCCCACACTAGAGCCAGGATGGGATTAAACTCTGTTCTCCTTGTGTGTGACTTGCTGTGTTCTACCATGAAAGCACAACTCTCTCATCTTCTCAGTGAGGCCTTGCACAGCAGCATTTGCACAAATATCAGATTTGTTTAGGAGAGAATTCTTTAAATGGAAATACAGCCAGCTTTCTTCTCAGTCAACTTTTTTTTTTCTTTTCTTTTTTTTGTTTCTTTTTTGGCTATTTACATAAATACATCCCAACCTACTGCAAACACGGCAAATCTAATCCTCATTGACTGCCCTGAACCTACTGAACCACTTGAGTTTTAGTAAAGCTCATCTTTAACTGTGGTCACTTAATGCCATCTCACCCAAGGAAGGGACTGGAAATGCTAAAATATCTTGGCCCCTGTTTTTAAAACCTATCCCTTCTAAGAATCAAGGCTCATCTGTTGATCTGGCAGCATTTTGATCCTGCTTTTCACAGCTGCAAACAGCTGCAAGAACAGCAGGGCAGGGATGTATCCCACCTGCTGTTTCAGCACTCAGATCCAGAGAGCTCTGGAAAATTTGGGGTATTTTTTTAAAACCCCCATAAAAATATGCCAGAAATCATAAATTACTTCTATTTTATTATTATTTTTACCCTTTTTCTTTTATTTTTTTCCCTTTAGTCTTAGTCCCTAGCTTTCCCAGGGACTCAACCTATTGAGAAAAGGAAAGTACAAAATAGATTTCTGCGAAATCACCCAGCAGCACACCCAGTCAGAACAGGTGTAAAAGCAAAGGAAATGGATAATCCTACAGGCAAGTCTTTCTGAATTCCAATGAGAAATAAATTAATTTTCATTTAAATTCCTGTCTGTAGCCTTTTTTCCCCCTTTTTTGTAAGCCTTTTTGTAAGCTATTCTGTTAATCACCTTAATTCTCAGGTGATTCTCATCTCTCATATGAAATGAGACATGTGAAGAATCAGAAATTAAGTATACTATATACCTGCAAGTAATCTAGTCAGAAAAAAAAAATATTTCCTAATTTAAATCTGATACTCAGCAGATCAAAATTGAGGAAATTACAGACAACAGGTTAAAACAGGAGACTGCACCTCTGCTAAGGCAAATTCAGGAAATCTAATTTACCAGGAGCACCAGAATGGATGCAGTGCAATTACTGTAACTGCCAGCCTCAAAGCTTTAGAAGTCTCTTGGCACTATCATATGAAAAGATAAATCTTCAGGAACTTTATTTAATTGTGGATGCACATTAGTCACTCTGTCACACCACACTTGGTACCACACAATGTGCCTCGAGGTATTGCATTCCAGTTATCCGAGCAACATCACAGCCAGCTAAGTGAAAGCCGCATTTAAGAGGCAAAAAATATCTTCCAGTGGTTCCCCTCAGTGTGGCAAAGGGCTCCAAGGTTAAAAATACATTGGTATGTTTAGTCCTCTGTGTAGCAGATTTTCTGAGGGAAGTAGGGCCCGATCTGTATTTAGAATAAGATATTGAACTACCCAGCTGAGGCCTACCCGGCTGAGGCTTGGCCTTGAAGGCCCTGAGGCCTTGAAGCTGTTGCGCAGGTGAAATTACTTGTGGCGCAGCAGAAATTAGATGTTAAGGTATTAATGTGAGATAGTGGGTTTTCTAGAGGTCACTGAGAACAATTATTAGTGGTCACAGTTTAGCCACCTTAAGAGTAAGATAAACAGTGTGTGTTTGCATTTTTCTCTGTGCTGTAGGCCAATGAAAGTGTCACTGTAACTATAAACTATATAGAACTGTATATAACCTGCCATCTTAAGTAGAATAAAGGGAGAATGTGTGATTAACTATACTGGTCAGATCGTATGTTGCTCTCGGCTCAACTTCTCTTTATTTTGGGAGTTCTCTGCTTCACCTCTGTAAGAGTTCAGGCATTTTGCACTGATCCAGCCTCTGAGCTGACCTGAGCCAAGCCACATTTGCTGAAGGATTTGGAGGAAGAGCCACCAGTGATTTAACTACAAAATTAGTCCTTGCTGGTCCACTGTTTCTTCAGGAAAATGTGGTCTCTTTAAGAAGAGACAAATAAATCTTGGGGAAAGGTTTACACCAATGCTGAGAATAATGTTGCTCCCTGCTTGCAAGATATAATTAAAAAAAAAAAAGGCACACCATTTAGACAAATATCCTTAAGATAATACCATTCTCTTAGAAAAACAGGCAGAGGAGGAATCTGTGTTCAGTGGTCAATGACCTGCTGCTTGGCTACAAACTACCTCATAATTTAACAAGCAGGCTTCACTGCAGACAAGCCATTTCTTTTTTTTTAAAAATGGGGAAAAAACCACACTGTTGCATTTTCTGGTAGGTAATTATTAATGCTTCTTTTGATTTTTTTATTATATATTGAATAATGTAGAAATTGTTGCTTAGGTAAACTGCAATGCAACCTCATCAACATTCAGGTGAGCCAAAGCACCATCAAGAAGTTTCTATCCAAAATATCAAGTATCTTCTCTAGCTGAGCACCCAAACATTACTTTTCTGTGGCCACTGTTTTTCCCTTTTTTCCTTCTCTGCTCTCTCTAGAAGAGTTTCAGACCCAGCTTTGCCTGACAGGCATCCAAGGAAAGCTGCTCTGAACCACAAACCTCACCAAGGCACAAGTTTGGAGAGGTGGTTTGGACAGTTCTTACCAAACCCACTCTTGCTGCAAATCATTTCCCTGCTGGGGCAAATCCCATCTCCATGCTCACCCACAATTCCTGACTCATGGACATGTTCCCTCAGAAAGGATGTGTAGGTCTGTGCAGGAAGATATTTATTCTCTCCGTGGGAAGGAGGAGGTTATGCAGAAAAATCACTGAATTCTGTGCCCAACCAGCCTCCCTCCCTTCCCTCCATGTTCCCAAGGGTGTAGGGACCAAGCTGGGAAACAGAGTGATGGTGGTGTGTGATGGGTCAGAGGGGAACTGCCCAAAGCCTGCCCCTTCTGCAGTTTTATTTATAGCAACATTTACAAACTTGGCGGACTAAATTCCAGACTCAGTCACCAAAACAACAAAAAAAGTCACCAAAGCAACCTGTTTTCCTGAGCTGTACACCTGCTCATTACCCAGTGACCCAAAATTTCAAGAATTATTTACAAAGATAGCTAAATTTGTGATTCTTGTCCCCAAACTAAGACCTCCCCCCCAAATGCATGCATTTTAGCTCTTTGGCCTAAAGTATATTTGGTGCTGAGCAGAGACACATAAATTTCTAAGAAACTGAAAATATAAGGAGAGGAAGCTAGAGTTAACAATATTGTGTTCCTGTGGGGCTTCTTCTCACCATCCTTCTACAATGAGTTCATTAAACAATAATTTAAAATTCTATGCATTAAAGATTTATGTGGTAGCTTGGTCTTCAGTTTCTGAAATACATAAACACTTTAACACAATATGAAGGACGCTCAGAGATTTGTCACAGTTCTGGGAGCTTTGGAAGTTCTTTCTGGGTTTTATGTAGGTGCCCATACATACACACATACATATATATATGTATATATTTCTCAAAAGAGAGGCTCAGTTTGCAAGCTACTCATCAGCTGAAGTGCCTGAAAATAATTTCACAAACATCTAATAACCACTTGGCATTTACAAGCTGCCAGGCACACGGGAATCAACATTTTCATGCAGAGTTTGGACATCTGCCCTCTGTGATCCGCCCTCTCAAAAATTAAAACTGAATTAAAAAATAAGTTTTAGGCGTAAAAATTTATGTATTTTCCTCTTCTTTTCAAGGTCATTTTATGGGGTTTTTACCCTGAAAAAAAAAAAAAGAGTTTTGGGTACATTGCTACTTTGAGTATTTTTAAGAGAGGTGAAATTTAACATCAAGTGCCAGTTTGTGAAAATAAATACACTTGATTTCCAAGCATATGCTGGTCTAAATGGTACTAGAATTAAAATAAAGGCAGAAAAAAACCCAGAGAATTATTCCAACCAGATGAAGAGGATAGGAAAGAATTTTTAATAAAACTATTTAAAATTAAATAAAAGACAGGTAAATTATCCAAGCCATTAAAGCATTTTGATTTAAAAAAAAAAACTTAAAAGGAAATATTCCTGAAAATAGAGTATTTCAGATTTTCATTTTCAAATGAAAGATTCATTTTTTTAGACCTGCTTAGAGAATAAGTAATCTTAATGTAAATAATGAATGTCACCCAGAGAGGTCACAAACCTCCTGCTGAGGAGGTGGAACTACTGAGGAATGTGGCCAGGCACCCACTAAAGCCTCTCTACCACTCCCCTCCACAGCTGGACAGGGGAGAGAAACCATGAAAAAGGGTTGAGATGAAGTCTGGGAGTGGTCTCTCACAAAATATCATCACAGGCATAACAGGCTCAAATTAGAGGTATTAACTGGATTTATTACTGACTAAAACAGAGCAGGATAATGAGAAGTAAAATAAACCTTAAAAAAACCTTCCCTTACTCCTTCTTCCTTCACAGAAGGGCAAACACTTATTTCTATATCTAAACACTCTGACTGGGATGCTTATTCCAGATTCAATTTATTAAAAAACCACAAGCCATGAAAACAGATGTGTTTGTACACCAGAAATAAAAGCAGATTGTTCCTCAAAAGGGCTGAGAGAAAACAAATATTTTCTTCTGTCAGTAATGTAACAAATTTGCTGCATTTCCAGTGAGACCAAGAACAACCTTTTCCACGCACAGAGGGGCAAGATCCTACAAAGTATTCACCCAGAACTAATGTCACAGCACCAATTCCCAGGGGCTGCTCATTAAAATATCATAGCACTAATAGGGAGGGGAAAAAATCACTCGTTTTCTTAAATTCTTCAAATGGCAGCAAGATGAAGAAATGCCTCTCAGGGTCTCACTCAAGAGAAAAGGAGTTACAGCTGGAACACAAAGAGGACAGGCTTTCTTTTCACTCTGCTGACCCTGCATGACCTTGCATCATCCTGGATCCTGAGTCTGAATTTGGAGCCCAGGTCCTGAGCTGGTTTTATTTTTTAAGTGGCCATGGCCAAGCTTGCTGACCATTCAGCAAGGGGAGGAGACAATTTCCCTGCCTACCTATCCAAACACCTTTTTTTTCTTTGTTTTTTTCCTTTTTTTTTTCTTTTTCCTTAACTTAATAAGATAATTATTTTACCCAGGACTACGTGCAGGGAAAAAAATATTGTCTTCTTTACATGAAAAGAAGAGAGACCTGCATGCACATCCAGCCTTCTGGAATGTTCCCCTGGAAGCCCCAGAGGAGCCCAAGCACACCTTTACACATCCCTGCAGCAATCAGCTCTGTTAATTCTGCCAACTTGGACAGAGTTCATGCTTGTTTTCTGTGGGGTGCTCTCCTCTCTCTGTTCTCCTGTGCAGACATTTTGATTAACATTAAAACCAATGCTGTGTCATGAGTGAAATCACAGCTGGACAATTCCCATGGCTCTGGAGAGAAACATTTTGGAGTTCTTTTCCCCTGTCCCTGGCTGTGCAGCCCAGCCTTGCCACAGCATCTGCTTCACCCTGCAATGACCATTTTTTTTCCTTGCTCGTTCATGCTGCAAAACAAATTTCTCCTCTAGGACAGACACTTCCAGCCTGAAATGCTACATATGCTGCTAAAGCAGCTGCAGAAGCCCTTCAGTGAGCTGGCAGATTGGCCAAAACCTATGGGTCCCACACCCTCAGCAGGAGTAAATCAGCCAGAAGCCTGGAGTGAAAAAAGTGAGGAAAATCAGGTCACACCAATAAGACCTCACCTTTACTTCAGGTCTGGTCCACACAACCTCATGTCTACAATCCAGCAGAAAATTCAGCCTTTACTAAAACCAGGTCATTTCTGTCTGGGGGGGGGGAGAAGGGGAGACTGTGGCCCTGGGAGGAGTTTCTTTCCAGACATTCCCTCCCAGCAGCTCTGAGCAGTACTGCTGTCACCTGGGAAGAGCAGCCACAGCACCTGCCTCTCCTGATTTACAGCCCTGCCCTCAACAATTCCCTGGCAAACATTTACAACAAGGCAGCTAATTATGGGAGTGGATAAGCTGGAGGTGAATCCTCCTCAGGGGGCAACTCACCTTCTTGCCTCGATGAAGCTCACTAATAGGTTTTGTAGGTTATTGTTAAAAAGATTTTCTGTATGAGGGATTTTCTTTATAATCCACAATCCCAGGGCACAGAGAAAACACACTTTTCCAATTAGTTAACAGCCATTATTTTATTTTTCAAACTGCCTAAGTAGCCACAGGATGATAAAAATCTGCATTAAATGACTCATTTATGCTCACACACCTCCTTCCACAGAGCACCCCACAGCAGAGTGCCACGGAACAAGCACTCCAAAATTACATCAAAGGGAACTGCAAGAATCAGAAGCCAAATTTTTGCTCTGATTCAAGACAAAGAAAATTCACAGGTCAAACCCCTAGGTACTGAGAAGGTAAAGTACACTTCTATTTATCACCTCCCATGCCTTGTTTGCTCATCAAAAGCTGAGTGTTGCTTGTATCAGTCAAAAAGCAAAGTGATACCAATTACAATGCTATATTTTCCCCTCAATGGCAGTACAACTTTTTGTAACTTATTCAAAAGCAAGTGTCATTCACACATTTCTTGCAGATATTACTGTGGATCCACAGACAACTGCAGGTTGATACATCCTGAGAGAAACACCTCAAATTCCTCAAAAAAAAAAATCAGGAAAATAAGTAAAGTGTATAAGAAATTAAAAAGAAAATTGTTAAAATTTGGTTCTTTCTTTTCAGTTTACCTGGCATAAAGCACACCAACTCATTAGGCAGAAGTAAGATTGTTTTCCCACCATCATTAATACATCCTCATGATTCCTTAGTAAATTAAAAGCAATTTGAAAAAATCATCTGCCAGTTGAACAACAAAAAAAAAAAAAAATCATGTGCCAGTTCGCAAAATACAAGAATGCAGGAAATACTTCAGAAACTGCTTTTCTGGAGAGAAGTCATTTCATTTTGGACACAGTGAGTGACTGTTGTGCACACACAAAGGCCTAAGAACATTCCTCTCTGAAGCACAAATACATCTTGGCCGAGGTTTACATTTTTCTCAGCAACCTAAGGCCAAAGTAATCCACAAACCCCTGAGGTGAAGGGGTTATACCAATCTGAACTCTCAGCATTACAAGAGCAGCCCCTCTGCCTTTTGCCTCTAGAGCAATTCTGCAGCAGGGCACGGGTGGTTTTTACAATGCCAGGAAGAGTTTTCACTGTACTAGTTCAAACAAAAATGAAAAATTCAAATATTTCCTGTGCTTAGACCAACGACCCCAGAAACGCTCAAATGTCACTGAAAGTTTCAAGTGCAGCAGAATCACCCACATTTCAGGCAGACAGCTTGAAGCTCTCAGTCATGTCGTTAAAAACACAAGGTGTGGTCTATTTAATGCTTCATTGAGCTGAATACACAAAAACGTGGCTTACTCTTTTAAATACTATTTCTTTACCTTTTTAATTTGTAGTTATAGCAATATGTAAAAAACTTCAGAAGTAAGGTGAGGTGGAATGGTGGTTAGACTTCAGAATAACTCTGGGTTATTTTTATAATCCTTCTATTCCTGGACTACACATCAACAGAGCAGGTCTTCTCCCCTCTGTCTGGAGAGGAAGAAAATTCTTAAAACCTCTGTGATCCTGGAGTTTGCCCTGATTCTCCTTCCTTCAAAAGAACCACATATGGACCACACCAGCTCTTTTCAGGCACTTCAGCTCATTACTCCAGCCTGACTGCCAGGAATTTTGTAGGAACCACAGCTTGGAACTTCAGCAGCTGCATCTCTCAATGGCTGGAGAGAGGTGGGAAAGATCTCAAAGGTTTTTCTGGGCGGGACAAAGATACTGAAGAACTGTGGGGCTGAGGAGTGGTCACTCCCCTCCTCTCCCAAACACAGAGACCAGGCAGGTCTCATTCCCAAGACCCCATCCCTCCACAACATCTCTGCTGAAGGCACAAGGGACAGCTGGCACTACCGAGATGCTTTTCCTTGTTGTTGAATGAGAAAAGATAAGGAGCAGATACTAAAAATATTTACCACGCTGGAACAGTGACTCACACCCACTGCTGAAGCCCTGCCAAACCTTTGGAACACTCCCTCACACACCTGACCCACACCCAACAGCTCTTTCTCCAGGACACGGCCCCAGAAGTGACAAATGCTGTGCACCTTGGGGGACGCTGCAAGGTCGCAGCACAGCAGACACAGGGAGCAGGCTGCAGCCAGCACAGCCTGGCACAGCTGCACACGAGGCTGCAGGGCAGCCTGACTGCAAGGTTTTATTTTAAAACAAACCTCCTTTCACTCGCTGACATCCTCCAACCCACGCTCCCACACATGCCCAGAGGAGGGTGGTGAAGACTTTTTGACGAAGAGCTCAGTGACTCCTTTGTTTCAGTCTGGGTAAATCCCTCCTCGCTGGCGTGTCCTGAGATGTGTTTTCATTCTGGCACCTTTTTTCTGCCATCCCTTCTGCCCCCAGACACCCCCCACTCTCACACCAATCTCACCAGCCCTCCCTGCAACCATGAAGACGCGTTCTCCAGATTCACAGTTTGCACTGTGACATCCATGATACAACATCCCAGAGCACATTTTGCTTGAGCTCACCCGATTTGTTCCTCCAACACAAATCCTGAAAAGGCAAGGAAATGCCAAACAAGTGGGAGCTTTCTAGTAGGTGTTTCATCTACATCTTTCATCTGTTTCATCTACAGCAGTCAGTGAGGTCAGCATGAAGGGACACTGATGGTGAGTGAGTAATTAATTGGGAAGGATGACTTGATAATAACTTTATAAATGAACTGCCAATTAGGTCAAAACAAGATGAACTTTAGAGATTTTCCTTGATTACCACTTATTTAATGGCTTGCCAGGCTCAGAGGCCACACAAAGGCTGGGGTTTTTTCTGGAAAATCCAAGACTCTGAAACACAACAGATTACTTAACAACAGCCTTCCCCTCACTGATAAAAATAGGATTTAAAGTCTCATCTGGTGGCTTCAAGACAATTATAAACATAGAAAATGGGTACATTGATTAAAATGAAATTAATGGAAATTAAAAAGTGTTAGTAAGTCTGAATAGCTTCTCACAAAGATACATCTGATGTTATCTGACAATAATTTTAATGTATAGGAAGCCTGAAGGAGAGCAAACCAGTCAGTGGCAAAGCAACTTCTCCAGTCAAACACTAAACTTCTAGTCCCAGCTTTAGGACACAGAAGCAATAGAACTAGTTTCAACTAGTTTCAAAAATCACTGATAAATACAGCAAAAATATACCATGACCCTCATAAAAAAAACAAAACCAGCGACATTTAAGGTATGAAAAAAAATTAGCGAAACTTCAATATCCTAATAGAAATGGTTCTGTGATTCATACGTAAATGTTCCTTCATTTTTTACACATCCTGTAATGATAATTCACAGAGAAAATAATGGAATTGTGAATTCAATAATCATGTTGTGTGCACAATGAAGCAGAGGTTAATCCAGTGACATATTCTTCTGTATGCAACACAAGCTGATCCTTTCATAAAGTGATATTTCAAAATAGAAGCTACCATCACAAAGTTCTGTGATTTGGTGATGCAGGATCTGACACAGCTGGCAGGGTGACTTCTCCAGGGTCTCACAGCAAGTCAGAGAACAACACATGCAACACCAAAGGCTCAGTCTTCACTCAGAGCCCTGGGTCTGAGCAGCTCAGTGCCATGTTCTCCCTTCCTGGTATTTCTACTGACATGACAAAGATTTTGTACAACAGTGCTGAGTATTCCATTTAATCAAAAACTGAAACCTGATGTTATAAATGTTACCCAAATTGGAAAGTCAAGTGTTCCAAAATTAGAAATTGTTCCTCTTACAACAGCCTTTGATTGCAGACCCTTTCCTCCAAATCCTTGCCTCATTCAGCAGAGGAACTGGATAGCAATCAGGAATTAAGATGTCAGTTCATGTTTTTCTTAATCATCCCCTTCACACCATACATTTGCCATATTTGTTGCGTGCACCAAGTTTCAGTCATGAGTTCCTGTTTCCTGTTTATCACCAAGGATGCTCTCCCTAACAAAATTGTATCATCCATTCCCTAAAAGAAAAGAAAAAAAGAGTTTTCACGTCAAGAATCCGAGGTACAAGAAAATCAATGCCAAAATTCATCCGCTCCTCACTGCTTTTGGATATAAAGTTGGAATCCCAAGAACCTGATTTTTCCAAGCCTCTTGCTCTTGGGGTGTCAGAGGCCAAAACAGATACTAAATATTCATTTTCTAAACTGTCTTTTAAAGAAAAACAAGCCAGGAAAAGGTAAATAGCAATGTAACTGACATATTTGTAAGTATATGGTATCAGGAAAATGGAAGGACTCAAGCCCTGTACATTTTTCATGTCTTAAAGAGCAATCCCTCTCTTTCCCTCTCTCGTAAGGCCCTCAAAGATGTTCTAATTTATACCTCTCTAACTAGCCTCTGAGCACCTGTATTCATGATTTAGCTTTGCAAGCTACTGCTCTTCTATCAGATCTAAAAGGTGCAGAAAGGCTTGTGCATCTAAAACAGGAATTCTGCAAGTTGTTCCCACTAAATCTATAAACACTGTCCTGCTTATAACCCCTACACCATCCCAGCTGCAGCAGCGCCATGAACTAGAGGAGTTTAAAAAGCACAAAGATCATTTCACAGAAAAAAAGGGTCTGTGAGATGATCTTTTTTCCTCTATCCTTTTATCCCCATCAGGGGTTTTGCATACATTTTATGGACAAAAGCATCAGCAGAATATGTACAAACCCTAACCACTAATAAGCCAAAGGCACAGGGAAGGGATATACAAACTCACACTTATCCAGATCAGTATGGACAGCCAAGGAAAAATTTTCACTCTTGGTCTGTGAATTACAAAACACCAAAATCTTATTGAAAATGATATTAGGATTTGCATCCTTTGGGGAAAACAAAAAAAGGCCTTAAAATTGTAAATATGGAGAGCAAAAGGCTCCACAGCTATTTCCAGTGAAGTTGGCACTCCATGGGAAGGTGTAAACATTACTGCTGAATTAGGGAAAAGTCAGCTACTGATTGCAAGGGGTTAAAAATAGCTAAGTCAAGTGATTAAAAATCATTAGTGTTTGTATTTGCCTTTGTTCCTGTTGAATGCAACAAATGTCTCATTTAGCAGAAATATTCATGGTTGAGAGATGATTTCTTTGCAGAAGAAAGTGAGACAAATGGCATATTTTTAGGAAACGCTATTAATTTCACAGAGTGGGTTTTGATGTGCCTCTGAATAGCCATATTTCTGGCTTGCCCACAGTTAGAGAAATCAGTGCTTTCCAAGAGGAATCTGACTTGATGCGGGTGCTTCATTTTTTTCATACCACTCAGCCCTAAACCAGGAGGCGTGATTGGTATCCCTCTCTCCAAAAGACTTCCACATGTCCAAGCAATTCTTTCCTTTCAGTATCACCACAAAGTGTTGATGAAGTCAACAAGCACAACATGCAAGCCAACAGGATATTTGGAACTGTTGAATTAAATGCAGTGCTACCTCTGCTCCACGCACTGGAATCAGGAGAGGTGGGATCAAAGCAGGGTCAAAGCTGCTGTATTAGTCTCTCCCACTGGGTAAAACTGGCCAGATTTTATTTGTCATAAATCAGTGTAAATCCACTGAGGGGCAAAGCATGCCAAGAAAAGACCTGTCCACTTCAATATTGTTTCATAATCACGTAAAGAAGTACATATTCTTCATGGAAGCAAGGGCATCATGGTCTGGTGCAATTATTTAGCACTTTAATGATGCTGTCACTTGTGACCGCCTTGCTTGGAAAGTGTTAATTTTAAGAGAAGTCGCTTTGGAATTTATTTAAATGCTTTAAAAAGAGCAAAGAGGGATTCCTTTGAAGCCAATCCTGACTGTAATACTTGAGCAGCACTGATGGCATGACCAGTGAGGCTGTGGTCACTTTTCTATTCCCAGGGAAGGAGGTGGTGCCCAGACAAAGGGAGCTTTCCTGAGCCAGGGCAGGGGGAAAGCAGGTGGGACAGGCAGGCCAGAAGGAGATGGGGAGCACGTGGGCGGTGTGTGCAGGCAGGGAAAGTGTGAGAAAAGAACTGGTGCAGTGGGTTCAGAAATTATGCATCCACACATTCCATCCGAATCGTTTCTGAGCAGGAGCTGAAGTAACTCCTCCTGCATGCCCTGTGACAGTAAAGCCCTAAAATCAACCTCACTGGGTAGACAACGGTGAAATAAGAAGAAAAATTTAGTCTTAAACTGGCAAGCTGAAAAAGAACTGGAGTGCTCCCTAACACTGGGTAATAGATTTATTATTAACTGAAAGGATTGAATTGAAAGCACCTTAGAAAAACAGGTGACAGAGCACATGAGAAAGTCTTAAAAAAAAAACTCCTGGTCTTTCTCAGAAGGAATTAGACATTTTCACAAAACACACAGACATAATATCAAAAAAAAAATAAAGAAATGAAACTATTAAAACATTCATTAGAGGAATACAAGCTAAATCAGAATGTGAAGAGACTCAGATTTTCTTTTTAGGCTGTGAGATGAAGATTTTCAGGGCAGCAGCTTAGCTTGCATTTTGATAGTCAGAGCAAGCAGATATTCACCTGTATGTTACCAGCTAAATGTGCACGTGCTATAATTATATTCCACTTCAAAAGGTGTTTTTTAAATGTCTTAGCAATTCACTTTCCTGCATCAAAGTCACAGAAGGCTTCAGTACTGCAACTGCCTCTGCAAATATAAAACCTTGCCCTGTTATATCAGCTCCTACAAATCTCAGACTCATAAATCAAAACTCTGATACCTTTTCTACGAAGTACAAACAGGCTTTAATAAACGTGGAGTAGTTAAATGAAGAGATCAAAGATACTTTCATTTTGTGTATCCTGTACACTCAGCACCCGAGGGAATTGTGTGAGAGATTGCAGCAAATCTGAATGGTTTTGGATTTTGGACTCCAGGGCTCAGCTTTGGACAATAATTCCTTGTGTGAGCCCCTGGACAGTATTTAATCTCTTCAAGTTTTTGTGCTCCACTTGCAGTAGGTGCAAAGAGTGATCATGTGAGAGGCAGTGGTCTCATTTGAATTATTTTACTATTTACAGAAGTTCAATGAAATCCTTGAATACAGGGATTGGCACACAGCCTCGTGACAAAGCTGTACCTAAGGAAGAAGAGTGAGGTATTTCAGATCTGAGAGGAGTGGGGGTTTATCAGGAGAGGCATCTGCCAACTAGGCTATCCTGCCAGGTGGATTAGAGACCTCTCCAGCCAGGGCTGTGACAGGGAAAGACACCAAAGGAGAAAAAGGCAAAAAAAGAAAATCCTAAATCTGTAAAATAATTTGTTTTCGAAGTTACTGTAGAGACACGGATGCATAAAAATCCAGCAGCACAAAACTCAGACAGTGATCTGTTTATTCCAGAAGGTTTCTCTGTTTACCAGAGTGACCCAGATGATCAGTTAGTACAGCAAACACTTCCATGCAGTTCCCTGGAAAACAGCTCATGGTAATGAATAAGGCACAAAGTAAACATATCTTGTAGGAAATTCACTCATCACACACAGCTTTAGAGCTGCTGTTATAAATCCACTGCAAACAGTCAAAGCTCCCATCAACCAAAAAAGAATCTGCCCAAAGCATCTAAAATTTGCAGGAGGTTATAAGAGATCTGTCCTGATGGGATTAACAGCCTAGGTCTGTGCTCAGAACATTTCTATTGTCAAAAAATGTAAATTTGCTCTTTGAAATGGTCTTCCTATAATGAACCTCACTGGTTTTTAACCAAAGGCTATAGAAACTGCAACACACAGAAACTGTAAAAATCAGTTTTTAGTTGAACCCTGGATGCTGCGACTGAGGCAACAATATTCCATGCTCTGGATGAAAGAGTAGTAATTTAGTATTGGAAGACACAAAAGAGTTCATTTTGTAGCATGCAAGATCCGACCAGCATTGCAATGATTTATTTTATGGCCTTAAACAAATAAATATCGAATAAGTAAAGAAAAAAACCCTTTTTCGATTTCATTTTCAAAGCAACTCTGAAATTACTGTTTTGGGGGGTTCGTTGTAATGTGATTTTTACTGAATGAGAGTTGCTACTACCAAGAGACGGAGTCAACATCCCTGTCAAGAAGGTGCAGATGTTCCTGTCTTCTTCCCATGGCTAAGGAAATAATTTTATAGAGTAAGCCATTCTGGGGAAAGAGCTTTGAATTTTCAGCCCTTTCAGCACAAGCCAGCCTTGTAGATGGCAATGAAAAGAATAGTCTGGACCCCACCTGCCCTGAGATCAGTTGTGCAGCAGGATTCTCCTGTTCAGACAGAGGAGGAACCATAATTCACCTGTACTTTCAGCCACTCTGCCACAATATTTACAATGCATTATTTCAAAGTGGTAAGTGAGGAAGCAAAGCCACTGAATCCTAGTCTATGGATTAATGAAAGTTTTATGACACCACTGAGCTGGTTTTGGCTGCCCTTCTACTCATAAGGCCTCCCTACTGGCATATATTGTCTGACAAATACCAACTGCACGTACATCTCAAAACAATACCATGGTAATAAGTAAATCAAATTTGTATTTATCTAATCCGTGCAGGGAAAAAAAAAAAATCTACAGCAATAGAAGGCATTAAAGGCAAAAAAAAAGTTGTGCTAACAGAGACTTTACTGCTTCCCAGGAGCACAGATTAACACCTAGGGTAGCTGGTGAGTGGGAAGTTGCCTAACAGGCAACAGCAAGTGAGTTGGTAGATGTGTCACTAGAGCTCCATCAGCAGCTGTGTAATGCAAAGATTAGATATTGGTTACATTTTGTCAGTCTTCCCCAAAGGACTTAGAGCTCCGTTTCTGTCCCCAGGCTAGAACATAATCACCACCCAGTCAGAAATCTGCATTCTGTGGTACACTGGCATGTATCCACAGTGGGATGGAGAAGCCTGTTAGTCACAGCACGGAAAATGCATCTGTAAGATGAAAGTAAGCTATGAAAGGGCTCAGGAGTTAGGAGCAATAAATAAAATCCTTCTTCTGTTACCAAACACTGCTTCATTCTTTTAACCTCTCTACATTATCAAAATTACTATTACAGGCAACAAGTGCAGAAGCAGCATTAGGTAATACCCTCTCAGATATAACAATAATAATAATGCATCTTTCTCATCATATGTTGGCAGCACGAGAAGCTCTGAGGTTTTTGCCCAGAGAATCCAGTGAATTTGTCACCCTGTCCAAACAGAAATTTATTTGCAGCTTCATGCTTTTCTTCAGAGCCCAGATCTTACAGCAGTTCTGTTGCCTCCCCCTCTATTACATTCATTTATTTTTTCTTTCCTCCACACACATTATCTGTGTTTTTCTTCATGCTGCGGAGTGTCTGCAGGGCTGATTTAACAGGCTCTGCCTATCCCAGTCAGATGTTGTTTCCCAATAACTTCTGAGTTAACCTCCAGAAGATGCACACTGCTCCTGTCAGTTGGTGAGGTATGAGAACAGCAGATGTAGGAGATGGTTCTTCCCATGGAAAAGGATTTTTACTAAAGCTAATCCTCCCAAAAAAAGCAGTAGACAAGACACAGCAATATTTTTCTACCTAGATGAAACTTAGGGTTCAAAAAGTGCTTTGAATGGGTGCACTGAGCCTCTCCAACGACTGTGACACACTCAGAAAGAGTGAAAACAAAACTCACCGAAAACAAAATACATACATGGATAAAATAAAACACAAAATAAGCCCAGGAAACTTAACAGCTAAACTATTCCGTGGTACAATAAGTGTTTAAATAGAAGCAAAAACCTGAGCTAAGATTATAACACACTGTTCTAATAGTCTGGTTTTGTGGGATTACTAAACACAGTTCAGCTTCATTTTGCAGGTCCAAATTTTATCCATTTTTCCTGTTCCATTTCCAGCACTGAATTTTTTAAGTTTCACGTAAAAGCATTTGCAGCACAGAATTCCTTAGGAGTTCCTTGCTCTTCCACAACAACACTACAATTTATGTGCCATATTTTTCCATTTCTCATTTAAGCGCATCAGATTTCCTCGCAATTTATTTTACTTATACTAAAATCTAAAAATAGTTGACATCAATGCATAAGTGTAACTACTAATGGGAAGGGATGTTATGAGTAACATCAAATTATTAAATTAGGATTTCCTTTGTCAGTAAGGAGTAACTGCTACGTCCTCTACAAAGCTCTCAGAGTAACTGAGACTGAATCAGACTACAGCGTCTACAGGACATCTCACAAAAACAAAGTGAGAAACATTCACCACTTTTACACAGCCTAGAGAAGAAGATTTGAGGTTCTGTACTGATTTACTCCCAGAAGATATCAACCCAAATGCAACTGTGGTGAAAAAAGATTTTTCCACCACTAGGCAAAAGACAGACAAGTACAGTCAGGCTCTACAGAACTATGAAGTGATTGCCCCTCGTCCCCACACTTAAGTCAACAAATACTGTGAAATAACGTGTGAATCACCTGGGGGAAATGTCACTTTGGGCTGCTTGAAACACTTAACAAGCCAGACCAGTCTCTTCAGAGAACATTTTGTTGAGTGTTCTGAAAGTTTCGATGCCTCTTCCCACAGCCCTGCCAGTCGAGTTTTCCTGCTGCTCACAGTTCATCTGAGAACACTCGGGTTTGGAACAAGTAAATAACAAGTGACAGGTGTGACTCAGCCAGCTCTAACTGAAACTGAAGCAGCACAGTAGCTATTGACAGATTGAGGGGGGGAAAAAAACGGGAGGAAAGAGAGTTATGGCAATGGTCTCAGCTTAGGAGTCCAAGGGATATTTACACAGCCAGCAGATTGACTCGTACAGCCAGGTCTAATTCACAGTGGGGCTGTGGCAGCAGAGGAATGTGTTTGTAAGAGGTAGGGAATGACAGGGCTATGGCAAGATATCCACACTGTGTCTGGCTGCAGGGTGATCAGTCCTGGCCAGTAAAAATGTCATCACCTCTCGCTGGCAAATAGCTGCATTTTATTTCTAATGTGAAATTGCAACCTTTCAGACACACACAGCGAAAAACCCTGACGGATCTCAGGTATTATGTTGCCTTATCCACCACACAATTATGAGACATTTTCAAAACAAGTCAATCTGGAGAAGTTCTTGGTGCAGCTTGAAAAGGACATCCTGAATAGGCTGCAGGATTGTCTGTGGTGGCATTCAACATTATCTCATGTTTTCTCTGTCATCTGCTGGAGTTCTTCTGCCCATTCGTGTAATTTTGCTCCTGAATACCAACTGATTCGATGTTTCAGTTGATTTAAGAATTACAGCTGACATATTTTATCTTGTCAAAAAGCATTTGCCTCTTGAAGAAAGTCAAACCAGGAAGCAAGATACCAGAGGGAGGTTCCTTCACTGCCCCTGCAGGGCACAAAACCCTTGATACCACTTGACATCCAAAGGACAACAGCAGGACAGAAAGAGATATGGAAGCCAGGAAAAAGGACAATGAAAATGCAGACCTTCAATCAGGCCAAGTGTGCTGTATCAGTGAAGATTAGATTTGGATTAAGCAGACCACTGCTGTATGAAGAGCACCCAGAGCAGGACAGAGTCTGTGGCACCACAAACCATGTCAGCTCACCACTGGAAAGAGCGGCTTCAGGAAACCGCGATACAACAACAACATCAAAAATCTCTAAACACAGGTGTTTACCTGCCAATAAAACCTGCCACATTTCTGCCCTGTACCTTAAACAGGACCTCTGGAGCCCTTTCAGAGCGGTCTGGAAGGAGCTGTGGGCAGAATCCTGTGAGCAGCATCACAAAATGCCTGTGCTGAGCAGAGCCAATTTGCTGCAAAGTGTTTTGCTGCAAGGCAGCAGTAACATCTACTTCCCTCCCTGCTCAGTTTTGCTGATGCTAGTTTTTACATGCTGCTGGATCACTCTATGTAGTGATCCATGTTGAAATCATTAGGAAAGAGTTCATTAATGATTGACACAATAAACGGTGCCTTATTTAACTGTTCCGTTGTCAGAGCTTATAAATATAACATTTCAGAGCTAAGCAGGTCAGCTCATTTCAGACTTAATTTTTCACTACCTTTCTTTCTAATGGTCTTAGCCAAATCACACAGGGATACTTCCAGTGTAAATTGGAAACCCTGTGGAATAATTCCTATATGGGTATGGATGGTGAAAATGAAGCTGCAAGGCCAAATTTTACCTCTATGGAACTGCATAGGACAAAAAGTGAGTTGAATTAAACCATTAGGAGGGGTGTTGAAGGGGTGAATTTGAATGCAAACACTGATTATGTTTGGACCTGTACTATAAAACTCTGTCTTTCTTTAGTCTAACCACAGACAAAAGCTGAGCCCATAATAATACAATCAGATATTCCCAGTTTCAGATCTCCATTTCACTCTGGCAGCTCTAAAACACACCTCCAACCTGCTCCACATTCGAAATACCTATCATGGTACCCTGGTTTTCAAGCTTAGCTCCTCTACTGATTCTTAAGTGATTTTTAAGTGATTGCAGACTCTGTGTCATTCTGTTTTGTGGGTGACCTCCAATTCTGCAAAGGCTTTCAGGTGTGTTGTCACAAATTTAAGTCTGAAATGAGCTGACCTGCTTAATTTAGGATGCCCATAGACTTTAATGGAACAATTTAATGCTTCAGGGTTTTTTTGTGCCAAAGGCTCCTGATTTCTCACAGCTACAACAGAGACATCTAAAGTCAATTTGTCATTTATAATGCTGTTTATAAAAAATTCTGCAGAATCTGGACACATCTTCAAAGCCTGTTTCCCCCAGGTGTATCCATACAGCGGAAACCTTGCTTTTTGTATTTGACTCATATCTTCCTGGAAAATCTTTAGTGACTCTCCCCCTGCTTTGGAGGGAAAATGTATTTGGTGATCTCAGGTCTTCACAAAAAGGTGGACTTGGTTCTGCTGCAAAGGAGCACCTGTGGTGGCCACATCATCAGCTGGAGAAGGCACAGTGTTCAAACTGTGTCACAAAGGGACGAGCTCCCAGCAGGGCAAGGAAGAATGAGTAGGTGGTCCTTGTTTCTGAACAATTAGTTCAATTCTTCCATGCTGGCAGATGCAATCTTATGCAGAGGACACCACCTTAGACAAAAGCTTGTGTTACCAAAGGGCTAACTACTTTTCCTACCTCTACCTTCTGCTATCTGCTGTTTTCCTGAGCCATTTTGAAGCTGTTTCTTCATTATTTTATTGCCCCCTTCCAAGCAAGGCAGCAGAAGCCACGCTGCTGTGGCTGAGATCCTGGCACCATGCAGGGTGTTCATGGCTGAGACCAGCCCTGTTGGCATGAGAAACTTCTCCTTTCTCCAGGGGTTTTATAAATCGTGGCCCCAGCCTCCGTGCAATGTTGCAGCACAGAGTTACATATTGTTGCACGTATTTGACCACCCTCACAGAAAAAGAGGTTTTTCTGCCAATGAGAATGGCACAGTGAGTAAACAGAAGTTATAAACAACTTTTTTTTATGGTGAAATACTATGAAATTCAACAAATTTCTGTGGAACTCTTGAATGACCCTACAGGAACTCCCAGAGTGCTCTCTGCTGAGCCATAGAGATTTTTAAAGGAAGTCTCGTTTCTATAAAACCCACCAACTACATCCAATTCTATCAGCCTATTCTCCTGGGGTTTGTTATCTCAGAAATCCAGGTCAAGAGCTGTGTTCAGCTACCACTCACTCCAAAACTCAGACTAAGAGGGGTCGGGACTGCACAGCACGTTCTGCAGTTGGGCAGATGCCTTGATCAGCATCAGTGCTGCAGGTGATATTCACATTTTTCTTTCAACAATGAACCAAAATGATCTAATCTGAGCACAGCAAACTGCCACTGGAGAATTGCTCACTACATGCTAGACATTTTCAAAATAGTCATAAAAATAATTGCTTCTTAACTCTGGCTGCATGTTAATGGACATAAAAAAAAAAAAAAAAGGTTGATGCAAGCTTTTGATGCAACAGGAGTTCCATAGGTGAGGGGCAGCCCAAATGCTGCCAACTCCAGTCACTCATGCCACAAAACCACAGGAGGAGCACCTTCCAAGCAGAGAAGGAAAATGTCTCTCTTCCTCTGCTTATTGCACCAGTGGCTGAGTCATCACAGCCTCAACAAACATTCCTTAATTAGACCTGCTCATTTTATCAATACTAAAGAGCTCTGGAGAAATAGCTGTAAATATTTATTACCATTCCAAGACTGAAGTGCTTTTGCCACGCTGCATCCCGCCAGGTACCTGTCTTGGCAGCTCGTTTAGAAGGGAATGAGCATTTCCCTCTGAAACCAGAGCTAATGCTGTGACACCCTCCTAACAAAGCATCGTGAATCACAACTCACTGAAGACTTAAAAAGAAGGGAAGGCAATAAATCCCCCAGTCCCGACGTACTGGGCTGGTACACAGGAGTTCAGCTCCCAGATCTCATCTGCAGCTTTGATGGTGCCACTCTGGGTGTGACAGGCAGGGCTGTACCAGAGGCATCCCTGCCAGGGACTCCTGCAGCTGAGCCTGCTGAATTATTGCCACAATGCCCTATTTTCACTTCTTTCTGTTTTCTAAACTGGAATATTCAAGAGGAGGTTTTATACAGAGACGATCCTTAAATCGGACCTGGAGATGAAAGGGATGTGGGTTTTCAATAAAACAGATTACGGGGTTGGGGTTTTTTAGGAAAGAAAATTCAGGATGAAATGTGCTATTCTGTCCTCACAGAAATTCCTGCAGCTCTTTCTTTGAGAAATACAAGCACACAAATTCTTTTGAGCAGGAGTGTGAAATAGAGAAATGTGTCATTTACTGTCCCTATGATTATCCAGCCAAATCTACTCATTACGAACCTCTGAAAAATGACAATTGACTCATTCTAAAGACCTGTTAGAATTTGGCAGCATTGTCAAAACTCCCTCTTCTCAACACATATTCTAAATCAGGCCCCAGATTTCTCAAACTAGACACTCAGAAAAAGGGTAAACTCAAATTTGATTTGAAATATTTTGTATTAGGATCGCGAACAAACCCTCTTGTGCTCCCTCTTTGCATTCCAAAGCACCAAGCCCATGGCAGCTGCCTTGTCCCAAGAGACCTTTCCCTTTCTGCATTTGTTCTCCACAGCAAAAATCATCTTCCAAATCCTACGGCTGAGACAGTGCTCTCACTGATAACAGCCCTTGCTTCACAGCCCTGGTTCATTCCTAGTTTTTGATCCATTATTTACTGAAATAGATAAAAAAAAAAACTTTCAAGGGCTTAAAAAGTAAGTAAGAAAAGAGACTATGAAATTAAAGACTATTCTGTAAGTATTCAAAAGCAGCATTTCCCTATTTCCAGGCTTCTGTGCCCTCCTTGCAGCATCACTGCTGTGCCAGTGCATTTACTCTGGTCATACACTCCTAAAAATCCACAGCAACAACAGCTTCCCCTCACCACCAAATGGTCCCCAGGTCTGAGTACTGCTCAAGGTAAGATTCTTTCCAAGTGTATGACCATAAAGGGGCAGGTCATTAAATGATTTTACTCCACAATCTGAAATGCTGTCTGGTAAGACTGCCCAAGCAAGAAAAAAAGATGATTTATCCAAGCAACTACTAAAAACTCCTTACCTTGGCTATAACTGGTGAGTTTTAGTGCAAGCTGTAAATTGTACTGGCTGCACTTGCCACTTGAAATCCAGACACCTCATCATTTAATTGTCAACATACATTGTTCAATAATAGTTCACTTATTTAATTGCTCTAACAGGGAATTCTGCTAAATATGCAAAGGTAAGAGTTAGGAAATCATGAGGCACCACTGGAGTGCTAGGACCAAGCTGGAGTGCTGTCAACAGCAATTGAACTAAAACAGTCAAACAGGCTTCTCCTACCCTGATCAGCAATATTCAGCCCTTTTCAATAAATTAATACTGAATGAATTCTGCTTGCAATGCAGAAACTCCCTATAATGACCACACTTTAGCTGGAGAGAAGTTGCACGGAAGATGTTTCAGGTGCCTCATGCCACATTCTCCCTCCACTCACTGAGGCCCTTTAGAGGAGAAATGAGGTTCAAAGAAGAGAGTACAAAAATAGGTATCCCGTGTTATGACAAAAAATAACCAGGTGTGAATCAACACCAGATTTCCTGATGCAATAAACCATTAATAATGGGAACACTGCCCATGTACACCTTGAGGCATTCGTGTAATACTGCTCATAAATGACATTAATAACACTGAGTGTACTGCAGGTGAGGAAGATTAACAATGCCATGAAATCACTGCATTCATTTAAAAATGAGCTCAATAAAAAATGCAAGAAAATTAGTGATTAGCTCCACTCTACATATGATTTTCCATTTTGATATGAATGAGTTTATTACACTGCACTTTCAGTCCAAATATCTGCCATAGCAATTTGATATAATTGGGTTTTTTCTGTTAATTTCACTGAATCACTTTCAGTGCTCTGAGTAGTAAAATGCTGACTCCATTTCACTGCTGACTGACAGACTCTGCTCAGTGTACCTTGCTCAGTATTAAGATTTAAACTATGTTCATACAGTTTGAAAACACTGCAAGCCCTAATCCAGCAGATTTGAGGATGTTTCCTGAGGAGAAGTAGCAGCCTACCTTAATGTCATGTTTTACAATAACCATGTAGAATTCAGTAGTTTCCTGAAAATTAGAAAAGCCAGCAAAGAACTTAATGGAAGAAGGTTTATGGAAGAGGTTTGATTGAAAAATATTGCCTTGGCATAACAGAAGGCAATTTGGGAGAACCTCACTGTACTTCCTCTCCTTTATGTTTGCTAAATGATAATTGGAAAACAACCCTGAGCCACTGAATTTAGCACCCATTATGCCAATCATGTAGTGCAACGTCAACATTTAAGGAAAGGATTAATTAAAAAATGCCCCATGTAGCTCCCTGAAGTAATTTGGCTCTACTTTCAGCTAGGAAAAGTGGAAGAATGATATTTTCTCACTTGAAAATGCTTTCAACAGCAAAGAATGCATGTCTGGGGAAAGGGAGCAAAATCCAGTTTTGTGGTGCCAGAAGATGTTCACATTTCATTCCTGAACACCTGATCTAGGAACTGTGTTGTCTGTAAGGGACAAAACACCCATAGAGCAATTTGGGAAGTTGAATGGAAGATGAAAACTAGTCGAAATTAAGCTCAAAGCAGCACAAAAGGCTTTGGCCATCGACAGTGGACCGAGTAGGACACAGAAGCGTTGTGAGCTGCTGGGGAAAGGTGACCTTTGAGCCTGGTGTTTGTACAGCAGTTAGTGGTAATCAGCCCAGGTTTAGGGAGATACGTAACAAATAAATACAAATAAATGAAAAGAGCCACTGGCGAGTCTCTATTCACCACCTCGATCACTTCCGTGAATGGCAATTCATGATTGCAAAAAAACTCCCTTCATTCATCTTTTTCAGGCCAAAGAATTTTAATATGCTCCTTCCTCATGAAGCAAAGGCCAAGGATGGCAGTGAGGGAGGCATCCAGAGGGCTGGGCAGGCAGGACAAACAGCAGTGTTCATCCACCTCCTGTAACAAACATGTCACCATTCCCATGTTGCTGCCACATTAATTCCGCTGCTGAGCACCCTGTGACGGGAGGCACAGGGAACCACCCTGAAAATGTGCACATCCCTCCTGTGGCCATGCACAGGTCAAAGCACACGTGCAGGGTGTGCATGGCACCTTTGGTGTGAAATGCTGCAGCACCTGCAGCGCTGCTACTTATCCCATAAGCTGCTGCTGCTGCTTATTCCACCAGCTCCGGGTGTGTTTGTGTGTGCAATGTGTGCTGCAGGGAGCAGAGGCTGGAAGGCTTCCTCAATTCTTCCCAGTTTTCGTGACAATTTTGTGAAAGGGCTCTCTCTCTGGTGTGATTATTTCCAGCATTCTGCCCAGTTCTCACTGGGCAGGTGCCTGATGCAGTTGTGTGTGGAGGAGCTAAAAGGGAGTTTGGAAGGAGGACAAAGTCTGCAACGGCAAAGAAGCAGCATGAGGTTAAATACCCCGAAAAAAACATGAAGAAATCCTGCAGACTGTTCAGTGTAATATCCCAGCTCGGTGTCTGGCAGAAGTGAAACCCTTGTGGCATCCCCTGGCCGAGCTGGGCAGGCAGCCCTGCTCCTCACTGCAGGGGAAGGCAGACGTGCACCCACATACCGAGTGAGGAGGAGACTGCTCTGCTGCAGAGCCCTCCCCAGCTACACCAACCTGTGTGAAGCAGTGTGGGTGGCTCTCGAGTCAAATGCAAATCAGGAGTGAATACAAATTGGAGGAAATAAATATAGGGAGAGAGCTAGTGTTCATTTCTTTCATATATTCTGAAATTGCAGCGATTGTTAGTTCATTAACATAAATCACGGAACTGGGCACCCTAAATCAGATCAAATATTCATGAAAACAGCAACTCTAAAGATAACACCTTCAAATAAACAGATGCTGGCCTTACAGAAACACGGAGAGGGGGGAAGTAGGGATTCAGAAAAGCACATACATTTGCATACAAGCCATTCACATATAAACACATTTACTTAATGTTCCAGTCTAGCACAGCTACCACAACATTCCTCGCCTTATAAAAGATCATGAAACACACATGAACACATGCACAGAGCAAAGATTCTTTCTCTTTTAAAAGGACATTTGTGCCTCTTGAGAGCCATAAGTCAGAAGTGAGCAGCAGTCTTTGCTCACAGGCAGCACTGATAGCCCAAGCACCTTGCATCAACTCTGCTGTGCTACTGCAAAATTAACACTGGTGTGTGCCAGCTATTTTTAATTCTCTAAGTATTAACAACCTGAAGGGCTGGTGTTTTATGTCCAGCACTAAAGGCAAGTAAAGAGACTTTGAGCTGAGTGAAAGCTCCTCAAAGGATGACCTGCAATACGTAACCTTGCAAACAAACCAGAGCAGGCAGTGCCTGCACGGGTGACAAAACAAACACAAAACTAATACAGAGCTTGGAACAAATCATCACAAGTGCCTCAGGGGCAGATTTACAAATGAGGCATGTAAGTGCCTCGTAGGACTTGGAGGAGCTGCCAGCTAACACCTACTCACTTGAGAAGCCACCAGCCCCTTGAAGAAGCAGTGCAATTCCTGTGCCTAAATTCCTCCAGTGATCTTCCAGGCTCCCATCTGCAATTGCAGGCACCTAAACGCCTCTGTAACTCTCAGCAGCCAGTGCTCTGGTACCACTGACTCACTGAAAATTACTGAGCCCTTAAAACTGAGCCTTCAGAAACCCCTGGGTACTTAGAATGATGGGGTTTTTTTTTTCCTTTGAAAAAAATGACAAAAATGACAAGAAATAGGATATTGCAAAACCTCAGCTTGTGGCTTCACAAAAGCTTTGATGTGAATCTGAGTTGAAGTATTACACCCACTAATGAGGAGTAGCATTCCAACAGCTAAATCACCGAATATCAGGACACGGGGAGGAACCATGCAGGTTGCTGCGCTGGGTTGTCACATCCAGAGAATTACAGGCAGAGTTCAGCAAACTCAAAATAGGGATGACTTCCTACTGGGATCCTCCCTTCTCACTCCTGTAACCATGGGAGCACCTTCGCAAGCCTTGAGCTAGCTACAAGGAGTGATGAGCAGGTTTTAGTTTAATTCCAGGAGGAGCAACTGGGATAACAGGGAGAGAAAAGCTTCCAAGAGCCCAACGTGCTATTTACTTCTAAACATTTTCTGAAAGCTCCAACTGGAACATATTGCTATTTTTGCACCAAAGTTTATGTTAATTTCATCTTGATTTACCATAAAAGCTTAAATCACACTTTGTGATAATGTAAATCACTGATCTGAAAACTCCCCACTGCAGCATGTCCTCTTTTATTTTCTCTCTCCAAAGAAATGGCTGAGCACCAGTGATTTGTATCACCTCTGCATGGGATTACCCAAAAACTCGATACCAGTTAGTTAACAATTTTTGAATAATCTCTCAGAGGAAAAAAAAATATTTCAAAAGCTTATTTTGAGAAAGTTGTTGAGTGTATTTGCCACTTGATAACTTAAATGCAATCTATTTCGGAAGACAAAATATAATTTTGTATCTTTGAAATGTGCACTGGGGAGAGTTTGGGGGAGTTGTTTGGTTTTGGGGGGTTTTTTGACAATTGCACTGTTGAAGGCTGCTGAAAAGTTTCAATTATTGCCACAACAATAAATGCAGGGCCCAGAGCTGCAAGGGAGCACTCAGCAGTATAATGCAAATGAAATAAATGAGGACTATTGCATGTGTGCATGTGTTTGTGTAAACAAAACCAAGTGCTGACAGGAGTTTTGTTTCAAATGAGAAAAGCCTGGAGAAATAGGTCAGACCTTTTAAGAGATAATTTGTATTTCTTGGGTCTGTGTGTTGGAGGAATGAAACAACAACTGTGCCAGTAATTTCCAGTCTTTCCAGCTGCACTTATGGTGGCTGTTTCCTGAGAGATGCTTGTCATCCCCCTCTGTTCCTACACCCAGGAGTGGCTCCTGCTTCCCTGTGGCAGCAGCCCCCTTGTTAGAGAGTAGAAATGAGCCCACACAGATTCCTTGTTTACCACAGCATGAAAAGGACCCTGGTTTATTCCTCTTTACAGCTCAGCCATCCTGACTCCAACCATTCACTGACTCTGGCTGCAGCAGCTCCTGCTGTGGGTTTCCCTTGCAGTCTCTGACTGCTGGTTATTCCCTGCTGAGCTCTGACTGCAGGGATCAGTTTGCAGCCTCTGACTGCAGGATTTTACCCAGCAAGACTGTGGCTGCAGGTTCCAGCAACAGGCTCTGACTGTGGCCCCAGACTGATCTCACTGCAGTGATCCTCTCTCCCCAGGATCCTTCTTCATGATCCTCTCATTCCCTCTTCTTCAAGGTTCCTCCTCCTTCATGATTCCCCTCCCCACCTAACCCACTCCCTTTTATCCCACTTATCTTTATTGGGTACAGCTGTTCCTTATCAGGGGCAAGGTCACCTGTATTCCCTCCTCCTACACCTCCTCATCCAGCCATCATGGCCAAATACAAGTTTGTTTCCCAGGGTCAGGGCAGGGGCCAGTACCCCCCTCTGCCACAATAAACCAGGAATTGATGGGGAAGTCACCCCTAGCAGAGGAACTCAGCTCACCCACACCCTTCCCTTCTTCCTGCCTGTCTTTCCCTATGCCAGCACTCCCACGCTGCACCCCAGAGCTGCCAGGCTCCCTGTGTGCCACCTGAGACAGCTGCTCCATCACACGCTTGTGCTGGTTGGGAGCATCAGGAAATGGCAGATAACAGCCCAGCATTTGTTATCAGCTCCCCTCCATCTCTGCAGACACGGAATTTTATGAAAGCAGGAAGAACCTGAGACAGCAGACAACTCTATCTCTGAGAAACCTGATGGAAACTGGCCAAAGGATTAAAAAGTTACTGAGAAAGGTTGAGAAAGGTTGTACTTTGTCAATCTTTCAGATGGACTGGGAAGAGAGAGGTAAAATCCATGGCTTAATTTTGTTTCCCTAGGAAAACAACCAAAATATTTCAAAAAGTTACCTCATGTATCTTGCACTATCAAAATTGTATCAAAAATCAATGCATTTGCAAAATCCCAAAGAAATCAGAATCGTTTTTGTAAAAGACTTGCGCCAGCACCATCAGGCAGGGAGCTGACTGAGGAAAGAGAACCGTGTACCCCAGGGCTCCAGGCAGGCTCTGCACTACATCCCCCCTGCTTTGGGTATTCCAAGCTTCAGGGTCACTGCTCCCACCCTTCCCGTGGGTTCTATGCCAACCACTAAGCTGCAGAATCCAAATGTAACTCAAGAACAAAATGCTACATTTGTTTTGATCACATTAAAGTCAGAAGGAGCTATTAAAAGAAGTTGTAGCAGATGACTGGGTCTCAAAGAACCACAGGCAATAAATTCACATGGCAGTTTTGTTTCATAACTTCAGTCCTACTTATTCTTTCTTTGTCTATTCTAATTACTCCCTGATATGGAATTAATGTAGGAACCAAATTAAATGCTCGGGAAAGGGTATGAATCAGCTGGCCTGAAAGAAACAACCATTAAAAACAATTAGATAAAAACATCAGTTTAGAAATGCACAACGTGTTTCTGAGTCAAAGAACAAACACAAAGACAAAATGGAGACCTGTGATGCCAGGAAAGGAGCAGCCTCCCAGGGTGTTATGGAGGTGTTGGATATCACCATGCTGGTGGCAGGCTGGTGGCCTGCTGCCTTCAGAAAGCATCAGGGCTGGCAGGTGGCACTGGGGAGTGATACATTCACTCCTGAGGAGAAATACATTCAGATCTATACTGCCTCTTTGCTGCAAATCCTCCCCAAAAGAGTGCTGTCACGCCAGGATGGCAAACACTGTAAACGTGGAGCAGGGATAGAGCACTGGGACCACACAGATTGTCGGATCTGAGTCACCCCAAGTTAACATAAAAAAGTGAAGCTGAAAATTTGATGTTTTAGGCTGAGATTAACACAGCAAAAGCAACCACAAGTCAGGAAATACGTCACAGTAAAATGGATTGGGGCCCTCTCTCTCCTCTGGATTTAGAGAGAAAAACTACCCCATGACCACTGTTTCCCAAGAAATACATGAAGAAACAGGGTTTAATACAGCAAGATCTGTGAGTGTTTTACTGACTCTGCATTGCTGATGCTCCTGCAGCTCATGACATTTTGGAAGCAAAATGTGCAATAGCGTGGATTGTAAGAGCCTGAGTTCACTGAATGTAAATACTGCTGTCGGCGTGGCGAGCGCAGACGCTCGTTAGGGTACATTAATTCTCTAGAGCTGATGGTATGAATAAATGTGCATAATGTCATCTCTGAACAGCTCTGCCTGCAGGAGCCCAGGCAGAGTTTAACTAAAGCCTTTCAGACGCTTGCACATCCCAGGAAGGACGAGAAGTGTTTGACACTGTCTTAGTTCGGAAAGACAGGTGTCTGCCAGGGAAAAGCTGGCACTTCCCTTGGAATGGAGAATGTAAACCCCCTCCCTCTGAACTACTATAATTTTGAAATTAAGGGGCTCTCAGGCAAAGATATCGGAATAGGAATAACAGTTCTTTACTAGGAATACTAGAAACCATAGTAGTACCAAAAAAAATTTTTAAAATAACAAAAAAGAAAAACACTGACAGTCAGAACACGACCTGACACCCTGTTGGTCAAAGTGTTGGGAGGAGCAGTCCAATTAAGTCCTCCTGGAGTGACAGATGTGGTTCTGTTGGAGTAGAGATGATCCTCTAGAAGGGTCCAGAGGTGGCAAGATGGGTTCACTCTTCCTCTGGAAATCCAGTGGAAACAGGCTGTCCTGCTGTTGTGAATCTCAGGTTTTATCCAGGTAGGAATGCTTGGCTCCTCCCACTGGGTGGAGCATCTCACAATGGGATGATGTAATGTTATCAGTCATGCAGTGAGCCTTAATAATAACCTACAGCAGATATCCCCCTGGAGGGAGGACGAGTCATGGAAAAGATAAGGAACACTGTTCCACCTAGTTTTAACAGCTGGCCCATTAATAGAAGATATCAGCCTGGAGTTATGAGGGATGGGGCATGGAAGAGATAAAGAAAACACCTCCCCAACCGGTTTCAACAGATGGGAATAGAATACATCTTGTATTGTAGCCCAAGACAGACACATGCCCACGCTGTACTTGAGGAACAGCGAGCTTGGAGTCAACACAGAAAGCACCTGCCATCCAGAAGCCCCAC
Organism: Cyanoderma ruficeps; assembly: GCA_008694505.1. Lineage (NCBI taxonomy): Eukaryota > Metazoa > Chordata > Aves > Passeriformes > Timaliidae > Cyanoderma > Cyanoderma ruficeps. The sequence continues at coordinate 257,926 of VZDJ01000452.1, forward strand.
AAAACTATAGAGCACGGCACACAGCACAGTTTCCGACATGGAAACCCCACAGAAGAGCTGAAAAACTCCAAATAAACCAAAAAAATCCCTGCACCACAGCCACTGCCTGGTGGTGGACAGGCTCAGCGTGGACTGCAGGATGTGACCCTTCTGTTTCCTCAAGGAGATGGAGAATTCCCAGCTGAGAGAATACAAAACAGGAATACAAACTTCTTGGAAGTGCTGAGGCACCCACAGGAGGCGTTTCCTTAAGTGACTTCACTATCTCTCTCCTCTTGAATACTTGAATAAATGTTTTCTCCAGCAAAGACAGCTTACCTAGTGAGCCTAAAAATACTTCTGAGAACAATTCTTAGCACACAATGGGATATGTACAGGTTGGTTGGCAAGCATTTAAAAATAACCCCTGTTGCACCCCACTGACAAAAATACGTCCCAGAAACCTCATCTAAATGCCATCTAAATGTATACTGTCAGTATACACTTTAGGAATAAAAAATGAATTCTTGCAATAAAACTCCATTTATTCTAAGTTTCCCAAATCATATTGCCACCTCTGTCATAAGAATCCACTTGTATTAAAAAGAAAGCTTTTCTGTGATCCACATTGAGATTATGTTCCTCTTTTAGACATGAAAATTATCAAAGGTGCAGTGTTAATAGTCATAAAAAGTAATTTCCCTAAGGAGACTGTGGGAAACTTTATCTGTGGGAGACTTTATCAGCTAAAATAGCAATCCTTCAGTTATTTACAAGATCAAATGGGAAAAGTACAGATATAGCAAAAGAATTCTAAGTGTTACTCAGATGGGGCTAAGTCTTACTTCATACAGAAACAGATAAATAAGACACAACTTTTCATTATGTAATTGCTATGATTTTTGTATAATTTTTCATATGCTTAAATATGTAGCGAAGAGAAAACAATGACATTATTCTGATACTAAAAAGTCTGTAAAAAGAGGAAGGTGCTCTGTAACTGATAATAAATCTTTGTTTGCAGACGTACACATTGAGTGTTTAAGATGCAAAACCATGTAATTGCTATCAACATGTGCTGAAACACCCAGATATGCACAAAAATACTGAAAAGGGGGGATTTGCTGCTCACAGCAGCTTTCACACACTCAATTTGACTTACTTTTTAGCTGGTAGTTTACTGGTAAATGCTGTGAGGCAAGATCTATTTATACAAAAGCAAAGGAAACAAGAGAGACCATCGAGACACCAAACTTCTTCTAAAAAGAGGAGAATGAATCAATACACTTGTCTTTACTCTCAACAAAANAAAAAAAAAAAACCCCACAAAAACAAACAAAAAAACCACACACACACACACAAAAAAAGACTGAGAAAACTCATTCGCATATCACTGTATTTCTTTCTTCTTTCTGGAAAGAGAAATCAACAATATCAAAACAACAACTGTGCACTTCTCTGAGCTGGAATAAAGTTCACGGCATTCCTGAAAATGTCACACTCACACAGAGCAGAGGCAGAGATGTCTCAGCACTACACCAGTTCAACTAATGCAGGTAATTTCACACACTGTTGTCTGGCTAACAATTATATCTCCTGAAAAGACCTGCCATTTATTGAAAGGGGAAAGCCAATTTTAAGAACCCACAGATAACTCAAATACCACACTGCAGTTATTTATCTTCCAGAGAAATCTTTATTTATTTACATTGTCCCAGTCACTGAAAGGCTCAATGAGCAGTACAACTTGCTGGGCACTTTAAAAATGGCAACTTCAGTTTGTTTGAGCCTGCACTTTAGGAGAGCATCAGTGTCATCTTCTATACTCGATGCTCTCCACACCAGTTTCACCTTTTTCTGTCGTTGTTATTGCAGAACGAAAAAGAAAAATCCTGAAAACCTCTCAAAACCTTCTGAAAACCTCTCCCAGCTGGATCCCTACAAACTTAGTGGAGAAACAGCCCATACTTCAGGCCCAGCTAGCTGCTCAGACACAGTCCCCCACCCACCGATGTCCTCAGGATTCCTATCCCTTCCCTGACCAGCCCTTACAGTCAAGATACCCCTGGTTAGACTCAATAAGTCCCAGAAATACCCAACTACTTCAAGCAATTCAACATGAATTCAGTGAATTTAGGCTGGCCATGATGTTAAGAATTTTCCTCTCTGTGCACAAGTAGATGGCATTGATTTCAGCAATAATTGCCTAGAAAGACAATTTTAGAATCAAATTAGCAGTTAAATAATTGTAGAAATTATACAGAGAGATTTCTTTGATTGGACAGTTGTAATAATAGCTGCAGAAATTTGCCCTACACAGACTCTGCACAATGTGCTACCTTATTGTAGCCTAAAGTTAATATTGTTGAAAATGCACCACGTTCCGAGAACACACTCCTGTAAGATTATTTCTTTGGGGTGAATTTAATTATCTGCATTAAACTGAAAATATTGGCCATATTGAAATATCTGATAAACCTTGAATATTCCACACTCCATTATCTCAGTCCTGCTCCCATTATCTATGACACCTGATTCACCACTGATTTTTTTTTTTTTTTTTTTTCCCAAGGAGCTGTTGGTTTTCCAACAGAACACACACTGCCCGGGCAGCCCATGCAGCAGGGATGGGAGTTTTTTCAGACGGAGTGTAATTTCAGATAAGCATTGGACGTGCTTCCCTTGGAGCATTCCGAGGGTTTCATTAATTGCAGTGGCTGACTTGGGGCCTTTTAGAGGACAAAAAGGAGATTCATATCAAGATCCCATTCCTGTCTCCTACCTAGGGCACCAAGGCCCACGCTGCAAAACAGAGGAAGCCAAAGTTATCACAAAAGGAAGAACCCTACAGCCAGAGGGAGAGCGAAGCACCCCTGACTGGTTTGAAATAAGTGTTTGTTGGGTTTTTTTCCTCAGTTGTTGATTGTCTCCTTATTGCTAGCACTAGGAGAAAAAGCAAACAAAGAACAGCATTTACCTTTGTTCTAAAATATTGTGACATTTAAACAGGGTGGATGGGAACTGTCAAATAGAGATTTTGATATTGATGACGATGATAGACTGGATTAGGAGAGAAAGGATTTGATTGATGATGGAACAAAAAGAGGATGGAATAATTAATGCCCAGGATTGAATTTTTACAGACAATGAGCCACTTTAAATTCATTTTATATTTCTATCAGACTAAATTTTTGATCCAGTATTCTTAAATTTCAGCGAGGCTTTTGACTTGATATCTTACATTTTGAGTAATGAAACATAAAATTGATACGGTGCCTATGCAATAGACTTTAAATGATTAAATTGAGCAGCAGTGCTTTCAGTAGACTCACGTGGGGACTGATTTGTAGCCTTGCAGCCAACATTTTTGTCAGGAGGAAGTCAAAACTATCTGATAAAAGTTCTCAGATGACAAGTGGGGAGGTGAGGAACAAAGAAGCCCAGCTGATGCAGCCAAGCACCAGACACACATCTGGAAATAAGGACTGGAGACCAATTCTGCAGGATAAGAGTGTCTGTGAAGGCAGCTGTGATGGAAGGTTGTGGCTACTGAGCAGCTTCCACAAGTAGAAGCACTTCAGCTGCAGGGTCGTTAATCTTGCTTCTCTCAATTACACTAAAGTCTGCAGAGTAGACTGGTTCTTAAAAAAAAAAAAAAAAGTAAGTCTTGGAAGCAGAGATGAATAATCAGATCAATGGACGCCACTACAGAAGTCACCTTAATTCAACTTTTATATTTGGGAAGAACAGCACCGCAACAAAAACTTGTATCACATCTGACACTGCTGCTGATGCCCACTGCTGACAAACCAGGGACACCAGCCCGGCTGGGAGGCTGCGGCTTCAGAGGGACACCAGGCTGAAAACACCTCCGAGAGGAGTCACAAGGACGATGAAAGACGCGGGAAATACACCTTTGATGGAGCCCTCTGAGAACTCAAAGCAAAAGGCAGGACTTGATCACAGTGCAAAAGCAGCTGTGCCACGTGTGCATCAGCCACTAAAACAAGGAGAAAACTTATGGCCCACGTTATTCAGAAGGCAAATTTGACACCAGTGGGTCCTTTGTGACCTAAATGCCTGGAAATGTTCTACCAGAGGAAGTTTTTCCTGTGTTCTGTACTCTTTCTTATGGCCAACCAGTACCCTTCCCCAGCTTGGCGCTTACTTATTCTTCTGGATCTGGGATTACTGGAGGAAAAGCTCCATGTGCTCAGGAGTAACCCCAGCTGGTCAACACCACTTTTGTACATGGACTCTCAGTAAAACCTCTTAAAGGTTTTACTTCACTCAAAATAACACAAAGAGCTCTTGGTAGGTGATAATCTGGTGAAATTCCTTTTGAAACTAACTCAATAACTTCATGTTAATTATGTGACAAGAGTTCATAATCTTTTTATAGGTGTTTTGATGGCCTAAAGAAAGGTACACATAGAAAATAATGCTTTTTTTAATAGCAGGAGAGCCACAAGGAACACCTCATAAAATGTCTAATGAACACTCCCACTTATTTATTTAGCAAGAGATCACTGCCTGTAGACAATTTAGAGGTCAAGCTCTAATAGTCCAATAAAGTCAAATACTCATTTTTAAACAGCAACACATTTTAGATGCCAAACCTTGCATAGGAAAATATACTGATAAATTCAGGGGGCTGCAGCTTTGAAAACATCCCTGCAGTATCCGCTGTGAGAGCTCTGGTCTGTTTATGGACTGACAGCCAACAGTGGACAGGTTTTTTTCCCAAGTCTGCTTCCATGTGTATCTAATTCGGCAGCTACACTCAGTAAAAAAACAAAGAAATAAACAAAAATCCAACAAAATTGACCAAATAAACAAACAAAGCAAGCCACAAATCAGGGTTTGAGGCTTTCAGAACTGGTGGGCACCGGGAAATTCACGCAAACCTGTCAGAGAATATGGGACAGCTACAACAACCAAGCCTACAGCACCCTTAAAAATATTCGGCCAAAACTACAGGATTACAGAAGGACTTTTAAAGTTACAGTAGCGTGAAAGGCCAGACCAGAATATGCTAAATAAACCCAAAACCATCAGTTTTAAGAATTTTTGAAAACTACCTCTAAAAATTTCAGCTTCAAGACCTCTCATCAAAGACAATGATAGAAAACTGTCTTGATTAGACGTGACCCCTATAAAATCCCAATTTTTCACTACTGACACATTCATCTGCCAAAGCTACTCGTCAGATTAAAGGAAAACTACACAAAGGAAGAACTTGTCAAGTCTGTAATGGTTTCTTTTAAATCAGTTTTTTAGAACTTGAGTGACAAAGAACATCACATAAGCTAAATCATTTTCATTATTTCAAAACAAAGAACAACTATATGGTAAGAAACTGCTTCCTCAGATAAACCTCCATATTTCAACTCTTTTCTTACCCTTTTTACATTGGTTGCCAAAACATTTTGCTGGTGTCAGTTATTTCATTGTTTAAGAAACACCACAGAAGACGAATACATCTTTGTTTCCCATTCCTTTGGAATCTGGGGGGTTTTTTTGACATTTCAATTTCCATGCATTTAAATGCTTAGCCTTTTTCTTGTCTTAGTAACACTTAAAAAATCACTCTCTTAGCCTTGTGAATGACATGCATTTATGCATCAATCTTGTGCTAAGCCTAGCTAGGAATTATAGCAGGTTCAATTTACAAAATCCATACCTCTCAAACGCAGGGCACCAATTTCTTTAAAGACTTTTCACTGCAGTGAGATCATCACACCACCAAGCAGCAGGGTGGTGCAGGATAGTTCTGCTGCCTTTTTATTACCTGGGATACAGATGGGTTGCAATTTATAGCAGCTCCCTCCAGGAAGGTTTCATCACCACCCATCTGCAGGAGCACTGAGGAAAGCCCCAGTGGGTACCTCATGCACAAAGACTTTCCTAGAGAGCAGCCAAAACCCCTGCAGTCCACACAGAGGATTTCCAGCCACAAGGAGGAAAACACAGACACATGAGGGCGATTCAGGAGTAATTTCAGAAGAAGAGCTACAGCTGCTCCCCTGCTGACTCACCAAACCTGATGATAATACCTGAAGATTGGAGGCCCAGACTTACGCTGTGTGTTTACAGTCTTACACAGATTTTGCTGTAATTTCTCCCACGTATCCTTCCCATTCAAAGTCAGCAGGAATCAGCTGGAGTACTTCCCTATAAAGGCTGCTAACAGGTGTTAAAATGACAGGCAAGGTGTTGTAGACAGTTCCATATCTACAGCAATGCACGGTGGAGAAAGCATGGAAATGGACGCTGTCTTATATGTCTGGGTTTTTATTGTTTTCAACTTTGAATGTTCTTTCATTTTTCCTTCTTTCCTCCTGCTCCTGGAATGCAGAAAGGTATTTCTTCTGATTTAACCTCCAGATCAAGTAGAAATACGTGTGTTACATTTTGCTATACATGCTGTATATGCCTCTTAAAAGTAGTCATTTTTAAATATATTATTCATATTAATTATACATTATATCATATTACATAATAATATTTAACAATGTATAGTGTATAATTGATTGCATATTCTACATCAGTGTCTATTAACTTCTAATTAAATACTCTCACTGGAAGTTTTTCTGTGTGCTGTTTGAGCTGAGAAATGCCCTGTCCAAAGGCTCTCAGTGCTATCCCACCTTGCTGGTTTAGCAGTGAAAGGCAGGTCAGTTCAGGAAGTGCAACAGTTCCTCCACTGGGCTCAGCAGAAGGGAGTGAGAACAGTAACTAACCACCAAAATGCTCATTTCTTTTTTAATGAAATGTTGACATGTTTGGACATGGAAGCCTAAATTCATCGGCAAACATTACCAGTATTTACTGCAGCAGAAACAACCTTTCCCACATGACTAAGAAAAAACCATAAACAGAAAATTACTCACAGTCCCCTTCCTCTTCTCACAGTCCCCTTCCTCTTGTTCATCGACCTGACCTCAAGCAAGTGAGAAAGATGTAAAAAAAACAGCCCAGTGAAGACTAGGAGAATGCAATACACTTCTGGGTGAGTGAACATGTCAGAAAATAAGATTTATAAGTTCTTTTACCATAGGCCTTAAACAGCCGGTCAGCATTCCCTACAGGAAAAACATGGATACCCCTCAACATACTCTGAGTTCCTTGCCTGTCTTGATCTACGGAGAACAGCTTCATCCAAATGGTTTCAGTACATATGAATTTAGATCATTCTCTATCTATATGGATCCTAAATCCAGGTTATTTACTATCAGCTAATTATTTATTATCAGCTCAGATCCAGGAATGCAGTGGAAGAAGGTAACTCATGGCTGGAGGATCTGTGCCAAGCACACCCATCAAAACCTCAAATCCTGCCAAAGCAGCACCTTCCTGTGTGCTCCTGGTAGCTCATTCTTTCAGCCCTTGCTGTAGATCCCTGTTTTGATTTGACTAAAATGGGGCAGAACTGGAACTCCTCACAGCTCTTTCACAGGGTACCTGAGATGTCTGCACACATCTTGCTCTGTTGGGGCGATCAGAACATTCAAAGAGCAACACGACCAATCTGAAACTACTGCTCCTCCAAAACGCTGGACTGGTAATTGTGGAGAGCAACCACAGGGTGCCTTTTTCTATGTCCTCACCCCTTTCCATAATGCAGAGCTGGCTCTAGGGAAGGACTCCATGTGCTCTCAGCCCTCACCCCTGCAGCAGCTCCTCTGGCAGGGAGGACAGCAGCCCGTGCACTTCCAAGTGCACCAATCCTGGTGCTTTTTGGGGAGTGTCAGGAGCTGAGAGGCACCGAGTCAGTGCTCAGGGAGCTGCCATCCATCGGGTCCGTGGGAGGTGGCTCTGGCAATTTAGCAGCTGGCACGGAGCGCTCTCGGAGTTGTTCAATCAAAGCTCCAGCTGCGAGAAGCAGCCACGGCGCTGGAGGTGTCCTTATTGTTTGTGAAATCATTGTTAATTAAGGTGAGATCTCACTGTGCCAGTGTTCAGTGAACACAGGGAGAAATGGACCTTTCCCTGACGAGTTTATCATTCAAACAGGCTACACGAGCAAACACAAAGGATGATTCGAAACGTAAAAGGTATATTTTATTGTTTCTGAAACCTTTATTTCCGCAGGCCCCCCACTGCCGTCCCTCTGATTAGCTGATTAATCTTACGAGCAACACAACCATGAGCAATGTGCCTTTCCCTCTGTTTTACTCACACCATAGTGACAGAGGTATTGACTGGCTGAGAGATGCTCCACCAGCACCAGATCAGCTTTCAACAGCTGCCTTTCAAAACTGTGTCTCTGCTCCCAGAGGAAATGGTTGCCCACAGTTCACAGCTGTGGGTCACAAGCGAGTTCTGTCTGCTCGGAGCATGGTAGAAGTCAACCCAAACCCTCACATTCCCTCCTTTGATTCCTGGTGCTTCAGTTTTTTCTTTCTTGACAGATATGTTCAGTTTGACTTAATTTTTGCACTGGCCATTCTGTAATCCTGATTATGGTGGGCAGTGTAACTTTGTTTTTAACCTGAACTCCAGCAGTGGTCCTGGGGGAGACACACTGTGGAAATTAATTATTAGCTCTGCATGTCACTGGGCAATATGGCACATAGCCAGCTAAAGGATCATAAAATACTTGTAAAACAACAAATAAAACTTCTTATCTGACGTTTGAAACCTAATCACTCTGTAGACCATGGTGAAAGTGTCCCAGGGCACTGACCAGTACAAAATGCTCCTGGTTCCCTGCTTTGTCCTCACACATGGCAATGCCAGGTGTTCCACACAAACCCAAAAGAAGGCTGGAGAATTTCACACAAACCCAAAAGAAGACTGGAGCATTTGTCCACGAGTGTGTGCATCTGTACAGGTATAATTTACCCAGAGAGGCAAATATTGCCCAGTGGAGGAAGCTGTAGTAAAAATGGTGCATGACAAGTGCTGTTCCCAGTGTTTACTGCACCCTGTATCACCACTTGGACTCCATGGCAGTAGATCAGCTCTATTAATCATACACATTCCTGTAGTAATCACCAAAATGAGTAAAAGCACATTTGCTTAAAAGAAATCCAGGCCTAGAGTGCTTTTTATGAATATTCTTAGACACAAATTACATTCTTGATTGAAAATTTGGCTCTACCAATTTTTTTTTTTTTTTTTTTTT
>VZDJ01000452.1:267061-317204 GCA_008694505.1 Cyanoderma ruficeps
TTTTTTTTTTTTTTTTTTCTCCTTACTTCAATGGGAGGCAGCATTGCATGTGCTCTACGCCTCTGGAAGGCAGAGCTTTTAAGGTTAATTGACATCCAATTTATGCACCTCAGCAATCATACCTAGTGATCAACACGGCACAGGAGTAGTAAAGTTTTATTTGCAATTTCAGCTGTAAAGCCCAAAGCTATCAAGTAAAACAAATTATGTTTAGTATCTTCATGTAACTACCCAATAATCTAAAATTCCCAGGCAAAGCCTCTCAGTGACAGTATTTTCCACTCTGTGGGCTGTGTACACTGTGATTATGTACTTTGGCTTGGTGCTGTCGTTGCTTCTCACCTCTTTTTCTCTTTCCCAAGGCTATGAGATACCTAAAAATATGTTTTTTAACTCTATTGGATTTCTTCGCTTACAAATGAGATCATGGCTGTGCCATAAATACATGCAGACCACAAAGGAAGAAACAGATATATTAACACTTTTCATCCTGCTCTTCAATCTCATCCTGGAGCGTGAAGAGGCGTCTTGTTGCATTGTCAGAAATACTCAGCTTTGGCAACTGAGCTCTGAGAGCCTGGCTACCTCCAAGTGGAGGAACACATAACTCAGGTGTGGTGCAAGAGCTCCTCTGACACCCAGGCTGACTCGACAAGCAAAGGTAAAAAATCAGCCATTCCTCTGATGATGGGTCCATTTGTCTTACAGAGGTGAGCAAGACTGTGGTATTTCCATGCCCAGCACAAGAAATGCAGTAAGAGGCACTGTTCCACCAACCCACAACCTGCAGATGACAAACCTTATTATGTTATGGCTGTAAAACTGGCATCAACTGTATACAATTACGGAACATACATGTCAGCAGCTCCAAAACGTGGACTCACGTCCCTAGTCCTTTCTTAAATCCATAGGAATAATCCAGTTCTATATCAATTTTAGCCTCTTTTAGCATAGCCTCAGAATTATACTTGGCATCTCTATCTGGCACATACAATAACTGCCAGCAACAGTAACCATTCCTGCATTGAGGTCACCGAGAATATCCACGGCTGTGAGAAGTCTGGGAGAGCACAGGACACTGCCCGACTCAAAAAGTCCAGCGAAATAGGCAAAATATAACCCAGAAATTGTGGGAGCTTTCAGCTGCATTTGAGATGTAGCGCCCAGATCTCAGCAGAGCTTGCCCTCTCCTAACCCCTCCTTATCTTCCCCTCCTCCCCACCACGCACACACACACACACGGAATCACTAGAATTGATCCTCTGGTTTAACAAAAGCCTCTGCCCATCCCTTTCTCTGCAAGGAGCAAGACCTAATCCAACTATCCCGTCCCATAGGAAATGCGCCAGCCAGGCAGCCCGCGGGTGAAGGCAGCGCTGGCAATCTCGGGGAAAGGCACAAAACCCGAGCCCACAGAGCAGCCTCTGTTCTGCCGGCAGTAAAAAAAAAAAAAAAAAAAAGGATGCGGCAGACAAAGAGAAGCGCCTGGCTGTTCCCCGCTCCCGGCGGTGCCGGGCACCGGGAGCGCTCCACGCCGCCGCCGTGTCCCTCCCGGAGCGCGGCCGGGCCCCGGTGCCGCCGCAGCAGGTGATGCCGCTCGGGGCAGCCCCGAGCCCGCGGCCAGGGCGGCGACGGCCCCGCGCTCCTCCCGCGCTCCTCCCGCGCCCGCGGAAGCTGCTGCTGCTTACCCGGCTCGGCGCGGGCGCTCGGCAGGACGGCCCCGGTGACGGCGAGCAGCAGCAGGACGGCCGCGGCCGGGCCCGCTCCGCCGCCCGCGGGCCGGGCTCTGCGCGGGGCCGCGGGGCCGGGCGCTGCCTGTGGCCCCGCGGGGCGCGCCCCGCTCCGCCCGCCCGCCCGCCGCATCCCCGCGCCTGGCACGGCCCCGCCGCGCTCAGCGGGCAGCGCTGCCCATCGCCGGCCGGGCTCTGGAGCGGCGGCTCCGCAGGCGGGCGGCGGCGGAGGGGGCGGAGCGGGGGCCCCGCATGCCGCCCGCGGCTCTGCCCGCACGCCGCGGGACGCGGGGCCGGGGCTGCTCGGCGGCGACGCTGCCCCTCGGGCTCCGGCGCGGGGAGCGCCGCGGAACGCAGCTTCACCCACAAAGGGCTCTGGGCGCCGCCAGCGCCGGCCCCGCTCCCCGCCCTCCGAGCGCGGGGAGGCGGGAGCGGGGGCGGCGCTGCCGGGGCCGCGGGGACCCCTCCACCGCCCCCCGCGCTCCGCCGGGACCGTGGCAGGGGCGGGGAGCGCTAGCGGGGGTCGCGGGCTCCGTGCCCCCTCCGCCGCGCCCGCCGGGGCAGGTGCGGCGCGACGGCGGCTCTCGGGGATCTGTCACCTCCCCCTGGGGTTTTGAAGCGATTGTGCCCGGCGCTACCTTTGGGTGTGAACGGAGGTGCAGCCGCTCGCAGCGGTGCTGCGACCTGGCGAGGCTAAAAGTCCCTCTCTGCCCACTGTGGAACCTCTCGTTGGCAGCTGATGTCCCGACCTGGGAGCCGCCGGGCCGGGACATCTCCAAAGATGTCCCTCGTTATCCCAGGCACCAGCCAGCACCTCCTCTTGGCAAAGCAGCCCAAGCGCTGCTACAGCGCCGATCATCGCTGGCAGCATTTCTGCAAGTGCAGAAGCGGCTCTGAGGATAAAGGAGCTCGGGCGTACCGCAGGAGGTGACCAAAGCGGCAGCTACGTCCTCAGCCGTCCGCTGTGCAAACACAGGAGAGGTCTTCCCTGGTCGCCCCTCTCCTGCGCTCGCTCCATCACTCCCTGCCTGCCTGGGATGGGGCTCAGACATCCAGACTCAAAGGGAAGCTCCAAGACAGAGGTTCCTAGAGAGGTTTTGCTCTAAGGTACACCGGGAGACCAACACGAAGGGCATGCAATGTGTTATGGAAAGCTGAGGGGTGAGCCCCAGCTGCTGCCTCAGCCACGGTCACACCCGGCACTGGGGCAGCCCATTTAGTGTTTTCTCCAAGTCCTGTTTGCAGCAGAGGCAGCGTGAATTCTTTATTCTGGTGTCGTCTCTTTCCTGGACTGCATCCTTGAATTCCTTTAGTTCCAGACCATGCCTGCGGGCAACAGGCAGTGACGGTGGGAAGCGGAGCAGTGAAAGGTGGGTTTGGGGCACCACACGCTCCAAGACCCCCAGAGCTGATCCTGAAAGGCTGTAGCGCTGCTTACATGCAGGAAAGCTGTCCCAGCCTCCCAGCAATTCCGCTCTGCTGGAAGTTGTCGTGCTGAGAAATTCTTAGAAGTCAGGTTTGAGGTGGAGCAAGCCTCAGCGTGGGCCAGCCACAGCTTGACACCCTGCTACCCAGCCACAGGCAGCATCCAAAGCCCTGACAACCCATAATTATCTGACTGCTTCAGCATGTTCCCGGTGTCACCAACACAATTATGCTGTCCCATTTCCGCCGTTTTACTTTCCCCCCAAATCACTAATTCATTCCGTGCAAAATTAGCTTCCCCCTTGATGAGTGCAAGCGATTATCCAGAGCAAAGATGGCAGTTTATGATTATTACAGTGAAATGGAGCTTGCTCATCACTCTGCTTAATCCAGGGCCAGCACGTTTAGTGCAGGGCCCTCTGCTGGCACCCTCAGGGAGCCCTGCACAAACCTCATTTCATCATTTTTCATGTTTTTCTAGGTTTTGCCATAACTCAGCTTTGTAAGAGAGCCATCAACAAGCTAATTTTGACAGCACTTTTTTCAGTCTAGCTCTTACACGTTATAGTTTTCTCTTAATTTTCCACTACAGTGTGCGTGTGTGTATTATGAATAAAATACAAGTAGCAGATTGAGTTGTTATTTCAAAGGATTTTTAAAAATGTGTGTTTTCCAGAATGAGGAATGGATCTTTTACAGCTGGTGAAAAATCACTGGGGTTTTACCAAGCAACTGTAGTTAGCTACTTCCTAAACTCAATTTTTCTAATCCTGTTTGGGTTGGGTTTTTTGGTTGGGTTTTTTTTTCGTTTGTTTGTGGGGGTTTTTTTCCCAGATTCAAAATTGCCTTGCTTGCTGTAGACCTACTGCAAGCATTCCAAGTGTTGCTTCTTTTTATGAGGGAACTCATAAGACAAGGATCTCACCCACAGATGAGAAGTGACTGTGGCCAGACAGTGACTTCTCCGTGAAGCTGGTGGCAGGCCATGGTCTCTCTTTGCAACAGAACAGTCGGGATTCTTCATTTTCATGAAAACCTCAGTGCCCAAATACAACCACAGAAGGGAGTCCTGCCTCCAGGCATCTCTGCCAACAGGGTGTAGATGCTCCTAACCTACCATTTCAGGCTCCAAGAGAAGAATCCATCCAAATGTCTATTTCAGCCTCTCAGCATAAAGCTTTATAGTTCTAACAAATAGTCAGTGCTGTTCCCCAGGACAAGGGCAGGTAGAATTATCTGAACCTGCTTAGAGCACAAACCCACCCCTCCTGAGAGAGAAAATGCAACTTCCTTCCTACAGGTGAAAGGCAGGAAGACATAATTAACATTAATCACCGTCAAGCCTTACCCATGGCTTAATAAGCCTTCCTGCACAGCAGGACGGCGCGTCAGCCATTTCAGTCACAGTGTGGGGAGAGGCAGGAGGGGCTGCAGCCTTCCCCTGGTGTTCCCACAGCTCTGCACTGCTCCAGACATCACCTGCTGAACACTGTGGGCCTCTAGGGAAATCACAGCTCTCTACTGGGGAGCAGCACTACTCACAACCCTCCCAAAACTTTGACTCCTGCTGCCTCAGTCCACCACAGGAGCTGGACTCACAGTGTGCATAAGCTGCAGTGATAGCTGTGACTCCACCATGATCACCAGGACTGCTCTGTGAGTTGTGCCAAGCAGTAGCTTCTCTCTCGCCTCCCAGAGACTGATCATCTCTCCAGCTGAAAACCCAGGCTAACTGACTGGGACAACACAGCATCACCCTGAACCCCTTTGTCCCGCTGCAGATCTGTGGCATGTGACACCCCCGTTGGCTCTGGAAGCTTTTCCTTGAAGGAATTTGCCATCTTAACTGCAGTACAAAGCTGTCCTTTGCATTTAATGATGGGGAAAATATCAGATTTTAGACCAGTGTTTATCATCCTGAAGACAGTTAAAAAGGAAGACGACTTACACGTAACTGCCTGTCCTAGTCCAATCCTTCCACAGGATGGGAAAGAACATAGAGGAACATAAAGAAGAGGTGGACATCATTACTAACAGAAATCAAGAACAGAAAGGACTTCACAGGCAGAGTATTCACTTTGAAAGGCTCAGGCTGCCTTTCCTTTGTTTGTTAGATGTTGCTGGAAGTGAGTGTGAAATGCACCAAGCCAGGGGCCCTATTTGCTATGGGAAAAGTGGTATCTAGATAGCAATATGCATTTAAAAGTCAACAATACACGAGGCCGGCTGTAAAGAAGGCAAAGGAAGCAGCTCTCAGAGCAACAGGCATCTGCAGAATTTGGACAGAGGTGTTTACACACCACCTGAGGCACAGACCTGCAGGAAAAGCGTTGCAGACACTGTGACCAATTGCACTGAAGAGCGAGCGCAGTGACAGATCCCCAGCAGCAGCACCTTGTATTTAGAAAATTAAAGCTTTCTGTCAACTCTGAAATACTTTGGTATCAAAAATACACTGCACTGTCATTTCAGCCTTTTACATTTCATTTCTGACTGACCCTTAAATGCAGTGGTAGGCGCAGAAACCATCCTCCCCACAAGCACATGTGTCCACCCAACTACCAGGCTTCAGCAAGCACTGCAACCCCACGGCAAAGTGAGCGCATTTGGCTGACAACAGCACTACCAAATGTGCCTTCCACGGATGTCTGGTCCATACCAGGTGGCCATCTGGAGCCACTGACCATGTGGGGCCATCTGTGGCAGCAGGAGCACCTTCCTGCTGGCTGGGCAGCAGTTGCCACCAGCTTGGCACAAACCTCAGCAGCAGCAAGGTGTCCGCTGGTATCTGGGCCAGATCACCTTCCTCTAAGATTATAAAAGTGGGACATCCAGAACAAAGAACCTTCAAGGTGTGGCTGCACTACAGGTGGCTTCTCAAGACCCTCTGAAGCAAGCCTGGAAAGCTAACAAGATTTAAAATTTCAGAAACTCAGTTGAATGATTACGTCAGAATTTTAGAGCCTTCCCAGTGAATTTGCATCATCTTTGCCTTCACGTAACACAGCAAAAAATAAAAGCCACCAGAAGTCATCTGCTGCAATATATATTTTAATTCAAAGTGAATCTTGACAGTAATACACCATAAATTCTTATTTTGACACTCACCAAAATAGTCACCTGGAAAACCCGCTTTTTGTGACAAAGTACAGAAGGCTTGGTCACATTTAAATCACTGAGAACTAGAAAGAAATACTATCGCAAACTGTAAGAGACATTACATCCATAAAAAATTTTCCCAGTCCTCATATTGTAATATTGCACAGTGCAATTGCTACATGGCGAACTAGTGTAGCAGAGAAATCCAAAGCAAAAAAAAAAAAAAAAAAAAAAAAAAAANTTATTAATCAAGTCTCTATTACTGGGTGTTTCTAGAACAAGTCTTCCTACAGCTTGCAGTGTGATTTAACTTTTACTTAACACAAACCACATTAATTAGCAGTAAAAACAGAAAATTTAAAAATTAAAACAAAACAAAAAAAAGGAGTTAATACAGTAGCATATTTGACCAATAAAACACCCTGAAGTTAAAAACCGAACACAAGAAATTCATATAAAACCTTGCAAATTAAAGTAAGATGCAGATATGCAATTCCGTAGTCATGCAGTGTTTTATTTAAAAAAGGCATTAAAACGGTATCATGTAAAAATGCTTCTCAGAGGATGGCTTTTTTCACAGAAAAGGCCCTCGCCCTGAAAGCTTTTTCTTTTTTCTGCAGATGGGCCCCAGACACTTGCAGCGACAAGAGTCCGTTCTCTGAGAGTATATTGCGGGAGGAGAGGGGAAAGTCACCTCTTGTGTTGAATTTCAGCTGTGGCAGGATCTCACATATTTCATCCTTTGAAATGCAGACATTTCTATGATTACAACACATAGAAAGAGCAGCAGATCTAATTGGGGGCGCATTCACAGCAACCTCTTCCTGCATACGGCAGGATACTGTGGTGATACACAGAGTGTTGATTTTAACAAGCACATCAGCTCCAAACCTTATGCACAGTAAAAAGAAAATACAGGAAAATACATCAGACCCATGATGACCCCCATGGCCCCAGGAGGAAAAAAAAAAAAGGATTTTTTTTGNTTTCTTTTTTTTTTTTTTTGTTTACCACGTTACAAAAATCGATGTGCTCCGTTCGCATTGGTGGTTCTTGGTGTGTCCATTGCCTGCAATGGAGTGAGCACCAAAAAAAAGGGAGTGAACAGAAAACTGCCTGCTGGACCACACAGCACGAGTTGGAAGTGGTAAGGGTGGACATCCAATTTGACTCCCTAGGTTTAGGCTTCACATACGTGTCGGTAAGATCTCAAATTCATCAGGATACTCCTAGTTGCTAATGTATACTTTATATACACACACACTTGTACAAAATGCATAGAGTTGATTACTAAAAACATCGAAACTTTTGGGAAAAGTTAGGTTTCTTAATTTTCAGTGTGATTAAAAATGTACTGCTGGTATTTTCTTTTTTTATGATCTAATACTGTTGTATTTTAGTTATTACTTAAAAAATAAATCAAATGTAGGCACATTTATTTCATTCAGACATTCATTAAATAAAACACTGCTTGTGTTAGTGGAGTAAAGAAAAAAGATTACCAGTTATTAGCTTATTGACACAGTTAAACTCAAATGCTTTGCACTCTTATTCCAGTCAACATTGCAAGGATTGTATTCCAGATTTTGTTTTTAAAAAAGTTAAGTCAAGCCTGCAAGATGCAGCTTCTTAAGTGTCTACACAATGCCAATATGAAAACATAAAAAAATTAAGTTACATTAATACATCCACTTATATGCAGTGATGAGCTCAAAGTTAATGAAGATAAAATACTGATGCAAGTAACACACCCCAAAAAAACATATGCAATCATCTTCCATCATTTACAGTATAGTAGTTACGACACTTCAAACATGAAAACAAAATGAAAACTAAAAAAAAGAAAAAAAAACCAACCCAAAAAAAAAAAAAAAATCAAACCCAAAACCCAGCTTCTATTTCATGTAATTAGACTCGTACAGAAATTAGAAGGCTAAGAAAGAACTAGTTAATCACCTAATTTCACAGCTATCTGAAGTGGCAATCATTATATAGCAGCTTATCTATGATACATTCAAGATAAATGATACAATTTATTACTTGCCCATAAGCTAAAACACAGCCTCAGCTTAATACCTTCCGTAAATCCCATCTCTACACTACAGTATACTTGAGGTCTATGAAAAAGTAGCTACCTTTTATAGGAAATGGATGATTAAGTCTTTGGTGCTGCAAAAGCAACTTCATTTGAACAAAACAAAAAAACGAAAAGACACACTTCCTAAGGAGGAAAAAAAAAAAAAGAAAATAATGCAAAAAAGCATGTAATTTACGTCCCTGACGGAATGTATTAAATAAGCAAACACCCACAACAGGCTAAAACAAATACTATTCATGTAAAAAGACTAAAATCTCTCCCATGCATAAATGAAAGATTGCACACAAAGAACTCACATCTTTTTCAAGCTTCAACAGTAAATATTCTGCTACTAGTTATTAAATACTGCACGGTTTGCTCAAGCTAAGATGAAACCACATCATGGATCAACGAGCACTTGGCTTCTCCTCTCATTAGCTAGTCAGTCATGCCTACCTCACCTCTAAACATTTTATTATATCCAATTAGACAAACACTTTTTAAAATAAACTACTTAGGTTGTATTGCAGTTCCATTTACCAGTATGAAATACCGTCTTGTGTGTCACTACTCAATAGCTACTGAATCAACTTTCCTTAAGCACTACTAAAGTCCTGTCTTGAAGCTAGATCATTCGGGGGGGGGGGGGGGGGGGGNNAGGAAAAAAAAAGGCAGCAAAATTCAGCTACAGCAGAACATGCTGCCTTCTCAATCAGGAAAATACACCCAATACTAAAATAATACCACACAAAACCCAAAATGAGTGTTACGCTATCAAAAAATCAGCAGATCTGAATTTTTAAGTGCTGCAGTCCTCAACATTTATATATAAGTAATAACATTAACAACCTCAAATATTTAAGGCACTATGTGTGGGAACAGTTTACAATGCAGCTGAGATTATTGGGACAACGACATTTAAGAGCAATGTTTAGGCCTTTTCTTTGCCCATGCAAAAGACACATGCAATGTGAGGAACAACAGCTCAACTTTTAGATAAGTGACTCAACATTTAAACACCAAGATACGCAACACAAACGAGTTACCTCTACACTGTACTGCTGACACATGTGCATCTGTTGCTCTAGTTCTGTACACTGAATGGCTTCCCAAATGTAGACGTGTCTTGCACTAGTTAGAAGGCAATTTTATAAAAAATAGCAGGAGCAAAACCAGATTTCTGCTCCCATAAGTCACCTGTCTAAAGTTACTATATAAGAAGATAACATGACCAAAGACAAGTTATACCAAATGTGCAAAACACATTAAAAGTGAGAGTTTGTTTTTTTTTCTTAAAGCTCAGAGTTGTTTAAATTGCACCCAAGTCTACATGATTCAAAAAAATAATTTTCCTGTTTGTGCCATGGCTAATACGTCATAAATACCATGTTTCTTCTCAAACCAAACCCCCGCCTCGCCGAGCCTCCTCAGGGGAAGGGGCTCTGGCAGGCGGGGTTCTCACATGAAGGGGTACTGGCTGAGCTTGGTGGGGCTCAGCGGGAAGCCCGCGTAGGCGGCGGGCGACGCGGCGATGTACGAGTGGGGCGCGAAGACGGGCTTGTACTGGGTCTGGTGCACGGTGGGGGAAGGCAGCAGGCGGGGGTTGATGCCCACGGGCACCTGGTGCACCATCCCGCCGGCGTGGCTCAGGCTGTAGCTGGGGTGCTGCAGCAGAGGTCGGGAGGCGCAGGGCGAGGCCAGGAGGTGCGCGACGGGCGCGGCGGTGCCCAGCGGCGCCGGCGAGGCGTACGGGAGGATGGCGGGCTGCCCTGGGCCCAGGTGGGAGCTCCCCGGCAGGTGGCTGGGGCTGCCCTGGGGCAGGGAGAACGCGGGGCCGGCCACGGTGGCCGCCAGGAAAGGCTGCTGCTGCTGCTGCCTCCGCGGGGCGAAATTCCCGTTCCACTCCTGCGGCCCCGAGCCGAAGTGCTGGACCTGGCCACACACAGAGAGAAACAGGCAGGGCTTAGCGATCCCCGGAGCCAAGAGAGGGGAGGAAAAATGGAGGAAAAATGCTCTAAAACTAGTCAACTTAAAATCGGGAGGAATATAGAGACAGGAATTGTTAAATGCTTCGACAGAACGAAAAAGATATAGCGGCTATTTAGGTAGCAGCACAGACAATAAGAGATGGAAAACGGAACGCGAGTTATTTTAATGCTCTTGCAAAGGGGAAAAAAAAAAGATAAAATGCCATGCTGGGCTGTTTTAACAGAAATACCATGTATCACATGAGCAAGGTGCTTATTCCACTCTACTCAGCACTGGCTTGGCATCAATTGGAAGTGCTGCATTCAGTTTGGGCACCATAATGAGGCACAAAGAGGACAAATAGGAGAGAAATTTTAGAGGAGAGCAGGAAAAATAATAAACGGATTGAAAATATCTGAGACAACTAGGCAAACAGAAGTCTACGTCTACGATCACAGGAAGATGTGGCAATCATTAACAGTTATAAAGAGAAAAGACTGAAAATCAATTACTCCCACTAAATGATGCAGACTTCAAACTACATAGGGCATCTACCAAAGAAGGAAGGATCAGCATAAATTTTTGTAATGAAAATAACGTTCTACACTTTCTGCCAAGAGGCTGAGGAGCTGCAGACATTGAAGAGATTAAAATTAATACCATGCTGATCATATTAAGGTTTGCTTAGAATTAATTAAACCAATCCTTTTGCATAATCATGCAGAAGGGGAGACTGTGTCACCCACCCAAATGTTTCTTTCAATCTAAACCATTCAAGCCATTATTGCTAAATCCTCTTATCTACATACAGCATGCTTTCATTTAGCATTTAACTCACAATATTCACAGTTTCTCTGCAAGACTTACACAAACAGGTAAGTCTCTCACATTAATGTACCTCCAGCTATCTAACCAAAAGCTCAATGCAGCTACAGCTCCAAGATAATTAATTAAAAGGGGCTTAAGATTGATGTCATGTGTCAACTTCAGTTCTCAGCCACAGCAGACACATTTACTGTGTTGTTGGGCAATGATAAAAGTAACTTTTAAATTAGCTTTAGGTACCTTCTAACATTGGATGGAACTACAATCACAGTCTCATCTTCCCTCCACCTTCATTAATTGGCAGCAAAGGTAAGAAATAGTTGGGTTTGCTGAGCTTTATCTCACCTCTGGATGCTCAAACTAAGATTTTCATGCACGCTGCTGACAGAACCACACTGAGATACAGCTGCAGATTTCAACGGCACACTATGAGCATTTCAGCATTTGTATGTAGGAAAAATAAATGCTAACATATTTTTGGTTTTGTCTCATGCTTTGATATTGGACAATATCAAAGCATTGACAATTTTCCCAGTATGGCTTTTCTGTTATTTTTTTTAAAATACACTCAGCTGTTTTAAGAAAATGACCCAAAATGAAAGATACTTATGACTCGCTCAGTAAGTGGAAATCCATTTTTCAAGATTTGAACACTTCTTTAATCAAGCTGCTGAAAACCTGCAGCTGCCCCAGACAGCAGCTGAAACCATGAGCATTCAGTCTGGAACTCAACTTCTCCAACTCCA
Source organism: Cyanoderma ruficeps (assembly GCA_008694505.1). Taxonomy (NCBI): domain Eukaryota; kingdom Metazoa; phylum Chordata; class Aves; order Passeriformes; family Timaliidae; genus Cyanoderma; species Cyanoderma ruficeps. Next base: position 278,932 of record VZDJ01000452.1, read on the forward strand.
CATCTGGAGCTTGTTGGATGCAATTGCACATACCTGACTGAAGTTTCCATGTTGATGATGGAATGCTGATGTCAGTTTCTGCTGACGGTTTCCTGCCACAGAAGACTGGTTTATTCTTCCCAGGACAGACCGACCCTTTCTCAGTGGCTGGCACGCAGCAACTTCCAAGACAGAAATAAACAATGTTATGTTTTTTTTCATCACTCTTCTCTTCTGGCAAAAGTTAGACAAGGTTTCATTTGCTTAAGCATGCAGGGAGAAATAATAATACATCAATTAAAGTCAAACCCTAGCACCATTTAGAAGTGATTACTACAGATTAGCAGTCGTATGAGTAGGTCAAAATCTTCATATATATATATTGAATAAACACTGAAACTTCTACTCTTATCTACTGGCATAGAAAAACATCTCAACTAACTTACCTGTATTTACCATCTGCTCCTCAAGATGTAACCTGTTTTCAAATCTCATGGGTGGTACCACTACTGTGCAAACAGTTGATTTGGTTTCAGGGTTAACTGAGGCTCTTGCTTCCTTATTTTTATTTTTATTGTTATTGTCTACAAAGCCATTTTCCACAAAGGGGCTGTCATGTCCTGAGGAGTCTGAACTTGGGGAACCATCCACTGTATCACATCCACTTTCCTGTTCGTCATCTGACATACTGTCAAAAAGTAAAAGTATTGCAATGAAGTAAAGAGATTTTCATGACAGAGGTACATTTTCTTAAATTAACACACTAAATTTATAGAAGTTAAATTACACAAAGGTGGATAAAAACGATGCATTGTAATTAGACAGACATACACATTCAAACTCATCCTACCCATAAATTGCAAGGCTCGGAGAAAAGAGAGAACTTCTTCATATTAAAAATTGATGGAATGCATGCTTAACTTAAAGCATACAAGAAACAGCAGTGAATTCACTAATGTCTAAACATATGGTCAAGTCCTTTCATGATTTTACAGCACACATAACATGTCCTTATTGCATGTTGTTTAAAATAGGATACTGCAAACACTTACGAAAAATTAACTTTTTGTGAGAAGTACTATGAGGATCAGCTCAAAAGTCTGAAGATTTAACCAATAAAATCAGGTAATTCTGAGTAGTTTTTTCAAGTAATGAATAGTGATAAAGTGACAACTACTGAGCAATTAATTGTACTTCTATATTACTAACTTTTGATTCAAGTTGCTAATTATATGACTTAATATAAGTAGATTGCTACTGAAACCAGAATCCAACAAATTCCTCTGCTATTGACATAAAGTCCAATTACCAAAGGGAATTCAATTACAGGTCAGTTCCTTACAATTCAAAGAAAATACCATAAAATCAAGCAGGTCTTCAGAAAAACCTATCTGTATTTTTGAAGGTTTTGATACTAAAGAATACCAAAGGACTGACAAATGCTAACCACCAACCAGTAAGATACCTGATGCAGACTCAGGAGTTCCACCTCCTTGTCAATACATGCTCTGATAGAATCTTTAATTATTTTAAACAAACTTTTTTCGTTAGGACCTTAATTCAAATTCATTTTGCACAACTAAACTGCTGAAGGGTCAAGCTAGGCATGAGGCAGTGAAGATAAAAACTTTAAAAGCTGTTCACATGAACAGTGTTCACCTAAGTAAGCCTTACTTTTGGCAGAAGAAAAAAGGGCATCAATGTCATTAAAGATTACAAGATACAATGGAAAAACCAGAGGCTGCAAAAATTAAAAAATACATAGGGACCAAATCTGTCACATACTACTTTGGCTTATTTAACCTTCCAGCTCTAGAAGACTTTTATTCCAAAGGAATTTGCATGCAACATGTTGATATTTTCTGTGTCAACACCATTAATTCAGTATTCTGAAAGCTTCCAAAGCAGCAAGACAGATCTGCTAAGAATGAGAACAGAGCAGCCTATGCTGTGCAACTGTAGGCCAGTAAATTAATTTTTAAACAGATTGTTTACCCTCACCAGCCGGCAACATAACAAAACCTGTGCATTCTTTAGCATAAACTGGGCCTGCTGCATACTAAGATCTTTCTTTTTGCTGAAAGGAGCCTGAGTGTTTCACCTGTTGGACCTCTTGCAAGGAGAGGGGCTGGACTGCTCGGAGGAGCTGGTGCTGAGCGTGCTGTCGGGGCTGCTGAGGGAGCACACGCGGTCGATGTTCAGGGTGTTCTGGCAGGCTTCACACTCCAGGCTCCCTTTACACCTGCACACAGAAACACGGTCAGCAAACACACACCAGTCACCGCTCATTTGGGTGCAACTGTGGAATTTGTGGAATTTATTTGTGGAATAAAAAAGGGTCCATTATAAGAAAAGACCCCTTAAATGTAAATTAATGTCCAAGTCCTTGCTTCTTTTACATCCAAAACAAGGTTTTAAACCTTTTCTTTTGTGCTCTTTTAAAATTCTAGACTAAACGAGCATTTTTTGAAACCTGCTAAATGGATAATTTTTTTACTGAATCAATACTAAAACAAGTAGATTAAAAATTTTTACTACAGCAGTTCAAAGCTCTGAAACCTTTGACAAAGCTTAGATTTAAAATACAAGTTCCTCCAGTTCAGAATTATTACAAGTAAGGATCAAAACAAGCAAACATTAAACTTTTAAGCCCTTCATGCTTCCCTGATGGCTCTGTGAAAGAAAACTCCACTGGAGGACAATACCCAGCACCTGCTTTTGCACCCAAAGGTTCACCTTTTCACACTGTTAGAGGAGTATTTTCTACCCATAGGTATGTAATAGTATCTACTGGATGCTTCTGCTAGAATGGTAACACTGAGTATACACAACAAGGATATCGTTCTTCTACAAATAAATAGGGTGTGACATTATGGAAAAAACCTCAAAAACCTGTGGTTTGAAAAGGCCTAATACACACAGATTAACGGGGCAGATTTTTGACAGTGTGCTCCCTTTCAATGCCAGAGTTAACTCCCTGCTGAAATCTGATTAGGAGCACCATGCTCGTCCTTCCTAAACTCAGACCCATCAGCTGCGCTAAGACAGCAGCATTTAAGCCCAGCTTAACAAAACCCAAGGCACTGCTCACTCCCTCAGCGAGTGCGTCCGCGCCACGTCGTCCTCGTCGGTGTCGCTGCTGATGGTGATGACACTGACAGCAGGGCTGGGGGAGCTGGCCAGGAACAGGGCCTGGCGTGGGCTGCTGGGGACACAGGGGTCAGGGGCCAGCCTGACAGAGGCCTCACAGCAGCCCTGCTCCTGCCCCTCCGAGTTCAGATTGTCCTGTGCTTCTAGACAACTTATCCTCTTGACCGCCTTCAGGTTGAGGATCTTTGGAGAGATGAAGGCTGAATTTTGGATGTTGGTGTTTTGTAGCATGTGGCTCCTGGGAAGGAAACACGTGGTTTAATGAGCCTCTGCCCAAGAGACCTGGAAACTGTGCTGTTTTCACCAAAACCAAAGCAGGCAATGTAGGCTAAGGCATCAATTTAGAAAAGCACAGAATGGTAAACACAGGCAAAAATACTTGGCATGGATGGTTTCAGACATTAACAAGAAAGATACCAAGTATGCAATACCAAAGACATCAACATCGAATACAGGATACTGAAAATCCCAATTTCTAATAAAGGTAAAAACAAATGAAAATCCCATTTGGGTGAAAAACAAGCAAACAAAATCCAGCCAGACTTCCTGTCAAGATTTTCCTTGAAAACAAAAGCTGATAGCCTCCAGATGAACCCCTTGCTTAATACAGGACTGCTGACACTGCCCACATAACCCATACTTTCCCCCTTTTGGAGTATCCCACGCCTTTGCCACCATTCTGCATGGCACTGGGGCATATTTTCTTCAGCAAGCAGCTGAAGTATTTTTGGCTATCAGTGAAAGATGACTGCAAGGCACACAGCAACCCTGTTATACAGGCTCTCTTTATTTTCAGTTGTCTAAACCTGATATATCCTTCCTCATGTTAACTTAGGAATATGTCATTAGAGCTATCTCAGTATATTCTTATACCTTCCCAAAGCCTGTAAAGAAAACGTTCCACCCTGATAGGCACATACTAATCAAAAAGAATTAAAACTAATTAGTATTGCAAGTATTGTTCCATCTAGTCTGCTACCAAATTAACACTGAAAACTTAACAAGAAAGGACACATTTTTCCAAAAGACTGTCTAAGAGTAATTGTGTCCAACAAGGATGTCACTTCTACAGGTTGTTCCCTTGCCCACAAAACAGCAATGACAGGTACACTGTCTTAGAACGTTCTGTCTCAGAAATGTTCTACCGACCTGTTCTGGCACAGTTTGTTCCTCTTGGTAGCTGCAGGCTGAGGCCAGACAACGTGTGCAATGCCCACACTAATTGGCTGAGGGGCAGACAAGGTTATCTGATGTGTTAGAAGAGGCTGTGGTACCATTGAGCTGTAGTGGGTGCCCTGGGTAATCATCTTCCTGAGGAAAAGAAAAAGCAGCTTTATATTGCAGGTCGTTTGCACCAGCACCCCCAGTCCTTGTTAAATCACAGCCAGTGAGGTGGGATGTCGGGATGCAAAATCCCTCTGGGTCAAATCCACACAGGCCCAGGGGTGCTCAAAGATGTGAGGGCTGAATTAGAACCTTCAGAGAAACTAAAATACATAAATCCACACAGACATGAGGTAGAAGTGCAAGTTTAGTTTTAAGTAAGTAGAGAATTTTTAAAATGCCTTAAGCAAATAAGAGACTGAATTGGTTAGTAAGAAAAGGACCAAAAACCTAGTTTAAAGCTCAGTAGCATTGACTTTTGCAAAGTTTGTTAAGCCCTAGACATAACAATGTAACCTTTCTGAACCTTCCTAGATGGAACAGGTAGAGTTAGATGCGTAGAATTTGTGTAAGAAATTACGAACATTGTCGCACGTCAATCTTAGCTTAGGATAGGTCCAACAAGGCAATACTGGACTTGTGTTTCTACCTGACTGGTTAAAAAGAGAATAAAATGCACTGCTTTGAGGAAGCTGAGAGGCACACGAAACACAGACCACGGATGCCATTGTTGTTCTTTTGTTGCTGCTGCAGTTGCTACTGCTAAGATGCTGCTGCTTCTGCTTGGGACACAGGGACTTTATGCTAGGAGTCTTTCTGCATACTAGCACAAACTGCAACACCTATGCCTTCCTGAGACTGATTTTAACCCTGCAATAAAGGACTTTGCTTCTACAACTACCCAGCTTCTATAGTCTTCAACGCGGACGCGCCAAAATCTCAACAGCGGCGTGGCACAAAAGCAGGTGGACTCACCCCCAGTCTCCAAGCCTCTGTGGGCCAGCCACAGGATCAGAAGCCAGAGATGTGGCTGGAGCTGCCACTGGTGCTACCTGCTGCCATGCAGGAACCAGGATCTGCTGCGTCTGGTTGGACCAAGCCTGCTGGGAAGCACAGGAGATTTTATGGCACAAGCAATTCACTGAAGTTACACTCGCTGCTTGGGGCTCAGCACAGACAGGAGAGGGACTGCAGCAGAACTCTGCATTTAACAATATTTGCTAATTAAATAAGTAAGAGTTTTGCTTTACAGCAGGCCAACCTGAGAAAGGATTCCTGCTCGAATCTGTAGTGGCTGAATTGCGTGGGCTTGAGTCACCAGTGGAACTGCATTATCCACCCTCAGGGAGAAACTGGTGGGTTTGCTGTGGTTTGTAGGAATTCCTGTCAGGGAAAAAAAACCACACACCCAAGCTTTAGGCAAACAGAAGTCTTGCATATATTTTGTGAGCAAACATAGAGGACAATTTTAAAACATTTCACCGTTTTTTAAAATGTGTTTATGATCTAATTCTGTAATTTAGACTTCCAAGCCAAACAAATTAACACCTAAAAGATTTTTGTGCTGTATCTTATCTGCACAAATATTTGAGCTGTAGTTTCCAGAAAGAACTGCCAATAGCTGCTAGTTGGAAACAGACTACCAGAAAGAGGAATGACTTTGGCAGTAAGTTCTGCAGAGCTAAGCATTTACTCTTTATCACAAACTACATTAAAAGAATTTGAAAGGAAGCAAGCAAAAGTAAGAAGAACTGAATTTCAAAGCTTCTCAGAATGGACTCTTGCACATCTCATGCTCTGTATTTCCAGGAGGCTGAAACACTTTCCTCTCAGCTTTTGTAGCTGGCAATGCCACAGGTATAATATCCCTCTTCCCTACCATCTCTTTGGTGGGAAACAACATAAAATCTTCTCTGTACCTCATCAAATATTTGCAGTAGACTCCCTAATCCTATTCCTCTCTTGATCAAAATAATGCAAACTATAGCACTGCTCACAAGAGCATAATACAAAAAAGATGCATCTCATGCCCTGCATAGATTTCATTATTGTCACAGGAAACTTAACACACATACAGCAACGCTGCAATGTTTACTACAAGAACTCTTTTTTTAACACAATAATGTCACACTATAATGAAAGAGGGACTTTTCTTAACAGACATTGCAACAGAAGAGCCATGCTTGAAGAGAAGATATCTGGCTAGGAAAAGATATCCCTGCTGTCATCTTCTAACTGCACTTCCTGCCTTGTGCTTTACTCAAAGATTAAGCAATGGGTGTGTAACAGGTAACTACTAAAGAATTATTACACTAAAGTTTGTAAGTGTTTTGCTTGGGTTTTATTTTAATCTTTACAGTACAGGATGAAAGCAAGTTTTCATCTGATGTAATTCTCTCATGTCATAACACAATACCAAGTTATAACCACGCACTTCAAAGCTTTTCATTTTGAAATGCACTTGACTGATTTTTTTTTTTTTCCCCACAGCCATCTAGAAGAGCAACATCTTAGCTCTGACAGAAGCAGAGAGTTTTAGCACTTCAGATATTCCACAGAGCAGCCAAGCTGGGAAACTTTGAAGCAGTGCCAGATACCATTAATATCCCCTTTTCATCTGTGCCAGCAACTCGTCACCTATGTGATGAAAACAATATATCCACTTCACTTCTGCTGTAGCCGAATTTAAATTTGGAAAGTTATCATCATATTAAGAATACAGTATACAAATCACAGATAAAGTGTCTGCCTGTACTGTTTCCTTTTCTATAAATCACTTTATTCATCTGGGAATAATGAAAACAATAGGGGTTTTTATTATGGACTATGTAAATGTGTAAAGAACATATACAATTTAAACAGTTAACTGCTCAGAAGGAAATCTGTGTGAAGGAGCTTTACATGACACTGTCTGGTGAATACTCAAAGCTTTCTTGAGTTTCTGGAACCTAAGGGAGATGCAGCTGCCACAAATAACATTAGATAAAGTCTGCTGTATCTGTCTTTATCTACAGAGATTAAAACTTCCTGGGGTTTAAGTTTAGGTTGAATATTTTTGGTTTGTTTCATTTCAGAGTGCATCTAGTGTGATTTCTGATACTTTAAAATGCAGAGGGAAAACTAAGGTCATTTTTAAAAAAAACCCTACTTCCTATAAATTCCATAAATTCAAGACCCAATCTCAACAAGAAGCTGAACATCACCAAGACAAATTAATTACATCTTTGGAATGAAGACTATAATCGAGCTAAGTTAATAAGCAAACAATATAAATGTTTGTTTATTTCCATAAATGACTATTACTAGGATAAGGCACTGATACTCTCTTCATCTTTCCTGTTTCCTCTCAAATTTTATTTCAGAACGCCCTCCTTATTGCTTTTCTCCTTTTTTCTCCTATTTTATCCAATACATAAATTTATATGCGTGTGTGTGTAGTACATGCAGATGGGCTCTGGATTGCTTAAACCATTTTCTGCAGGTGCTGATTTGCTGTTTCTTTCAGAAAGATACAATGCATCTACATCTGACTCACACTCTGATTTTAATGACATAATTAAGTTGGTTTAAATATAAACCTTAAGTGGATATAATGGAAAACTCAAATATTGCTAAGAGACAGGCCGTAACACTCGTATTTTAGGAACTGTGACAATTACAGATAAATATACCTTGAATAGCTGGAGGACATATAATCAGTGCTTGCTGGAAAACATCACTGCAACCAAACTGAGCAGTTCCTGCCTGCAGTGGAATCCCTTGGTGCAGAACTGAGTGGGCAGATGCAGTTAATGCCTAAGGGAACAGATTTGACACAGGCAACGTTATTATAACTGTGAATCTACATCTCTCACACTCTTGTCCCACCACTTCATACAGTAAAAAACTAAAACAACTTATAAAAATGAACATTTCAAATCCAATTCACAGGAAGCCATCACACTGGGCCACTGGAGGGCACCAGAATACAGCACTGGCAACCCCAGCTTGTAACTTAATTCAAAACATATTCTAAATTATTTAAGAAAACATTAGGGAAAAGCAAGAGTAAAAGACAGAAGATTTTGCTGCTTACCAGATGTAATTTTTTCAATTATTAAATTAATTAGAAAAACTACATCAACTGAACTCACAGTTAAAACAAAACAGAAGAAAAACAAGGAAGACACGAACCATCGTTTTTACCTGATTTCTTACTGGACCAATTTTGGTAAAGCTTGCAGTCAGGTTGGCTGCACTGCCTGAGGCAACTGATCTCATAAGTGATGTTTTATTGCAATTGCTTAAGTCATACAGGTTTGATCGGCATTTGCAAATATCCATGATATGAAAGCAGGACTTCACTCTATCAGAAAGAGAAAATAAACTGTTTTTATCACTGTTTCATGTCATTAAAGGTAAAAGACAATTCCCCAAAATAAGGGAAAAAAGAATAAGTTCAAACCCCACATTTCCCAGTTTCACAGGATGGGATCATCCACACAGGTAGAAAAACAGAAACACTGCTGTTACTATGGTCACATCAAGCCTCTGTGATGCATATTTTAAATTCAAGAAAAACACTGCTGTTTCCTTCTCCTTCCATCTAGCACCATTTTCTAACAGCTGTGTACAAGCAGGGAAGATAGGAAATTAAATAGATGGAAAAAGCAAAAAGTGAAATGCTTGCAACTTTAGGAAATCCACGGTGGAATACACAACTCCAGAACTGCAAGAAAACTTTCAATATATTCCACATTAATCAATACATTATCATGTTATAGAAGTAGCTGAGATGTTAACCTCAAGAGGAAATGCCTACTCCAGCCCTCAATGACTGACAGGAAGGAGAGCTCCTCATACTTCCAAAAACCACATCCAAGTTTCTCCACTTGAACTTGTCTCAAGTGCAACAATTGCAGTTGTTAGAATTTTAACAATCAAGCATAGAAACAACATAGAAATCTATTGCTTTAACTGCTGCTTTCAGAGAAAAACATAGTTATTCAAGCAGTTTCCTTGACCCAGGAGATGTATCTAATACTGCAAGCACTTGAAAGAATTTTCTGAGACATGGCAAAAACGATGAAAGATTTTTTTTTTCTCTCTGATAGCAGAAAAAACAACTCTTTTATACAAATGAATTGCAACAACAGAGATTTCTATGTTACATACTGGTTGCTATGAGGAAAATCGAGGAGGTGCTTCATGGTAACAAAAGAATGGTTCAGGGTCTCAGCTGGAGTGATTCTTAAATCAGCATCGATAAGCAACATTTTCTTCAACAGACTGACAAACTCCCTCCTATCTGCCTTCTCTGCCAACAGGTCACTTCCTTCCAAATCCATCACCATGTTCACCTGGCATCAAACAAAACAATCAGACAGAAGATATGCATATTGGTTTAACTCCTTCTGGTATTGTTTTCTGCTATAAAATACTAATAATTCAGCATTTTTATCATATGGGGTATGGTGGATTTGTCTTATCCCAAAAGACCTGGCTTAGAATTGGTGGCTTTTTTTTTAGGCATGCATACTATTCCCCCCCTTGCAACCTCTCCAGTTAAAAAGGCTTTATTCCAGTCTGGGACTTGGAATTTAAGAAGTAAGACTTGGAATAAAGATCTTTACATGGTCTAACTTGAACTACAGAGTTGATCTTCAAAAACCAATTTCAAGCACGTATCGATGCCAACCTCGCAACAAGATTTGATCCTTTTTTCAGGATATGAAAGACAACCAAAAAAATGCCTTTTCTTATTGACTAGAGAGGTATAAAGCTAAAGAAAAGTGAGGAAACAGTTACGTGTTTAAAAAACAGAATTTAAAAAACTACACTTAGAATTGTAGTGTCAAGGTAACAGGATTGTACTGGAAATCATACAATAAACAGAGCAGGTTCCATATGCATTCTTTGTTTATTCTTTGCCACAGTGGCAGATAAGGTAGAAGAGAAAGTACACATTTTACACTAAATTCAAGGGTTCCCCCAGCACAAGGACAAGTTCCACTCCTTAACACAAGCAATGGAAAAGGAAGATCTTTACTAAAAGCTCAGAGGGCTGACACAGCCAAGTATTTTCCTCAGAGCAGCAGAGAAGAAGGAATATGACTGAGACACAATAAATAATATTCTAAAAGGCATTTCTTTCAAAACCAGTAAAATGTTTTAATCACCAGTAATTCCCACACATTCCTTTTGCTGAGGAAGGAGGCTTTAATACTCACGTGCACTATATCATCCAAACTGTTGAAAATATACTTTCTGGCCTCTTTAGACTTCATACCTGTTTCTGCCTCGTGTTCTTCCAAAGTCTCAAGAAAAAAGAAAAGGAAAGCTGAGTTTAGAATCTGTCAGTAAAGGTCACCTGTAACTACAAAGTAACTTTATGTATTTATTGACTTAAAACCCACTAATTTTTTTCCAAATAATTCATATATCAGTTATATATTTGTATGCTGCTCTACTGGCTACTTTCATTCTCTAAATCAAAAGACAATAACTACAATATTTTACATCTGACAAATCACAGTATTGGATTACAACAGACAGTTTATGAATCACACAGGAAGTGCTGAAAGCCTAGCATAGAGCAGTTTAATGACACTCTTATCTTTTTATATATCACAGCTTTTCTATTATTATATTTTATCCACTTTCTCAAACTCAGACCTTAAACCCCGAGCAGCAGCAACATCACATCACTGTAGAAGAAATAAACCAAAAACCAGACAGGATCCATGCAACTTCTTTGTTTTCTCTTTTCTTTTTTTGTTTTTACACTTTTATTCCTCCACATACACAACAAGTGGTGTAAATACTTTAAATACTTAGATATGAAACAAAAACACCCTCAAGAATGAATGGTTTATGAGCTGGTATAGTACCTCCTGCTACAATTTTCCTTCTTCAACACAGACAGCACCAGTAGGCTGGTGCTGCAAGAGGCAAGGTGGGACTTAAGGGGAAAAGCTTTTAACATACAGAGTACAGAGAAATTCCCAAAACGAACTTTGACAAAAAACTGCAAGTAACGAGCAATGGTTCCTAATGAACCTCTGCAAGGTAACCAAGAGCTCCTGGAACTGGGGAGGGCTGTTGGCACCAAGAACTCGCTCTGACACGGAGAAGCCAGATGTAAAGCGTCACCTAAAGACCAAGTGCTTGAGAAAGCAGAGTGTGGGATTAAGCAGGCTGGTGTAATTGGAGAAATGTTACATAACCCCAGTGCAGCCCAGCGTCGACGGGGATTTACCAACTTGCTGGGGGGACTTACGCAACTGGTGCTGGGAGCTGGGCAGCTGTTTGTTACTGCAGAGATCTCCTGTCAGCCCCAACTGCTTCCTGAGCCCTCTGTAAACCCAGGGAAGCCGGGCCATGAAACAATGCAATTTAAAAAAAAAAGTAATTTATTTGTGTAGGAAGCGAAAGCTCTGCTTATAGCCAGAGTGCAATAATGTTGCTTAGAGAGAAGCAAGGTGTGCAGAACATAGAAGGACATTTTGTTTTAACTTTGTCTGCGCTCACTGTATTGCAGCTTTCGGCCAACAAAGGCTTTTTTAGCAGGAGATCTAAAAGAAACGAGCTGTACACGGCCATGTTATTTCTTAATCTCCTTTTTCTCCTAGGAACTTCTGATCCTGAAGCCAGTTCTGGACAAATGTTGACAGAGCAGTGTGGGCCTCAGAGACAAATTCCTTACATGAAGTGAAAAGCAGCAACTGAGCAAGGAAGAGAACAAAACAAAACAAACCCGCTCATTTAGTACCTCTGGAAACACAAGGCTTAATTTGAATCCCCCACCTGGCAGCCACGCACTGGCCACAGCACAGCCTGGCAGCTGCACCTTGGGGAACAGAAAAATGGAAGGGAGAAAGAGCAGGAGCTGGTAAAAACCCCAGGAGATGCACCAGGGAGATAATGGGCTTGTAGTGAACCTTGGCTTCTCTGCTCACAAAATACTGTGCTGTTTTCTACCACATTGTACTGTTTACCTTTAATCTCCAACTAGAATATGGTGCATCCGTTTCTCTGCAGAAAAATCTTGAAGTTTTCGTTCCCATGCTTAACAACTGCTCTCCTGGCAAACCTTGAGTCTGTGAAATGTAACGAATCTGAGGAAAAAATCCAACAGGGAAAATAATTTACCTCTTGTTTTCAAAACGTGACTCCCACACAGTTCATTGTAATTTCATTTAAAAAAATGACAAAATTAACCATGCTCAGAGCATCACAGTTTGACAGCTACGCCTTACAGAGGGGAGAAACCTAACCCTGAGTATTTGGCACTGCTCTGTCCACCTCCAGGGAAAGCAACACATCAACAAACTTCTCAAGTGACCAATATAAGCAAACTTTTTAGGTTGGGTCACAGGAACGAGGAGCTGGGAGAACGGCTGTCCTTACTCCTCAACCCACTCAAATCCTAAACGTATTTTTTTAATTCTAAACATGAAAATCAGGAGTGCTTTGTTTGCTTACAGAACTTAGATGATCCTTTCTTTTCCTGCACGTTCTCATTATGTAACTTGACAAAAATCCTTCCCATTTGCTGTTTCCAGTGTATCAGTCTTTTACACATCTGACACACCTGCATTTCAAAGAATCATTCCATGTGGAAAGGGAGTGCCTGTACAAGCTCCAGGCAGCAAAAGATAGTGTTGTTATCCAAGAAAATCTGCTACTGAGTGTGATAGGAATGGACTGGCTTTATGCCTGAATGAAACTTTGCTCTGAAATGATCAAGATGCATTTATTGTAGGTGATTCACTATGCATTTTGCATTACCTATCACAGTTGGTGATCGATGGATTGCCTAGAAAAGTTAAGTTTCAAGGCTTCAACAGAAATCTGTTGAAACATGATGTGTTTTAACTACTGTGCATGCAATTTAATTCACTCTACAAGGGGAGAGTTATCCCAGAAGCAGTATTGCTTTCAAAATGAAAAACCACCTTGGAATTGGAACAATAATTGGCAATAATTGAAAAGCAAGCTTGTTGCAGGTCAGGATGGAGAGGGTACAGATTTCGGCAGCCAGGGCTGAACTTCTGAAGGGCAGGGTCCCACACCACCCCAGAGAGCCTGCTGGGGTGAGCCAGACCCTGGAAAAGGAGGAGCAGCCAGGGAACAAGAGAGAAGAAAGGGAAAAATCAAAAGGAGTGGCCAAATACACCAAATCAGAAATTGAGAGATGAGAAGATAAAGTCAATGAAAGAGGGAGGACTTGACAGCTGGGAGCACCTGAGAGGAGAAAATCTGATGGGCAGTAGAGAGTAGAAGGAATATGAGTGGCTTCTGCTGAAAAGTGACAGACCCAAGTGGGGAGGAGCTAAACAAAACGCTGCCAACTTCTGGTGTTTAGTATTCTCCTTAATTTCCTGCCTCAGGGAGTAAGGAGAATCCTACTCTGACCAGAAATGTTTCTAGATCATTTATAATGTCCTCAGAAAACAGTCTTAAAAAAGTAGAGGGGAAAAGCCAGTGCATTAATTCAAAAATTCAGCAGTTAAGCACCTGTGCCTGTTTCTAGAGAGTATTAAAGCTCCGAAGACAGGGCTGCTTTCCACCGAGAAACACGGCTGTTACTGCTTCCAACCACAAATGAATATAAGAATTAAGAGCTCCCTTTCAAGGGCCAGCGTGTTGGTTGCCACACACCAGGGAGACAGGGGGGAAATGCAGCACAAAGCCTGTTTGTTTACTCAGTGACACACACCATGTAGCAGGAGGATTGGAATTCCCTGGAAGCCATCTCCTACTCCTGCTGTACTCATGGATACTGAGAAAAACCCTGAATCCAACTTCTCCAAAGCAAGTTTTGCAGACCTGCTGGAGGACAGTTATTAGCCTGGTTAAAGTAAAGCAATTCCTGCTGGTGCAGAGGAGGTTGCAGCCCCTCTTCCACCACGACTTCAACACAATGATCAGGCAAGTTGCTAGATGAGTTAGTCACTGAGGCTTCCAGCAAACTTGGATGATATGTAAGAGGTAAATAAATTTGCCAAGTTCTTGGAATTTTTTGAGAGAGAATTACAGATTTGTTTAAAAAAACCCAAATGCCTTCACTTGATCCTTAAAAAGAAGAGTGAATTGCATGGGTTGTTAGATGTTTCCTCTTTTATTTTTCATTTTAACAGCAACAGTGTGCAAAAAGATCTTCAAAATGCATCAAAGCATCAACCCACATTCCATTCCCAGCTCACTTTCTACGGGTGAAACGCTGCATTTTGTGTAAATCAAGGAAATCAAAATACAAAAAATTACCAACATCAACACAAAAGTAATTTATCCCCTGAAAATGGTTCTAAAAAACAAATTTTCAGAAAAGTAGGTCTGATCTGTAAGCGTAGGGAGCCAAAAACCCACTCCATGAATGACCTAAACAACATCCTCTGAACTAAATGCTGAATCAAAGATTAGAACTTAGCAAGAAGCCAGTGCTGTTCCTTCTGGGGTTTTCAAGAGATTGCTTCACTTGTAGGTGAGGACAGTCAGGATGTTGATTACATTCCTCCCAAATTCCACATTATTTTCTAAGTGTTCAAAATAAAAACGCTCCACATCTTTCATTAGAAACATTGTGGGGTTTTATTAAGTTTGCTCACTAATGCTGATGGTGTCAGTAGCTGAAAACTCCAACAAAGCAAAGGCAGAGCTTTAAGAGCTCCAAGCTTTACCCCTGCCTATCTACAGTACAATTGTGACAGCTCATTCTCGTTCCTCATGAAGTACAGGCTCTCAAATCCTCGAGCTTTGTCGGGTTTCCAGAAAGCATCAGAAAGTACTCAGAACACAATTAATCCTGACATCTGAATAGACATTCCAGAGTCAACCCTGTTCATGGCAAATGAAAGAGAGATTATAATGCAATGATGGTAGCTGGAAACTTTGGTTTCCATCAGAAAAAGCAGCTTCAATACCAAAAACTATTTCATAAGACAGAGGGAGGAGGACAAATGGAAATTTAACTCAAAAAAAAGCAGCACAATATACAGTCTGGTTCAGAGAATCAGGATTTCTGCTTCTAGGACAACCAAAAAGGCTAAATTAAAAGCATTGAACAGACTTGAAGAAATGCTACATTATAGGGGACAGTATTAGCATTTAAAACTCTGGATTTAAGGATCTGAAATTCTTAAGTTGCAGAAAGTGTGCATATGCTTGTGAAATTTATTCTACTACCTGGTCATATTCCAGTGCTCCTGGGTACAGTGGCCATCCAAGAAACAGCTCTGCAATCACACACCCTAACGACCACATGTCTATGGCTTCACAAAACGGCAATCCCAGTATGATCTCTGGTGCTCTGCAAATCAAACATGGTTACTGAAGCTTTTTCCTTGGGGAAGAAAGGTCATTCAACAATCCAACATGACAAACGAAAAATAAAAAGCAAAAATCTATTTCTGGATAATTATTTCAATAAAATCATAGCATCAGAAATTGCGTTTTTATTTACCCAGGTAACCTGCGGCAATATATTGCAGCTCCAAGATGCTTTTTTCCTACAAGGACCAGTTTGCTATGTACATGAAAATAACTGATATGCCTGGAAAACAGCATGTCCCTGATTCAGAACTTTTGCCTTTCCTCCAGTACGTCTTAAATGATTTGTCCACTCAATGTCATATGTCTGTAACTATATTCCAAACACAATAGTCTTTTATCTCAAAAAAAAAAACCCAACCCAACTAGAAATTTTATCTGAAAATCCACTTCCACACTTCTCAACTGTACAGTACAATCAATTTAATTACATCACTGCAAATCCCTTAATGTACTCACATCAGGTGAATATGATCAATTTTTAAATCACTTAAATGAAAGCACTGTACGTGCTAAACAGAGCAGGTGTTATTTTTCACCTAAAACAAATGTGAATTATTTAACCAACATCATCTGAATTTATGTCTGCACTCAAGAACCAGAAAAATTGGTATTGACACAGCAGCTAAAGGGGCTTTTAACATCTCTGTTCACATCTCTGTGGAATGGAACTCAGGTATTTCACAAATATCCATTTTCATTACATTTGTCCTTTTAAAACCTTCCCTCCCAGCTCATTCAAGCTATTAACAAAAGAAAAAAGAATTCATTTATATCTGCATTCTAACACCGAAAGATGCCTAGAGATGTAAAGTATTATTTAAAGCATCACAACTACAAAGGGATCTACTTTTAAAGCAGACAATCTGCTGTTTGCTTAGCAAGTCACACAACACTAGGAAGGGGGTTAAAACCAAGAGGGTAACTCCCATTGCAGCTGGGCAGAACAGGAGCATCCAACTGACCAGGAAACATGGCATTTCTCACCCGGGTAAAAACAAATGTTATGCTTCAGCACATCCTGGCGTAGCCTACTGACATTCCACATACAAAACAGACTCCCATCATAATGAATACCTACAAATCTCCTTCTCCTCTAACATTTACCTTCATCAAAATATTCTTTAAATTACTGACAGATACTGGATTGGAAACAAATTCCAATTTTTATGCTACATTGGGAAAGAGGAGCTATCTTGTAGCTGTAGAGCAGACCAAGAGCTGAAGCATGTCCGTCCCTTTTCCCAAGAGGCAATTGGCAGAAGCTGTACATAAACATATTTCAAGCTCCAAGGAGGCATGTTCACCACCAGGGAAAGGACTCCCAATGCTCTGCTCCATCTCTGACCAGTGAAGCCATTTGGGCTTCTGCCACAGGGAAAATCCAACACCTTCCGCAGATAAGAAAATCTATAGGACAGGATATTCTGTTAAATAATGGTGTACTTTCCATTCAGGCTAGCACTTCAGTTCTCCCTATCCTTGCCACAAACCATTTTGGATGTGATTATATGAAGGCTAAATCTCGTCACGCTGGCGGTGAAACTGGAGAGGCTCAGCTTTCCACTGAATCCTCCAAAGATTCGACTGCAACAAACTTCTGGGGATCAAACATATGCATTTTTTGCAACACAGGATCGTGACGCTGCAGAGTAAGTCTTAGCTAGTTTTGTTATCCAAGAAATCAATTCAATATCTCTGGATGCCACAAGACAGAAATAGCAGCAAGAAACATCTGCCTTTCCCCGCTGGCTGGGTGCCAGTCTGCCTATGGCTGTTACAGATCTCTGTTAAAATACACTTCCTTTTGTTGGATCGTGTTACAGCCCTGAATAGTTAATGAATATACACGCAGCCTATGGATACAGGGGCTTTAACAAATGCTCCAGCTAAAATAAGCTCTGTAAAACCTCTTAGGTTTACTCAATGGTTAATATGTGCCCCGAGCAAAAATAGCCGCAGTCCGTCGGTCTGTCGCGTCTCTTCGGGGAGATGGAGAAAAGGAGGATGAAGGGGAGGAAAAAGGAAGGAAAAAGGGTAAGTACAATGCCAAAAAAAAAAAAAAAAAAGAGTGCTTGCTGTGTTTCAAAATACAGTAATTGTTAGTTTTTTCCAAAGAAAAGCACTAATAAATATGTCTAAGGAAAAAGGAGGTGTTTCAGGAGAGGCAAAGTGCTCCTCACTGGACCGACCATCCAGAGAGGAAGAGGAAACAGACGTGCTCCTGAGCACAGCTACCTGCACCATTCTACAGCACAGGAAACAAAAACATTTTCAGGCCAGCCTGAAGAGAGGAAGATGAAGAGCTGCTGCTTTTTCAGGGCCAATGTCACCTACCACGTCTCATGTTAGTCCTTAAAATGCAGCAACTTTCCCACAGCAAATTAAGCTGCAGGAGAAATGTAACTGAGCCTGATTATGTTTGGAGTGGTCTTAACCAGCTCAAATATTTTTGTTCAACTGAAGTTTGTTAATGTCATGCTCAGAAACACCTGCTTCTGTTTCTCCTTCTTCTAAAGTTCCCGTTAAAAATCTGCCTGGAGAGTTGGAGAGAAAAGTGTTAAAGTGGAGAGAATCATTCTTCAATTTTTATTTTTAAGATAATCCACAGCTGTTTTCTCCTAAAAGAAATATTTCACCGTGCACCTCAAAAGGAAGATATTCCCTTTATTTTTTCCTAACTACAAGCATAGACATGAGAGTGGTAGGAACTGCAGATGTCCCAACAGTCACTTTAACACCAGATTACTCAAAAAAAAGTGTAACTCAGTATTTTTCTCTCTCAAAACAGCACCCCACAGACACTCCTGCTTGGTTTTTACTGCAGATCACAAGATGTTCAATGCACCAGAAGATCCCAAAGAGCACCTGTTATCCCATGCCAAGACATCAACAAGGAGAACACCAGAATTTTCTAAACTTCTTCAGGACACCGAATCTTACTTAAATTAAAAGCAAGATTTTAGAGAGAAAGCACCTATTTTCTTCTTATCAGTGTTAATTAGACATTAATTAAAAACATTATCATAAAACAGCACAGCTTAGACTTTACAATAAGAAAGATCTAAAAAGAAGGAAGTCAAATGAATACCTGGTTCAGCCGCTTGTTTGGACAGTCACATTTCTATTTATTACATCACAGACAATAAACACATATACTATCCTATAACTTTCTGTAAGCTTATGAGAAAAAAAATCACACAATTTGTTCCATTAACTTGTTCAAAGACCAGAATATTTCATAAAATAGCTTAGCTTCAGCACATTATCCAGCTTGGAATAAAGCAACAAAATGAACAAATTTGAAGAAAAATGAGATAGTTCCTTGATGGAGGATTTAAAAAAAAACCTCACCAACCAAAGCCCAAGCAAAAACTTGCTAAAAAAATCAAAAATGCAGCACAGTAACAAAATTTCTTCCAACCCTTACACTGGGGGAACAAAGAATGAAGAGCAAGAATTACCCATACTACAAAAATGGTTACAAAAAAATCTGTAAGAAGTCAAACCCTTTCAGATGATCATTACCTAGAAATCGATGGTTAGAAATCCAATTTAGAACAGAAGTTACGTGAAAAAGCTAAAACCCAACAGTCATTGTACAAAGTAACAACTGAAGAACAGCACTAAACAATAAGAACAGCAGCTTCCCAGAACTGTACTTTCATGAAAAATTCAATTGAATGCAAGAATAATTTCTCAAATATGTTCCCACTGAAGATCCTACAACACAGTCATGCTGCACATACCCTCTCACAGACCAAGGAAATGAGACTAAAGATTGAGCAATTTTTATTTCTATTTCCCTGCAGTGTGGGAGGGTCTATGTATTGACTGGTGATCACAGCACCAGTTTATTTACTGACCACCTGTGGCTCTCCAGAGTGGGGAGTATAGAAATAGCCTTCCTCCCCTCAA
The DNA here is from genome assembly GCA_008694505.1 of Cyanoderma ruficeps. Lineage (NCBI taxonomy): Eukaryota > Metazoa > Chordata > Aves > Passeriformes > Timaliidae > Cyanoderma > Cyanoderma ruficeps. The sequence continues at coordinate 298,453 of VZDJ01000452.1, forward strand.
GCTTTACCACCAAATTTCACTGTCTCTTATTCACCACTGTCTGTGCTGACAATGCCTAATAATTACCTACTCTGGATACAACATAATGTCACCGTGATAAGAAATTCTAATGCAGGGAAGCCATCAAAAGGGTGGGATGATTATATTTTTTTATTATTAATGACCTGGTGAAAACCCTGGTATGGAGAACTCATGTAAATGAATCCAATTTGCAAGAGTTAAAGTCAAACCAGATTACCAGCCTGGGAACACCTCTTTCCCTCCTCTACCATCAGGAGCACAATGCAACCATGTCTCTTCTGAAAGGAATAACCACACATGGGCTATGAAATGTACATTCTTCTAAAGAAAGGAGGCCTAAGAGAAGGATCAGATGTCGTGAATAGGTTAATGAGAGATGGCAGTGGGCATCCTGATGAGTTTTCTCATGTACAATCCATTGTACTCTCTTCAACTACCAGTCTTTATCACGTACATGAAGGAATGCAAACCTTTCTTCAAGATCTGCAAGAGCACAGGAAAAACTCTTGGCTGGAGGGATCAAAACCAAGGTGGCAACACCCAGAAAAAACTCCCAGACAAGAACACTTCAGTAATCTGAAGGATGAAATGGGAAGGAACCATGTAATGACAAAACCTGGAAATGATGAAGGATACAAAGATCAGTTGGCTCTATAGTGGATTCATGACTGTCTTCAGAAGGAATTTCAAACATGCAATTAAATTAAAACAACAACAGGAAGTAAAGCATACATGGTATATAGTAAACCATAGTAAAAATTAATGTACCACATTCATTAATTAATTACCCAGAAGAAATTATGTTATAAATTAACCAACTTTTCAATGAAAAACTTAAGACAACTTTACAGATTACTCAAGAAAAATATTTTACAATTGGGAGCAAAAATAATCAGGACATCAGTATTTATTTTTAAAGGACAAAGACATATAAAAAATATTATGCCTTATATAAAACTAGTGATATTCCCTCACCTTGATTAGTGTGTGTTCACTTTTGAATTCTGTGTTCAGTTTTGGTCACCCCCATCTGAAAAAGGATACATCAAATAGAAAAGACGCAGAAAAGAACAAATAAATTAAAGACTTGAAGAGATCTGGGTACAAGAAGAAACCCTGGTTAGAATTATAAAGCTTCAGGGAAGAATGAATGATCAGTAACATTACTCAAATTATATAATATATAAGGGAAGAGAAGCAGACAGGTGTCTCTAATGCCCTGCCTCACTCTAGAAGACCAAGGAATCCCCCACCCACTTTGAGATAAAGACTGACGTAAATATAAAAGTGGATTTTTAAAGCCAGAATTACAATTACTCTCGGAATCACAGGTCACTGTTGAGATAAAAAAATATTAGGAGTATTTAAGAATGGATAGACAGGAAAATATCCACAAGGCTTCTAGATTATACAGCAAGGGTTGAATCCATGTAGAACAAAAACAGCCATCAATTGTGTAGAGCTGTGAGAAAATTGCATCAGAAGACACTGAAGTGCAACCTTGTGCTACAGCAAGTTTTCTCCAGCAACAAAAGACTGCTGATCTGAGAACATACATATATCTCGTTTCCTACATATTAAAATCACTATTCTTGCACAAATATACGAGTTACCCAAGCAAATCCCTTGAGCCAAACTACAATCTTCTAGTATCTACAATCTTCCTCATGGTCAGAATAATTGTTACTTGTAATGTCATTTTGGCAAAATAAGAATAATGTCTATAAAATTTATAGGCATCTTTAAAATAGTTGCATTGCAGATTAAAAAAAAATCACAAATGCACTTGCATAGAACACTTCTATAGTTGAATTTATTGTCTCTTGCTTTTAAGCCCACTGAGATGTCAGAATGCAAACTGGCAGTGTCACGTGCTAACTTGAATTTGGTCTTAGAAATAAAAGTATGGTACACAATGCCAGACTATGAGCCTTCCTCCCTATTCTTTGGAAGGAACACTGCAGCAAATCAATAATGAAAAACTAAATCCTAGATTTACATTCACACTCCTGCCTTTTGTAGTTTTCTAGGGTTCTTTTAACTCCTTTTAGAACCGGCAAGTACATAAGTAGCAAACTCTGATGGGGGGTATTTTTTTAAACTCTAGGAATGTAAGAGGACTTGGAAACCAAAATGTAAGTGCTCAAACATGGACTTGGGAAATGTTAGCTAAGCTGCATCTTTTTCTTTGAGGTAGCAGGAAAGACTCAATTCCACCACTCTGCAATTCAAGGCTACGTCAGCATGTACCTTAAAATACAGTGAGAATAATTCTGTTCAAGCTGATATGGGAAGTTACGCCCTCATTCCCAGTTTCATTCCTCCTCTGAGGGAGTTTGGTGCATGGGCAGTGGTAGTAGGGACACAGGGAAACCAGTCTCTGCATCCTCTGTAAAATCCTATGGCCACAGTATGAGGCTTTTCTACCTCAAAATGATAAAACCTCATTTTTGCCTAATAAACCATTTTCACAGGACTATGCATGCTCAACAGCTAGAATAGACTCACTTCCCCTCAGAGCCTCCCAGTGATATATATATATAACATACAGGACTGACATGCAGCTGCCAGTTTAACTTTGAACCCTGATCTGCCCTAGAGAAGGATTTGAAAATCCTATATAGAAAGTGGCCCACATACGTGACTACTTAAAAAAAGAAGCAATTGCTGCAAAAAAAAAAGTTTAGAATTTACAGCTCATAACTGACTGGGGAAAAGAAAATTCAACAAGAAATTAAATGAGACAAAAAATTAAATCCTGGGTAATTTCCTTAAATAATAATTTAAAAAAAAATCACAAACTATCCTCGATCTTTTTCCTGATACTGAAAAAGAATTTTGTTTTGAGAGAGCAAGCACAAATTTTAAGCTAATAAACTTTCTCTAACCACTTACCAAATATACTGAAGATAATTATTTAGTTATTCCTGTTTGATTTACTCAGATGAGAATAATAAAACAAATGATTTCAGCAGACTCTTTTCCAATTATCCACTATCTCCCGTGAAAGGAGTAGTCGATTTTATTAAAACCAGATGTTTATGCTTCTGCTTTTTCATGATTTTGATTTTCCTTGAAAAGACTTACTGAGTGATTATTTATACACTTGATATGTTAAGCAGTTTTTGAATTACATGAAAATAAAGCAAAGCAGATACTGATGTAGCAACAGAATGAACAAAACGGCATAGATACAAACTCTTCAGATGCTTTGTTGATAAATAAAGCCTGCTATCTAATACATTTACATTTTGGATAGCAAAGCATCAGTATTTTAAGTGTCAAATTAGATTACTTACCAATAACTGAATTTTGACAATACCCTCCCTGTGCTTGCAGGATTTACTCCTAACTGTGGGACCACCCTGCAGTGCTTTATCCTTGCACTGGTTGAAGGTTGCAAGAGATGCTCACACACACACTGCCTCTGCCCAGAAAAGGAAAACATCCAAAATCTTGTAGTGCACAGGCTTCGCACAAAACAAACCCCCGAGACGAGCTGCTGAATTGTCCACTTCATTTTTGAAGAAAACCAGACTTGAAATGCTCTTGTTTGGAACAGTGATTGCAGTCAAGGCAAGCACAAGCAGCTGTGGAAGGCCAAAGCAGTGGGGCCTGTTGGCAACCACGAGCTGACCTCCACCCAAGGAGAGGATCAAACACAGATTTCCAGCTCTGGAGGAGGAGAGAAGAGCACAGCGTGGGATGTTTCAAGGTCTCACAGCTCAGATATGCTCGAACTTAATTCCCTCCCCGCTTTACTTTGCTATTTTGTCGATTCTGTGGGAAGGACAACTTCTAACTCTGTAAGGGCCTACGTGCACTTAGAGTGCCCAACATCAGCTGAAGAACAGGTAGAGAGTTCTATAGAAGAGTAAGAAGCACAGCAGTATTTGTTGTGACATCCTTGTCAAGAATGCCAAGGCCTTGTAAGTCCGTTTTCTGCAAAGGCTTTTTGTGTTTTAACCCTTGATGACCAGTCGTACAACTGAGCTCAGGGTACGAAGTTATGGTGGTGTTAAAGAAGCAAGCAGACAGATCCTGCTGTAAAAAATCCCCAGCAGACATAAGGCAGCAGAAAGAGAAATTATTTTCTAATATGACTAATTAGCACGAGGGCCTCTGTTACTGGCATAGTTCACGAAAAAAAAAAAACCACAAGGATGTTGCTGTTATGTCAAGAATCAAGTGAATCCTAACATATTGCTTTATTTTAACCAGGCAGAACAAAACAAAACAAAACAAAACAAAACAAAAAACAAAAAAAAAAGCCCAGAATATTACCAAAGAAAAGTCTAACCTGAAGACACCAAGAAAATTTTTTTTTATTCTTCAGCAACACTTGTAACAGAGTTTGCCCTCCCACACAGGGCAACAAGACACCTGCCTGCTACAGGTCTGCAGCTCAGCCCAAGAGTTCAACAAACCATGAAACTACTGAACTATTTGAAATCATTTTCCAGCATTAAGCTGTTGCACAGCAATTCTCCAGGCAGGCACACTGCACTGGAGATGAATACACCCCACAGATACTGCAGAGAGTAGGAAAATCTGTTCACATCCTTGTCCATTGTGAAAAGGATTATTTAAACTGCTGATACATGCCCATCTGCGTAATGCAAAGTGATTTTCTGGTGAAATTTTGCAACTCAGACTGATAAATTTTGACTTCAAGATGCAATGTTTAAATTCTAGAAAGCTCACCAAAACTTAACAAAAAGAAAGTTTAAAAAAATGTAATCTTGGAAAAAATCCATATTTTCATTACAGATAATTTATGTAGTGGTACTAGACTATAAAAACATTGTCAAATGAAGATTCAGCACTGACACCATGACACCAGGATAAATAGAAACAGTAGGCTTGTTAAAGCTCTTTTATCTTGAAAGAAACAAGCAACAGACTTGCAGGAGAATCTAGTGTCTTTTAAAAAGTTATATATTTACAACAACTTGATCACTTAGAACTGAAATATTCAAAGTACATACAATTCAAACAAGTGTTGTGCAGAATGTCATGTATTGATGCCACAGCTTCACATTGGAGATTCATGTCCTGCTCACTAAATAAATGGAAGACCAGAACCCATTTCCCTTTGGATACTCCCCTATATAAAGTGTTATCTAGACACTTAGTACCTGTGCAGCTGCTAAATTAAACTAAAAAATCAGAAAGAACAGTAACATGAAAGTTACAACAGAAAATCTACAGAGCAGCAACTGGGGCAAATGAATTAACACACATGAAATTAAATCTGCTTTCTCAAGGTTACAGTAGCAGAGACCTTTTGGTGAATATTTTCGAATGTATCTAGATACTAAATATTCTGCTGGATTCATACCCTGGCTCAGTGTCCTGTGGGAATCTGTAACCTCCACAGAACACTGCAGAAAAATACACCCAAAGCACAGCACACACCAACACTTAACAACCTTAATTTTAATTTGAATACTGCTGCAGTAATTTATGCTGCTCTGGCAAGCGAACCAACTGGCTGACTTGGCGAGTTTTTCCCATACAAATTTCTATGATTAGACCCGTGGTGTAAATATGACACCACCAGAACGAGTCTCATCCTCACCCATGGTTTAGCAATCCCACTAACACATCCACGGGGAAACACAGCAGCAACTCAGCTTTGGGGCACGACACAAAACCACCCATTAATGTTCTGACAAAGCTAAGAAATTACTTTAGAAGATTTAACGGTTTGGTTATTTTTTTTTTCCACCTCCCTGATGAATTTAACCTATGGACTGCTAATGAGGAAAACTACACAAGTCTATTTTGGTAGGCTAGACTGCTAAGACCTCAGCCTTCCAGCACATCCCATCACCTGCTTCCCATTACACCACAGTCTGAGGGAAGAATCCAGATGCAATGGTCCCTCCAAATGTTTCACCCCAGCCTTGAACCCCATCAGCACAGGGCTGCTGGGTTTTCCCTTGTATTGTTCTCCTCAGATGCTTTTTCCTCTCTGCTTTTTTTCTTATTTTTCCTTCCCTGTGATTCCATTTCAGTTTATTTGTCCTTTCCCACTGAAAGGAGAGCCTGTCTATTCTTAGAAGAGTTTTGGATCCTAAAATAAACTGCTTAACTATGTATCTATTACATTCAGAACTGATGTCACATCAGACCCTGACAACATGCTACGACAGGAATGCGACTACAGCAAAGAGCCCCGGCATTTCTGTGAGCCCTGCTTTGCAAAGGTTTTTGAAGTAAATTTACATTCAAAAATGCATCTACCCAAACATTAAAACATTGGGTAAGGATTTTTTTCCACTTTTTCTTCTCCCTACATAAACGGTGATGTTTTTAAAGCAGTTCTTGCTTGATGCCTAATACTAAAACCCAGACCCTCTGCCACCACACTAGAGGAAGAAATCAGGGTAACCAGATTATACTGGGAATTCTTTTCAATCATGCTGAATGTTAAAATGCTGCTGTGAGCAAACAGAAGTTAAAAACAGGTAGTGCAGTTGATAGAGAAAAAAAAAAAAAAAGAAAAGATAAAAATGAGATCTAGATAATAACTGGATAATAACCAGAGCCTCTCATCTGAGTGAACCCTTTGAGTCTGGTCCAGGACACTTATAATTGCAAGTAGCTCATTAGTTATGGCTAAAAACTTCATTCTGCTCCCAATACAGCCAGACGCTCATGTCAGGAAAAGGCACACTTACTTGTTGACAATTATAACAGAAGCAACTAAGACCAAATAGACAGGGAACTTTCCCCTCACTTACAGAAGAGCTGCTGCTCAAACTGCGCTAAAGCACACAGACTGCTCAGTGCCCCGAGCTGGGGCTGAAGAACTTTTGTCTCCAAGAAGAAAAGGAAAAGGAAGTTATCTTCACTGCCTACTCTTCTCAGAGCACAGAGGAAGAATTATACAGAATTTCACAAGGCCCCTGCGAGGCTCTGCTGAAAAAGTGTGAGGGGCAATAAACATTTCCTGGACTTGAAAAAATAACAGCAATAGTTATGTCAAGAACTGTCATTTCATTTGACCTACTAAACATGCATTAATATATCAATAAAGATTATGAAGCACTTCTCTGTCCTGAACAGAGAAGAGAAGTACACTACATAAAGCCCATAATCCATCTACGTACCATACTAGGCCAGGGAGATATTCTGGGTTCAGCTTTCAAATGACTTGCACCAAAATAAAATACCAAGACAATGCCAACTAAAAATTTATTCAAAGCATCAACAGCTAACAAAAATCCCAAAAATAAAATAATTGTGAAGTTGGACTATTTTGCATGTGATGGCCAAATCCTGGACACTGCCCTAAAGGCAGTATTATTAGAGTCTGTGTAGTGGAAGTATTTACCAGGAGCTCCTGTCCCCTGAAAAGGTGAAAACTAAAGTCCTGTTGACAAATCTTCACTAAAAAGGTATCTGTGATTTCCTTGGATAGGTGTAGAGTTCCACGCTGGTTGGTTTCCAGCATATATGAACTTTGCATGGGGGAAAAAAAAACCCTCAAATCAAAATGCTACTTTTTCTTACTCCCAGGAACTATTTTTAGGTTCTGTTGTCACACCACATATTGATAGGACAAGCTTTCAAAGGCCAGCCCTGCATTATGTCATTGCTTTTTAGTAAGACTCCCAGCACTGGCCTTGCTGTGTCTCTGCTAACAGAGTTAATATTTCCTTGTGAGTCAAGTTCATTAACTGTTCTGGCAGTTTTACATTGCGCTGTTTCACTTTTAGGAAGAAGTCAACCTACAAAAATAAGTGTAACCTTGCATATGCTAAAATTGGGAGGGAAAAAAAAAAAAAAAAAGTCTTATTGAAAGAAAAAAAACACCTCCCAGATGCAGCCACCTCCAGCTCCATTTCAGCAATGTCCTACTTTGCTGCCTGCAGTCTGAGCAGTCCTTACACACACACTTCAATTGGTGGGAGAAATCTTTGTGGTTTACTTCTAGATTCTTCATGTTGCTCCAGATCTTTTGGGTCCTAGACACTGACCAAAGTTTACAGGTGAAATCAGACAGGATCACTATCATCAGCTCAGTGGGACTTTCGTGTAACGTGACTTTTCCCACCATCAGTTTTCCTGAACGTCTTCCTCGCAAAATGGCAATTTTACGATTGACAGCAGTAAAGAGTATTGACTATACAAGATTAAGAAATTATACTGTCCATGAACAGGGGAGCATAAACCACTGCAAGCTGGCCAATATACTAAAGGAATCCTTGGCAGTGATCGCACTGCCAAGACAGGCTTACAATTTTTTTTACAATTACCCAGGAAGAGATGCTGTCAACCAGCCTTGTCATGGCTCTGTAAACAACATACACGTTAATGATGATGCTGGGAAAGGAGCAGCAAAATTATCCATTATCAGACAATTGCTGAGATGCTGGAATACTTGAAGCCTTATACAGAAATAGCCTCTTGAGAATAAATAGCTGGAAACAAGAACAGTATCAGATCTACATCAAAATCAAAACAGCAGAGATTTAGAGCCTGGTAACATAACCCTATGAGGAAGAGTCCATTAGAGCATAATGATAAACACAGGTATTTTCATTAGTCATTTCAGAACTAGACAAACTCTTATTATTATTTTCTGTCTCTGACGCTACAAATGGCCTTAGGGCAAATCAGCTTGTACTATGATTTAAGATTACAGATTTTTACAAACATAAATAAAAATAACCAAGCGAGAAACACATAAAATCCAGCAGACATCCAAAAAAATCCCCAATGACGCATTTTTCAAATAAATTTTCATCTGAAGACGAAAATCACTGAAGTCTACAAGAAGTATGTCACTGACTTATCAAGGCTTGTAGGGTACTGTAAGTACCTAAAGACAGAAAGCTGCTTTGGTGAGGTACCAAGGAAACAGGCCTTTACCTTAGCGACCTCAAACAAGTGTCCCTGGAAATAAAAGGCAAAATGTCCCTGTAACAAAACAGAGAATATTACATTCTGCTGCCTTAGAGGTCCTCTAAGGATGGCCAGTGTAATAGCACAGCGTTCACTTTAAGGCTTATTAACCATCCTGTAGCAATAAAGTGCATTATGATTACTAAGTGCTTTTCCCAAGGTGGTTACAGCTCCATAGAATAATAAGGGATCATTTTTGCAATTTAAAACCATAACTATGTAACATATTTATGGAGCTGCAAGCGGTTAAACCTGATGTAAACAGGTTTACTCATTTATACAACTATAGGTGTGAAGGTTTCTCAAAGATGCCAGATCTGTTTCTAAATCAATTTTGTTACTTTAAAAGTGAGGGAAACAGACTCAAATGCACATCCCTGATTTCATTTTAAGCTCATGTGAACTGTGGCAGATAACAGGTTGCCACTCACCTTTCCAACCTCAAAAGCAGCATGGTAAACTACCAGGAACACCAACCAACCAAACAAGCATCATCAGACTTTACCTGCCAAGGTCAGGGGAAAAGGGTGCTCAATTTTCAGTGATTATAGTTTCACCAGCAAAAAAAAGAAAAAAAAAACAACAAGCCTACCGAATTCAAGAGAACTACCAAAAATACACTTCATTCTACAGAATAAGCACATACCTCACTGTGTTGTGTATTTCTTATGCCCCACTGGTGCCAGTATACCCACTGAAATGAGAGACAAGTGAAATCATTGTGGTTTTTGTTTCGCTGTTCAGCATGGAAAAGAAAAATACGTTAAGACTCTATTAATGGAGAGATGAAAGTTCCACCAGCAGTTAACTGAAGAAAGTCATCATGCATTTAACTGGCTCTTCTCCCTCCTAGGTGACTTCATTGCCCAACCTCCAGAGAGGGAAGAGGATGGGAGCTGAACTGTGTCCAGGGGATCTCGAGGCTGACCCCTGGGAACAACCCCTAACCAGGTAAAACAGAGGACTGGCTTCACAAACTTCCCCAAATCACCCGTGTGTCTCAGTGCAAGCTTGCTATGATTTAGAACTGGTGTATCAACACAAGCTTAATTACAACTCTCAGACGTTTGGTATTTTCTAAACGGTAAACAGGAACAGGCAAAAACGAGCTGATGAAGTCAGTGCCTGCATGTACCAACACAGCTTTAGATAAGAATGTTCTGAAACAAATATCGTCCAAAGCCGCTGCATGTGCCACTGCTTCAATAAAAAGTTATTGCTGTGTCATAACTGTGTCAAAAAAAGAAATCACAAAAATATCGAGGCAATGTTTACAAGTTGCACGATTACTTTAAAGGTAATTATTTAGCTAGAACACATGACTCTTATTTCCCTATGAAAGGCTCTCTACTTAACTGGATTAACACACTATTGATAGCTAAATTCCACTGCCGGAGGCTACTGCCAAGTCATCATTTCCAGAACAAACCTATAAGCTATTTTCTTTATCCTGTGTGCAACTATTACACCAAGCTCATCATGAATTTGTTCCCAAAGTGCTCTAAAAAAAAACTGCTGCAAAGAACATTCAAGAGATGCATGACACAGGATTACCTGTTCTAATGAAATTAGACCATATATCAGTCACAGGTTGGAAGGCTAAATACATTTAGCAGCCAACCAAGAACCCAACATCTGATCTTCAACATTGGTGATTTCGTTTTTAGTTTAAAGACGATACAATTTTGACGCTGTGAAAATTGACTATCGCCTGAAACTCAAGTCTCAGATGTTTTCTAGGGAAAGCAAATCCAGCTCTGCATTCTCAGCAAATAGTTCTCATGAAAATGTTTACATTTTTCTTATCAAAAGCAACCCTCAGATATGTACACTCATTTTCCTCCACCCATTTCTCAGCACACACAATAGACCAGTTTTACACAGAGATTTTAGAGAGGAAAGAACAGAAATAACCTTCTTCAAGACAACCTTTCCTGCACAGAGTTGCATTCAGGGTAATGCCACTGGAATATGTGCCCCATCCTGAGCCATTCACCTTTGCAGAGCCCTCACCCTCACACTTCCATGGGATGGTAACACAGAGGTAAACAAAGAAGAAGAACTTCTGACCTCTCTGCTTTCATGGAATCATCAAGAACCATGTCAATACTCATTTTTTTAATCTCATTTTCATTTGCAGCATCTAACTAAAACCAGAATGAAACTGGGAAAAAAAATCCTGAAAGTGGCGTCATCGTTTGTTACGACTGTACTTCACATAAAGAGAATTTATTTTAAAGTTAAACTTAGTAACAGGAAAAACAACAATTAAAAAAAAATCCTAATTGGTTCCAAACTGGGCAATTTTGAAGTCTAACTTCCTTCCTCGTCTCCCAAAAACACTCTCTGTTTCCTGATGTTGATAATGCTGGGTGGGAGACAGTGCACAGGTCTTCCTAATGAAGAGCCCCAAAACACCCCTCGGCAGGGCCAGAGGGGAATAACCAAAAAGGTTAAAGTACACAAGGAACACAAGTCAAAGAAAACATGTTAGGGACAGGGCAGGCCAATGTGCTGGCTGCACAAAGGACTCGGAAAGCAAGTTAGAGTTTCCTCATTCCGTACTGGCAAAAAGTGCTCCCCTACTGTACTGACACAGGGCTGCCTGGAAAATTTCATGAGCCCATCTTTCCAACACAATTTGCCCTATTTTCCCGGGCACTCGTCTGGCTCAGCAACATCAGCAGCCAGTGATCACATTTCAAAGCACTGGGCACTCATGCAATAAAATTGCCTGTTGCACCACACAGCAGCTCCTCATCAGGACCTTTTCACAAAACAATAACAGAATCTATTTCATAAAATGGAACTGGACTGGGGAGTCTCACTGTGCAATTTTGCCAGGCCAGAAGCACAGTATATCATTAATAAAGGAAAAAAGAAATGGAAGAGAAAAGGAGCAACAAAAAACTAATGTGCTACAGAGACTGGACACTGACTACATCTTTGAGTTTACATTCTTCACGAAGTTATTAGAGACAGCCCCCTGCCTCATCCCATCTTTTACTGAATGGGTTATGTATGGCACAGGAAAAATAATGAGACTGAACATAGGAAGATTACCCCTTTACAAAGGAAATCATACTGTAATAACATCTAGATCTACTTGTGATACGTTTGTTGATGACAGAAATTTGCGTTGAGTGTTCATTTTTATTTTAAATGTAACAAAAATGTTACCCCTAAGCACGCAGTTGTCAATTATGCAAATTATACAAATCAGGTTTCAAAGCACAACAAATTTTTTGCATTTCTCTTAGACAAGCCATACCTGAGTCCAATAAGGCAAAAAATAATATAGCTAATGAAAAGAAAAAACAAATTGGAAATCCAGTCTGATTATAAATGAAAAGTGCAAAAATTAAAATATTTTCCTTAAAACCCAGTTAAAATTAAAAGCTATATTTGAAAAAAAAAAAAAAAAAGACTGTGTTAAACCACATCAGAAATTAACACCTAGGGTACTAATCCCTTTCAGCTACCAGCTCTCTAGTAACATGTAACAGTTCAATTCAATGTGGGGAAAAAAAAAACAACCAAATAACTGTTGTACAAGAGACTCATGAAAAGATATTTTGACTTGCAAAAGAAAACACTGTTAATTGCACACAGTCCCTTCCCAGCGACTCCCTTTGCACTCCCACCTCTTCTGCACACTGAAATTCCAGCGTGCCACGTCGCCTTGAGCCGGCCAGGAGCGTGGGAAGGGTCCCATTGCGTAAGATGTTATTAAGGCAGCAAAGCCTGGCTGCTTAACTGCAGATACTTAAACACTCAAAATAATTACACAGATTAGCCAGGGACAGTGGAGCAGCAGGGAGCTGTCCCAACATCCCCTCCCCAGGTGCATCCCGTGCCCCAAGAGCCGAGCTGGGAGATGCTGACCTGTGGGTGTTTAGCAGGAGGCAGAGCAGGACTGATCTCCGCTCCTGCTAGACCCACACACTTCCAAGGGATGGAAGAACTCCCCAGCCATAGAACTAATTATGCTACATCAACAAGGTAAATATGACTCCCTCTCAAGTTAATTTACAGGCATAAAGTACTTTTCCTTCCTGGTCAAGCCGCTGCAGTTGAAGGACAACACTTAGCAGAAATATGTGAAGAATCCCACATTACAATATTTCAGATGTCAAGCATTGAAGCATGTTTTAGAACAATCTGGGCTAATTTCAATTTTTCAAATATTTATTCACAGGCTCAGGCCTACAGAAGCTTGGCACAAGATACAACATACTAGTTAAAGCAAGCAAGACATTATTAAGTATTTGTTTCTTCACAGGATGGTTAAAAACCCAACCAAAGGACCTAACAGCAGAAAAATTAAATACAGCAGTACGCTGTTTTGAGGAGGCAATCCTTTTAAGTACAGGTGTATACACCTACAGTTATCTCTGAGTATGCACTCCCTTCCCATTCCTCAACACATTTTTTGGGTGGGGATGTCTTTTGCTTTTGGGGATTTGTGGCTTTTGGTTGGTTGGTTGGTTTGGTTGCTGGGTGGAAGGGGTTTTGTTTGCATTTACAGGGTTACAGCTGTTTTATTTTTGTCTTGTTTTATTTTAATAAAGTTCCCTGCCCTGTCTGCAGAGTTTTTTGTTCCTCCTGCCGTGGCAGTGCCATGAGAAGCAAGCGTTGAGCAATGAGCTGGAGAGAGAACTAAGAACACAGGCTCTTAGTCAACATCAGGAAACTATTTCTACTTCAGAAGTCAGGAAGCTTTTCACACTTGTGCCACATTCTGCTGAAGGAGAGAATCTGCTGTCATGCCACACAAATATAAACAAACCTATCAACAACCACCGGACTTAATTAGACTTTGCTGTTGCTGTTTCTTCAAATTTGCACTACCACTCTTCCCAGACAACAATGAACAACCCTCAATCTCTGTTTTGCTTTCTATAGCATACAAAGGCAACATACATATTATTGAGTTAGTCCAGAGCTATGCACACACTGACTTGCCAAATAGCTACTGCAAAACAGCAAGGACAATTACCAACTTCTTCCTTTTCACCCTGCAGGAGTCACCAGTTTGAATCTTCCCTCTGCTCTGCAGATGCTGTTCGTACCTCTGGCAGTGGCACCTTGGGGATTTTCATCCCTTGTCAGATTTAGGTTGAAGTACTTGAAGGTTCAGTGGTACAGGGACAAAGGCACACTTTATGCACATTAATCAGTCAGACAAAAAAAGCTCAGAGGTCAGCTCTGAAGCCTTTCCAAAAATTCTCATTAGATTACACCCATCCAGCAAACATCAGATTTCTTACTGCAGGAGTTTCTTGCACTACCCGTTTCAGAAGTGCAAGTGCAGGCCACCAAATGCCCTCTCTCCAGAAGCTGATCACAATCCATTTTCAAAACAGGGGCTTTTGCTCGTCCTCACAGCTCAGCCACTGGAAAGTCAGAGGTGCAACATACACAGAGAAATTTCAGAAATTCATCTGTAACTATTCCCTAATGAAAAACTCAAAACATTTGAAGAATCTTTAAGAGGAACTAAATGGACACTGTCTGATGCAGAAGAAAAATTAAGGTACGTCACTGTAACTTAAAAAACTGCAGAATGAATCCACTCCAATGATTATCATTACACCACTTGTACTTTTTGATTTGCTAAAACACACTAAGCTGGGTACTGCCTTTTACTTCAAAGCATGTAAATCACACACTTGACAAAATGTTAAGTTTGTCTCACAAAGGAAAGAGCTGTCTCTTAAGGCACAGCCACAAGAAAAAAAAGAAAAGGAAAAATGTTTGAAAATATCTTTCTAACCTTAAAAAACAAAGCTAAAATTAAAGCACAACAGCAAGGAGAAACTAGTTGTTACATCCAATTTCATACATATTTAAAACACAAAAATGATGCAACTCATGACCAAGAAGGACTGAGAGCATGCACGTGTGCAATACACAGTGGTGGGATGTACAAATAAACCACCACCACGCCACCAAGCAGAGCAGCTTCCTGCCATACTTCAGCCACCACAGATTAACACAGGAGCTTTCCAAGAGGTACACATTTTGTCACACAGTCTCTGGCTCCCCTGAGCACCCTCAGCCTGGCATCCACCACCAGAAATACAAGGAAACCCAACACAAGGACCATGCTAAAACTAGGAAATTGCAGCTCTCCTGTGCCTGGAGAGAGAAGAGCACCAATTATAAAGTGATTAACTTCTATTAGAATTTTTGTTGTGCCAGTAAAGGAGAGGGAAGGGCTGAGGTTGCTGTTATGCACTTGGCATTCCACATTCATGTAACATCACCTTCTTTGAAATGGTTACATGGATCCAGATTCGGTATCTTGGGGGATTGTGACCTATATACATTGGTTAACAAAGTGGCTGAAGGGGTATTTCACCAGCATTATTTCATACAAGCCTGCAAGAGTCAGTGGTCTCACATAAACTCAGTCCTCTGGATACACAGAATGAAAATGCTGAAGTGTTAAAAAATACCTGCAGAACAGAAAACCACATATGGGCATGACCTCCATCCAATTCAGAAAATTAAATATTAGACTAAGTTTGGGGGTTTCTCTTTTAGTTTTATATCGGACACCTCTATGTTAGAACAGAGTCAGTGGGGAGTCATTCGATGATATTTGTACACAGTCTAATAATGATGCTACAGACAGACACACGAAGAGGAAAAGGTGCTTTACATACATAGATGCTTAATAATCATAACCTCAGAAGTAGTGTGTGGAGAGATTAACCGGAACAAAATTAGTGCTCATTTATCTTAGGCAATCCTGAAGTTGTTCTTGCAGGAAGGCAACTACATGGCTACAAACTGAATATCCCAAATGGCACATGGCACCATTCCACCAGCAACCATCCCTGTGGGACAGTCATTCTGCAGGCAGGGTGGAGCACTGGGGCACTAATGACACAAACTAATTCCTAATTATCCTGCTATGTAATACCCTGCAGGGTTGCAGGGTTTTTCCCTTGTTAAATATCAGTTAGTTTCTTCCTTTTTTTTTTTTAGGAGGCTTTTAGCAGCTAAACAACTGCAGCCTATATTAAACACTACATCAAATAGGAAAATCACATAAAGTGAGACAACACTAGGGATAAAAGTGGTGTTGGCCAGAAAAAACCACATCACTGTCGACTCAGTGAGAGAACACTCACAGTTCATGGCAGGGCCAAGAGACCAGCTAAAAACCAGCAGAAATAAACTTAACAATCAGTTCAGCACTTCATTTTTTTTAGTGCCTCTCTCTGCAGAAGTTGCACAGCACAGTCAGACAGACATCAACTATAGAGCTGCCCCAGCTACTCCGTGTGCACAGGGAAGCTTTCAATTTAAGAATACTTTCTTACTGGAAATCGTTGAAATAATTCAAGGCTATAAGAAAACCAAAGCAGTCAGAAGCCACACCATATAATCTACAAATTATATCCTCCTGTTCTACTTTCCAGCTCTTGTTACCAAAAATGCTGAGGCCCTCTGCTCCACTTCTAGCTACTTTTCCAGAGAGGTGAAGTGCCCAAAACCAGCTGCATCTCCACACAATGCGGAGCCAGCATGACAATGGAGTGTGTCCAGAGGAAGGCAACAAAGCTGTTGAAGGATCTGGAACATAAATCCTATGAGGAGCAGCTGAGAGAGCTGGGGGTGTTTAGCCTGGAGAAAAGGTTCAGGGGAGACTTTGTATTCTTGAAGAATGCTTCAAGATATTAAAATGTGTAGACATACAGTATAATTTATATTAAAAAAACAACAAAAAAAAAAAAACCAAGAAACTAGGTCTTGACTGGATGGCAAGCAGTGAAAGAACAAGAAAATCAGGAGCTCAAAAATTTAAATACTAACTAGGGTTCAAAAAAAAGGCACCAAGAACAACATCCAAGTACTATTGGCATGAACGTGGCTTTTGCCATCATATCTTTTTGGCAAGTATCAAGTGCCATCACTGATCTGTGACTTAAAGCACACCCCAACGGTTTTTCAGTTGATAAAACGATTATATGCAGTTTAAAAACTTTATATAGTGTCATTTTTATACAAAAGCCTTGTACACAAGTGAGGTGATGCCAGCAGTTTTTCAAAGAAGCCATGAAATGCACATGTTCAAAAGTTATCAGGGAATTAAGTTTTATTGAGAGAAAGTAACAAAAATAATAAAATCTGTTTCAATTCAAACCCTAGAATCAGTTTTGGACAATTAAAAGGCATTTTTAAATCACATTCATTTTGAATCTTCAACACTAAAAATAGTTTTGTTCACTACAATAAAGTGCACTCTTGTGAAAGATTTTATCATGAAGTATTGAGTGGTTTAAACATTTTGAATACTTAAAGATTCACTACAAGGGTAAAGTCCTACCATTCTCAAAAACATCCAAGAAGGCATTCAAATTACTAATGAAAATTCAACAGTGCAATTCTGAAAAAAAGTAACCACATAAAGAAATTATATTTTGCGAGAGCCTGCTGCACTGTCCTGGGACAACTGAAATATCCCTGGCATTCACAAAGGGGGAAACGTTCTTAAGATAAAATCAGTCTCAAAATGCAACTGCTTGAAAATCTTACCTGTGAAATGCCTTTGGCTTGTTTGTCCCAGCCCCCTAATCCCATTTCACTTGTTAGAAGCTATTTTATTAACAGTCCAAACAAAAAAAGACCTTGAAAACATTAGCTAGCACTGTAGGACCAAGGATCTTCAAATATACAGCATAAAATTTAACAGTCCAAACATTTTAGGCAATTTATTTTCATACAGACTTTATTTTATTACATCCCAAATACTTCTTTTTATCTCAGATACCTCTACCACTTTCCAGTCAGAGCCTCGATTCACAAGAGGTTTCTTCACTTGTCACTGCTTTGTTTTTTAATTCCCCAGTATTTTATTGCTGGTTTTTAGTCTGACTCCACATGAGTGTGAAGTGTCCTGAACACGCTCACGTATCGACCTGTGCTCAACCTGCTTGATTTTGCAGTGAACAGGCTTCCAACACATCTGCTCCATCCTCTCCGGTCCTGGTGGGAGCCATGGATGCAGAAGGAATCTTCACCCACAAAACACCTCTCCCTTGAAGCCAAGGATGCCAGGGGCAAGAGATGGGCTGACAGAGGCTTGTCTTTCCATCACATTGATTCAGATCTAGTACTGCCTGCTCTTACAGCAGGAGTGCACAGCCATATTTGCAAAAGAGGCCCAGTGGGAGCAATTTGTCACAATATTTACAAACACAGCACTGCACCTACCACTAGTATTTTCTGCTGCCCAGTTATCTGATACAGCCACGCTCACGTACGCACAGACGTACGGTGAAGAGATCTTTGTGACTTAAATATCACAGTGGGGGGGGGAAAAAAAAAAAGGATCACGTTTCAGTAGATCTATTTTAATGTGTGAAAAATAAAAGCTGCTTCCCAAAACTTTAGCCATGGCAAACACGTCTTTCGTTCAACCTCGGGAAGAATGAAATATAGCAAGAACCAAGAGATCTTTTGCCATGAAAATCATAAAGGAATTTCCCTTCTCTTCAAATGAAGCAACCTAAAGACTAAGAGAACCCTCACCTGAACTCTGATTTACATTGTTGCTCCAGCCATCATGACTAACTTGAAACCTGGGCTGACATTACTAGAATCTCCAGGGTATGTGGTACCTTCAAATGCTTCATGCATTATCCCAGGTTATTTTACTCAGAAAATCTCCAGCTCAGGGAAAAAACCCAACATGAAGGCTGGATGCCATTTCATCCACTCCCATCCCCATGATTCTCATCTGGATCTTCAGAGAGGATTTAAAAAAAAAAAAAAAAAAAAGGGCAGCTTGCAAAATTACA
>VZDJ01000452.1:317209-436315 GCA_008694505.1 Cyanoderma ruficeps
AAAAAAAACCCAAACATGAAAAAAAAACCAACACCATTACCAAAAAAATCTACTCTTTTTTTCTGCTTCTATGAACAGAGGATAATAAGGTAATACAGATAACCACAATAACGTAAGAGATAACATTTCCACATTATGTTGACTAAAAAATAATGAGAGAATTGAAAATACATTTGTTATCACATAGCTACATAAACATGAAGTTATGATGAGCTAAGATTGCCACTCCTGGATGATACTCGTAATGGTTTTTGTTAGGTCCTATTAATCATCATGAGGTAGAAGTTTAAAATGGGAATTCAATAAAACAATTAACGAACAGTATGCAAAAAGTGCAAACAAAGTCCTGCCAAATCAATAAAACAATTTGTTCACAGACACAAGCCACAAAAGCTTATCTTGACATTAAGTTCCGTTTGGACAGATAAGGAAATAAACCAGCAGCCACAGCTCTGCAACTTTAAAGAGGGGAAAAAAAATTTTGTTAAGTGTCCCAATTCACTTGTAATAGCAATTCCTTACATTATCAGGACTCTCTTACACACACCACTGACAGTAACCATGCTCACAGCAGAGCAGCTGACTTTGAACAGGCTGACCTTGAGCAAGCAAACGACCTCAGCAGCATGTACTTCTGGCTTATTTCACTGCAGCAGCGAAACAGCCTCACCATCTATAGAAGTCTACAGTCTCTGGCCACCACCCCTGACTATTTTAAGATATCCCAATACACTTCAGTGATGCACAGTTCAAAGTGATAGAATAACATCTGCTAGCATGTTGAAGTGTAAGTTGTTTACAGAGGCATTTTTAGCTTGTTCTCGCACCGCGCTTCCCAAAATGACAGAAAAAAAATCAATTGATTAACAGAGCTTTGCTTCTCATTTAAACATATCAACCCCAAAATTTAATAAACACTGAGCAAGAATTTTAGGCATTGGGAAAGGAGAAAAAAAACTCAAGACACCCCACTCTAGATAAAGCTCATTTAGAAGCTTCAAGTATGCAACAGCAATGAGTGAACTTGGAGAGGCAGCTGCTTCCGGAGATGTCAGCTTTGCACAATTTCTCCCCTTGCTCACTGCTTTAAAGAAAAGCAGTATTAAGAGAGATATTTATTTGTATACATGTTTTTAACTGCTATTTTAAACGTACAAGCTGTATGCTGACCTGATATTAGGGGAAGACAATCATGGAGTCCCTCAGATGCAATGGTTGTGTTACTGAGTCACAACAACCCATCCTGCTGACAACCCCAACCTACAGAGAGAAAACATTCAATTTCCAAAACCCACTCCACAGATAAGTCACCCTGTGTTCTCAGGAGCCCCTGGAGTGACAAGGGCCACATCTAACCAAGTTACAAAGGCCAGGGAGAAAACAAGCCTCTTTGGGAATTGAGGGCCATAAGAACCCTTTTTTCTAGTTTTGAAGGAATGCATGTAAGAAAGGAGAACAAGAAGTTGAGTAAATTGCATATAAATTGGGGGGGGGGGGGGGGGGGNACAGCATAAACTGATGGTTGTTTGTTCTGAAACTTAGAATAAAGCTGCAAAAGTCATAAATGAAAAGCTGTCCTGCTGTAACAGCCTCAGAGCAGGCACAGAACCTTTGTTGAGCCCAGGTCAGGGGGAGTAAATAAACCACACAGTTCAACTACTTTTTTCTTCTTCCAAAGCCCTTTAAAACAGAAAAGCCCATATCAGACCCAATCACTCTTTGAGCTGCAGCAGAACTGACCGGGCAAGTGAAAACAGTGTCGTGACCACAGAACACAATTATTAGCACTTCTCCTCTGTCCTCTCTGATCTTCATGGGAGAGGAGAGTAAGAGAAGGAGAGGGGGGAAAAGCCTGCTCTCGTCCACCAGGAACACATCCAACAGCAATTTTTCCATCTCTCTGAGCTCCGTTGCAACACTATTGACATTTGGCATTTTGTCTGGAACGAGTCTGTTGATTAGCAACTACCCTTAGTTGGAAGGCTGGAGGGAGAATATCACTGTCCAGTTCTGGAATGGGGTGACTGCACTGAGTGCATCTACTCACATCACTTGCTTTTCCTTATGAGTGCACCGCTGAATACCCAGGATCGTATTTTACTGCTGTCACCAGCGGAACAGAAAAACATTTCTGAGCTACGAGCATCTCTTATTAACCAGACACCTTCCATTCTGCCACATCACTGCAGCTGCCCACCAGCCCATGGGGTCCAGCTGGTGCCCAGTTTAATCTGGAGATCTGTTATATTGCTTCTCACTCGCTTGGCTCTCCCAGTGAATGTGGCTGTGCTAAGCAACAGTTGCCCTGCAGACCCCTGCATGCCAAAAGGAACATCCTTTGGAGGGGAAACCAAGTGCTTATCCTCAAAACACGTTTTCAATCAAGCTTCCAGCTGCACTCTACCAGCAATATAATATGACACAGCACAAAGATGATGAAGTTTTCTTGGGAGACAGGAGATGAAACAACCATGGAGGCAGCTACAGGGGCTGATGATGAGTCACTGTTCCACTCCCTTTGGGGGCTGTGCTGCAGGAGCCTGCAATGAAGTTGCACACTCACTCCCACGCCTGCAATGGCTACTGTCAGATCCATAATATTAGAGGGATTTTATGAATGATGAGTTTGGTAAGGTTTACTCAAGACTCATTTTCAAAATCCCCTTAAGGAAGACAACCCAAATTAAATCAATACAGAGGTGATTCCCCTTGAAAAAAAAATTAAGCAGTAATTCCCTGAAGAGGTACCTCTGAATGCAATACACTGAGAAGGCCACTGCTTCCCATGGCAACAGAAGGGAAGGTAACCTGGCTCCCTGAAGCAGATGGGCAGCACCACCTTGACCATTTCACTCCTCTTGGAGGCTACTGCTAATTGCAGACAGCCATTTTGAAGGCTCTCCTCTCATACGTGCTTTCCCAAATGCATCTCACCTCAGGAAAGAGGGAAAACAAGGGAAAATGACTTCCAGAGAGAAACGCCATGCCCTGGGAAAACTTTCTGCCTCGTCAGATGAGCACAAGAGACCAGCTTAGAAACAGATGTTTAGATTATCCTCCTCCACAGCCTGCACTGCTTTCCATTTGGGATGCAACACTCCCTTTTTCATGATTTGGGGCACAGTTGACCACAAGGACAGCAACACACTTCTCATGCCATTTCCAGAAATGACAAAAGCTGGATCACCTACGCTGTACGTGAGGGTATTTTCTTTTGAAAATGTACACACTGCTTAGTTATTTACCTCCTTAGATCACTCACAAAAGGTCAGCAGTCTTAACGTGTGAGGCCAGAAGCAGAAAAGGGCTTCAAATACCAGATCTCTCTAGTCCACAGCTATTAAAATCCAGAGCAGCATAAAAAGAGCGTGTAAGCACAGACACTGCCTTTCAGGGAAAAAGCATTGAGAATAACATCTGATCTTTAAAACAAATAAAAAATCATCTGTGACTTCAGACGGTGTATCACAGCTAGTATTTATTCATTCCATACTCAACAATTTCTAGCAATATAACAAACAGCAGCTTCCAAAAGGTAACACAATGTCAAAATCTATTTTTCTTACATCTTTTAACCATTCTCCTTTTTTCTCTTTGCTTGACAAAGCTGAAACAGGTAAACATCAAGTCATTATCACTCCAGTCTGTCTCCATTTTTCTGCTTGCTTATACCCTATTAAAATTCAGTTCGTTTCACTTGTTTAGGACCTCTCCTCATACAGAAGTACCCTAATACCTCTAACAGTCATCATTAGGTCACCTCCTGCAACAGGCTAAGGTAAGTCAGCCCATTATCCATTCACCTGGCTACATGATGTTCTTCCTCCTTAAGTCCTAATCCTCTTATTACTCATTTTTCCAACTCATTAGTCACTTCCTCTTACAGATGCAAAACAGTGACACTAGAATTCCAAATAAACACCCTAACCCTGGACTGTGGGGCATTCTTCATCCTCATGATCATTAGTTCATTATGGTCCCAGAAACAAAAAAAACAGAAGTCATGATCAGACTGGGGGAAAAAAAACCAAAATAACAAAACAACAAAAACACCACCACCAAACAACCGTGTCTCTTTATTCAGTTTTGCAAAACTTGTTTCAACATGTCATAGTCAAACAGGTCAAACCTGAACTATCACTGCCAGGCTCTTCTAATACAAAAAGCATTTAAGTACAGTTATATTTTATATATAACTGTTCCTTATCTGATTGACAAAAAGCACAATCACTCTTAAAATAAATGTCATCTCAATATAAGATATTCTCTGAAGGCCCTTCTCATTCTTCCATAAGACTTTTCACTTCAAGTTTCCCCAACATGATCTATTTTAAAACCTTTTGAATCAAATCCCTATTTTCTGATATTATTTACATTAGTCTGATGCTTCCAATGGAACAGAAAGAAATTTGGAGGAACTGCCAGGCTACACAAAGTTAAGTTTGAATTACACAACTGGTAGAGAGCTACGCATCCATGATGAAATCCAGCATGCTGAAAACCTGCTCAGAAGTAAAAACCTTTGTTGCAAATAATTTTGAAGTATAGTTGTTTGGATTTTTTTTTCCAAATTATCTCAACCAATATTTATATACTAAAAAAAAAATTTCAAGTAGATGGACCCTAACCATTTTTCTTCTTTTTTATGCCCTTTTGATTTCCAAACATTATGGACTTAGATGCTACTTTATAAAAGGATTACAAAACTATAGATATAAAGAGTATGATCTACTGAAGCCTGAATATTTACAAAGCACTTCAGCATAACTTACTAACTAGGAAATTTTAGGTGCACACGCCATAATGAGTCCACATCATTCAACATCATTGAGGCAAGACAAGTACATGCACTCGCCAATCTTATTCTTGGGGCATGATGTTTTTGAATAAACATCCACAGGGAAATCCACTTACATTTGAGGGCAATACAGGCATCCAAAATGCCAAGGAGTTGCACTGATCCTGCCAGCAATGGTCCTGCCCAAGCCCATAAGCATGCCAGAATTCTATTGAGAGGTACAAAGCAACATCAAGCCAAGTAAAACAGAACTACAGCTAATACATTTTTATGCAGGCAACTAAAAAAGAACAATGTCTTGTCTACTGAGCCATCTGAAATAGGAAAAAAAAAAAAAGCTGAAAGGAGTCAGTTGAGGCTGAAGTATTCAACAGGACCACCCAACCTGGTTGTCCACAGCCTCCCCCTCTGTCAGGTCTTGGGGACAGAGAAGGGAAAAATGGCAATAGCTCACAATAATCTGTAATTTCTTCAACAAATAAAAAGGCTAAAATAGGTAGGGAAACATTCTCAGACCATGCATCTTGAGTATCCCTGCTGGATTATGATTCTGTACAGACCAGCTGAAGATAAGACCTCTGCACTTGTCTAGAGCCTCTCAGAATTCCTGCCACCTTCGCAAGCCTGGCCTGATTTGTCTCGAGAGACCCAAACCCACAGTATCCTAAGTAGTGTAGAGCCTTTACACCAAAATGAACTCCCAAGTTATTTAACTTTTTATTCCCTCTTGTATATATTTTTGCATAATGTGGACATGCATCAATCCATAACATTTCCCAAATTAGTTTTCTGCTGATGAACTTCAGTGTCGTTTTTAAATCCTCTGCTGCAGTTTGCAATTAAGTAATAGAGAATGCAGGTGATGAATTAGAATATTTTATGTGAGCACTGTACATGAAGCATTCTTATTTACAAGCTACAGTCAAAAAATAGATTCCTCTGGCATGAACTTCAATCACTAATTTCATCAAGCCTAGAATTGCACTGCACAAGTTTTCATTTCCAGCATGAATAGCTGTAAAATATTTAAAATTTTCTTCAAAGCACTCATTGTCCCAGATTACTAGCTTCTTACTGCATCGACAGACAGGCAATACACAGCACCTACTACTGCCAATGATGCAAAGCAGAACTGAAAAAGATCTTTAACCAAGACAAGTTTAGCTTATAAGGAAAACAAAAGGACTAAATATTGACAATTTTTAAATGTCAGGCAGATTGGGTAACTATTCAAAGAAAACTTAAAAAAAAAAACCAAACTAAACTATTGAAAACATACATCCATTTTCAGGCAAAAGCAGAATGCAACCATATGCCAAAATCACTTTAAATGCCCTTCTGGTATCACCCCAAATATTTAAGCATCCTATCACTCCCTAACTCCAGAAGTTTACTGAACTCCACAGCTGCTGAAGGCACTCAGTCAGAACAGAGTTTCTAAGAACGAGGGAAAATATTTACAAGTGCTGGAGAAAAACAGAGGCATTTACACAATCTTTGGCAACAGGATATAGAAACATGGCACTTCCAGTACACTGTCCAGCTGCTTACAAAAAAAAAAACCACATCATGTTTGAAGTCTGGAACAACATCCTAAACAAGCAAGCAAAAGATAATTTTTTTCCTTTTCCTTTTGAACGGACTGAGAGGCCTCAAAATAACAGTAAGTGATGACTTCAGACAGCAACACAAAACATACTTCCAGGGAAAAGACAACACTATAAAAGCATTCAAAGCAAGTATTCACATTCAAAATGGCAACAAATCACATAATTTTCACATTCCTAGGCAATCTTATCATTTCCAAATTATTCTTACTAGTACCTGGAGGAGTAATTATTTAAGCCGTTAACTTTAAGAAATGCCAAAACCTTGTTCCATAAGAGGCAAAAAAAACGAAGTGAAAGAAAGACACCTACCTGTAATACCGAGATTGTAAATAAGTAGAACAAATAGTCTTTGATACGTGGCTGGCAGACCCAAAGTCTATGACTTTGACCCGGTAAGGCTGCCGAACGGGATCCACCAACATAATGTTCTCTGGTTTGAGGTCAGCATGGATTAAACCCAGACTTTTCAGTTTTTTCAGTGCAGTGGCCACCTGTTGCAGAATAGGCCTTATTACTTTCAGTTGCAAGGGGCTGAATTTGTTTTGCTTCAGGAAGTCGTACAGATTCTGTTCCAACATCTCAAAAACCAGACAAGTATGGTTGCGATGCTGAAAGCACTCATAGGCTCTCACAAAGTTAAACTCATCCGCATTTTCAGTGCTCAGTCTCGCTAAGATGCTCACTTCTATTTGCCCTTGGCGCACGTACGAAGGATGATTCTTCAAGATTTTGATCGCCACGATCTCGTTCGTCCCCCTTTTCCAGCACTTGACTACTTGCCCGAAGGTCCCTCTTCCCAGGAAATCGAGAACCTCGTAGGTGTTTTTCACCGAGCACAACACCTCGTGCTGCACTAGCTGGTAATCTCCATCCCCGCTGGTACCACTCTGCTTGGAGGCCGCGGCCGTGGTCACCACCGCCACCGGGTTGGCCACGCTGGTCTGCAGCATGGCAGGCAGCATGGACAGCTCATCCACGATCTGCATGGCGCTGCTCTGGTTGTCCAGCTCCTCGCTCTTACGCTTCAATCCACATCGCTGGGCTCCTTCCAGGATATCCGACCGGCTTCCCTGCGTCCCAGCCCCAGGGGCCTCCAGATGAGGTTGCTGCGCCCACGCTGCCAACACTTTTGTAGCACCTGCGGTATTTTTTAAAGCAACAGCATTTGACTGCAACCAAAAGCTCTGTCCTCGAGGTCTATCAAATGGGTTTTTAGTCTGAAAGAAAGTACTAACCCTGTGGGGAGAAATTCCAAAGTTTTTACCATTCACATAGATTTGCGGGTAGGTTCTTTCGTGGTACACACAACTGCTTGGTTCTAGTTTGAGTTTCTTCACACTACAAAAGGCACTTGACTGGGTTTGATAAACATATGGTGGATAGACCAAGACTTGTGAGGCCATACCTATAGGGGGAGAGAAAAAGAAAAAACAAGTGAAAATCGTGCACATTTCCAAGCTTTCCAGCAGCTGCTACTTCTAAAAGAAAATCAGGACACAATTATGTTCTCCAAATGAGCTGTTCTAAAATTCTCTTCTATTTAGCTTCTTAGGCCAGAACAAGGCCCTCATACTTTGCCAGTGCCCACAGGAGGACTCTAGCAGCAGCAGGTTAGTGCAGCGGAGGGCTTTAGCTGGTTGCACAGGACTGAGACAGGCTGCTGCAAAGCACTGCATGTCATTTTTCAAGCAGGGGTCCTACCACTGTGCTATTAAACTCAACTTCCATTCAAAACCTCCCACCATTTCTACACACAAAAGTAGCACAGTGTTCAGTAACACAAGTGAAATACCAAGTCAAATGTTTAGCAATGATGACACAAAATAACTCATAAGTTCTTAATTGTGAGTCAATGCTACCTGTTACACAAGGTATCCAACCTACTCATTGTAAACCTACACCATCAGGCTTCCGAGAACAGACAAATGTCACAACCGCCACAGATCAAAGAATTTCGCTGGGATGAAAATGAAAGTGATCAAGCCATGTAATGGGGCCCAAAATAACTTAGGGGGCATGGGTACGTACACATAAACAACGACGTAACTTACGATGTACAGTAACCTAATCCATTCACGGAAGGCAGGTGCTTTCCCTGAGTTCTATTCCACCTCGCTGCAGAAATTCGTGTATCAGGGACAAGAGTCATGGGGGTAAAGGCACTGAGTTTACCTTCCAGGTGTCCTCTATGCACTGACCCAGTGTCCCCTTCCAGACCTGTCAAACACCAGCCTAAAACTTGCCTGTCATGTAGTTAAGCTAAATACTAAGAAAAAGGCTCTGGCTGGACCCCAGTGTGACTACAAAGTTTCAGAGAAGTTATAGTTTATACCAGCCTGATCAGCTCCCAGAGACAAATTCAATACCAATAATACCTTAATTAGATCATTTAATCATACCAAGCACATGAAAATTCTGGTAATAGGTATTTAAATTGCAGATGAGTCACATAAAACTTGAGCCAGACATTGCAGAGACTCTGATCAAATGGAAACTAACCAAAAGCACAGCATAATTATTCTGAAGCTGTGATTTGATTTATGCAAATGAACATTTAGATATCTTAAGAGCAATTAAAATAATCATACCAACACCTCAGTTTAGAATCCTCTAATGGGTTTTGTCCCAGCTGCAGAAGAAAACTTCAAAGCCCTCTCTTTCCCAAAGCTGTTTTCTGAGGGACAGATGATGTAGAAAGCTGGAACAGCCAGGAAACAGCCAGCAGCTGGGCTCTCCCTCCACCAAACATGATGGGACTGCCACTGGCCTCCTGCTCCACACCAAGGATTTAACATTATTGACCTCAAAACATAGGAAAAAATTCCCCAAGCTCCTGACTTCTCTCCTACATAACGTGCCCCATTACAAGGTGCATAAGTGTTATTATTGACTATGAGATCTTACTGCCTTCTCTATTGTAATTATATTTAAATAAATCACTTACCCTGATCATATTATTTAGATATCCAAAAAACCAGCCCTCACTGACTGCCCCAGAGAATACATAGATCCAAGCCCCTCTGGAGCTTCCAGTGGCATCTGCAAGCCAAACCTTCTATCAGCACCTCACCATTCCTTCAGTTCTGGGATGAGTCAAATACCACAATTGGCAAAGACACTAAAATATCAAAATAACGCTTGGGGGTTTTCTTCTAAAAACCTTCTTGAGGTTCCCACCAAAAAATACTCTGCTTGCTTTTTCATCACAATCCCCTTGCTTTTTGACACACATGTGCATGAAACAAGTAAAACATTCAAACTAAAAAAAAAAACAACATTTACACTTCAAAAGCAAAGAAACTTCTCAAAGACACACACACTAGTGTGTTATCTCAGTTTGCTGACAGGGGGGTTCAGATGACCAGAATCACTTCCCTGACTCACAAACAAATCTAAATACGGGGCAGGCCCAGAGGCACAGCCACACCACAAAGCCCCTGGGCAGAAACAGGTCCCATCCACTTCCAAGCAGGAGGGAGTGGGAACACCTGGCCCACAGGTGAGAATCTGGCCCAGCTGCAGCAGCCCCGGTAGATCCATTTGCTCCAGATCTGCCATGACCTAACAGCAAAAATCCTGCTCCATTTAACTTCTGGAGAAGGTATTTGCCTGCGTAAGCATGTCACCAAAGTTGAGAGCACTAGATGATGATGTAGCTTGAAAAAGCTACACTGAAATAAAAGATGTTTTCAGAAGATAGGACAACAGTCTAGTATGAGGGAGAACCAGCGGGACCAGAGGTCCACTCAAATCCTCACCTGAGCCTGTGAGAACCACTGGCATTTAAAGTGTAAATTTTCCACAGCTCATGCTGTTCAAACCAGTCCAGAAGGTCTGGAGGAACTCAGTCCCAGCTTTCTCTTCAACATTAATTTCACTTGGGTACAAAAAACCAGACTATCATCTTTTGGGGTTGGCGTGTTTCTTACAGGCCTAACTCCACAACCCTGAACTCCGACCACAGTAACAGCTCTGTTCACAGATAAGAAGTGTTTACTGAGTTATTACAAGAACATTTTTAGCAACTCAAAAAAAAAAAAACCTAAAAAAAAAAAAGAAAATTGAGCACTAAATGGAAGAGATAACATACCCAGGAAGAACAACCTTTGATACAATCATGACAGACTGAACTAACAAAATAAAATTTTACTCCACGCAAAAAAAAAAAAATGGACTTGTACAATGATCTAACTTTTTACCTTCCCCTAAACACTTCTTCATTACTCTCATCATTTTGCTTGCCTTTTCCTAAACATACTCTTCTAGATGCCGATGTCATTTGGAGAAGCTACAGTATCTTCACATAAGCAGTGAATAAGGTGTTCCTGTGAAACAGGCACATGCAGCATCCAACACCTGACACTACTTAAAGACCTCTGCCACACACTGACAGTGCTCAGAAGGCATCTCAGAGGCACACTCTACCTAACATATACGCAATGAAATCCATCAGAACAGCATGGAACTATCCAACACAACCAGCTGTTGGAGGCCTTTGCTTTGAGAAGCTAAGTTGATAAACAGAACTGATTTCCCCACACCCAGATGAAAACAAACCCCCACAGACAGCAGAGCTGCACAACAAACCTGAAAGAGAAAGGGAAAATACCACAACACCCTCTACTATAACAGCACTGCTGTGTTGTAAGGGGTTTTTTGTTGGTTTGGGGTTGTGGGGTTTTTTGTGGTTGGGGATGGTTCAGTTTTTTGGTTCTGTTTTTCTTACTGGGTTGATTCGTTTGTGAGGTTCCGAAGCTTTTTTTTTTAACTATTTTGAGGTATTTGGACTACAATACAATCCTATGGATAGCTACACCTGAAAGAAAAAAGAGTTACTGTGTTGCAGGTTTTTTGTTGCCCTTTACTTTTAAAACCAGGACTCCCAGCAAAAGAAAAATAATACACAGCACATTTTCACCTAGCAGAGAGTGGATCTTTCTTTCTCCCATCACAGAACATCCCACTGAGTTCATACATCTTTCTGCATACTTCTTAATGAGACTGTTCCTGCTTCCTCATACAAACTGAAGCTGGTCAGACTACACCTACATGAACAAGCCCAGCAGCCAAATAATAAAGGGATGTGTAGAGCCAAACAACTGGTGCTAAAGGAAAGAAAATCTGTGCTCACTTCAGGGAGGTTATTTGAGCCTGAACACACATAAGCAACTGGTGCACATCTTCCAGTCAAATTTAATTTAAAATAAAAACCGATCGTATGCATTACAAGACCCCTCCAGGATGCAAACCAAAGCAGAGTAAGCAAAAGCATCAGAAGGACTGAAAAGTGCAATTTCCAGGTGACAGTGCCACAGGCAGCCTCTGGCTACTCAAATAACTTCTCACTTGACTTTCAGTTTTAGTCTCAGAGAAGTTGTCCATATGTGTATGTCCCCCACACATATTTTTAAAGCCCTCTTCTGCTTCCCCAAGTGCAAGGAGAGTGTAACAACTTCACTCCAGCACAGTGACTGCACCTGGGCAGTGGTACACACAAGCTGAATTTGGTTCTGGAGTTCTCCGGCTTCTATTCTCAACTGGAGGTTGCTGCATCCCACCTCACTGCCAGCGAATGCTGCAGGGAATGTGCAAAAGAAAGTCTGTCCCAAAACATCCACCAACTGTTACCACCCCTAGACAGGCTTCCTTCAAAGGAATGAGTCTTCTTGGTTTGAAGCAGAGAGAACTGGGAAAACTTGGCTTATTAAACATGAAACTATACAAAACATGTGACTTCTGACCAGAGTTAACACTGTGAATTCTGGGCTTCTGAAAGAAGTATGAACAAAGTAATGAAGCAAACATATTCCAACTAAGTAATCTCATTGTTTATTCCTTTAAATAAATTAACAAATGTATTTTCACAAAGTAACGTCAGTGAACAGGAGGCACTTCAGTTTGTCCCCCCGCAGTCAAGCTTCTCTCTACAGAACCTGAGCAGCAAACCACGCAGATGTATCTCAGCAAAAGGAGGCATCTCTGGTTAACATCTTGCTAATGTTCACTTAAGTGTAACAATGCTCTTTACTTCTCAAGATTATGTCTCCGGCCTCCTTGGGCAGTTCTAGAAAAACTCAGGAACACGACCGATTTGGCAGACTGCGACAACCTGGAGCAGCACAAGCTGTTCCAGGCCTGACCACCATTAATAATTAACTATACAGTGACATTTCCACATGACTGAGTGAGGGGGGGGGGTGTGGAAAAGTAACTGGTTAATAAGGCCACTGCAGGGGAGCTCAGGAGAAATTGCCACACTGCTCCCTTCATTTGTCTGCAAAATACCCAGCTCCTTCCACCTGCCCCGAGCAGCGCAGTCACCACGCTGGTCCTGGTGTAGTAAATTCCCCGCAGGCAAAGCCCAGCCAGCTGCAGCCAACTAATAACAGAGTTAAACTGTAACCCAAGAAAACTCGTTTTCCAACTTCTTTCAGGCCTCCATGGGCAAAATCCAATTCCAAAACTCACATCCTTCTTGGAGCATGGGCATCGAGGGAGGCTTTCTAAACGCTTAGTAACTTCCAGAAAATGCACAATTTGAGCAGCTGAGCAGTGGCACTTATGAAATGTTTTGTTTACATTACGCATCACTTTGGAAACACTGTAAGGATACCAACGGTCATTTTTTCCAATTGTTCTTTTTATATTAGGTGCCACCCAACTTCTCAAGTTATTTAGTAAATACAAACCTGAATTAGTTGCCCTCTCTTTCCACACAGATCAAAGTTTATTACCAGTAGTAGCAGCACCTCTATGTTATTGTTTATTTTGGAAATGTAGCTGAACAAGCTGTACTGATGCAAGTACTTTCATACTCCATGACCTGTTCACCCTGAGGAATTCCCTCACTCCAGCTGTACAATTAATAACAAAGCACTGGCAATTGAGGTTTCATGCAATTTATAAAGGAAAACATATCCACAGAGAGTGTGAAGTGTCCAGAAATACAAGCCCAGGGAGTCCCACCCTCTGGCCACCTCAAAAGCAGCTCTGAGAGCAGATCTGTGACCCACAGAAGGGAGAGAGCAAAGGAGAAAGCATCGAGGTGTTCCAGGTAACTTATGCGTTCCCTCACACAAGGACAGAGGCAGTTCTGGACACAAACTGCACAGGCACACACACACTCCCCCCACAGAGAACCAGGACATCAGAGGCAGCTGATGATACCCCACCAAAGAAACCAGCACGCAGTTCTGGGGCAGCAACCAGAGATGCAGTTTAATGACAAAAGAAATCAGGACCGTTCTTGATTAAAACACGTATTTCAGAGCTCAGGAATTTTGGCCCATCATACACCAAGGGCATTCAGCTGAGCCAACATAGCCTTTGCCCAACATGAAACCTCAGTCCTGCACAGGTCCAGGCTGAACGGCCAAAGGTTGGTTCCAAGCTTGAGAGAGTTTTAGTGGGAAGCAAATGATACAATGACCCAATTCTGCCCCTGTAGAACTTAGTTACTAACCACAGCAAAAAATGTTACAGGGCTGGCTTAGGTCTGTGCCACAGCAGAGAGATTTTAAATCAGACACCACCAATGTTGCACTGATAGCAGAAATTGAAAATATCAGTTGGTTTAAGTGTGATGCAAACCAGCCTCAATTGCACCATTGTCTCGATACTTGGAAACAGAACTGACGCCATACACTGAACACAAACACATTTTACATAAAATATCTGAACTGCTATGACTCAACGCTGCCATAGCACCAGTAGCAGTACTCAAGAACACAATTGCTTTATTCATATTTTCCACTAATATCAAAAGCTAAATCTTGTGATACTGATATGACTGCAATCACAGCTGAAAAGATAAATGAGACAGCACTTGAAGCATTTCTTTTTCCTCTGGGCAAGCTGCTGTTGTGCAACTGGAAGGCAAGCACAAGCAGTGCAGTATTGGCCACCAGCCCCCAGCGACAACATGCCCTCTCCAAACCAGAATGTGCCACCATCAACATAAACAGCACATTTCAACCAGCCAGGGCTTGGCCAGCCTAATCTCTTCTTTTAGAAGACTAATTCTTTTTGAACCTGGAAACAGTAGGCACACTCAAATAAAAATCCCCAATAAAAGTTTAGGAGAGCCCACACCTTCTGCATGACAGCAATGCTGAAGGACCTGTTCAATCTACTGCTACTGTCACCCTTCAATGCAGCAGGAGGAACCAAGGCAAGCAGACAGGTAGAATACTTCTTCCATTGCCTTAAGTATTTCCAAAAGATTTTGCCACCTTCCCTAAAGTAGAAATAAAATTTGATAGAGAGGATTAGCTCAAACTGTCTGTTGGTACATCACATGTTCAAATGCCACAGTATTTAAAAAAAGAAAATTCCTTCTTAGTACTTTCTTATTTCCAGTAATTTTATTTTTATGCAATTGCTTAATTTTGCATTTTTTAGAATGCTGGGCTTTGGTTAGCACTAGAAATGGACCAACCCAGCTAAGCTATTTATTTAGAAGTTTCATTTTAGAATAGCTCTAGACAATATCAAATGCAGCTCCTGTAAAAATATACATCTAGATGTTTGTTGCCACTTCACAATGTATGGCAGCACATCTGCATGCACATGAAACAGTCCCACTTACAAAGAGTTCATCAAGTCCTCTCAACTACTAGTGAGGAGGAAACTCATCCAAAATTACCTTTCTCCCTCTCACTAAAAAAGATTTTTACCTGGACAAGAACAAACAAGCAAGCATCAAAAACCCCCAAACAAACAAACAACCCAACAACAACACAAAATTCCTGTTCTCCCCACAGGACCTGCACATTAAGCCTGCAGCAGCACACACACAAAACCTGTCAAGCTCACTGAGTCTGACATGCAATGCAAAAATTTGCTAATCAGGCTCTCCTGTACCAAGGAGATTAATAAAACTGTTTCCTGCACACTGAGTATTTTCTACCTGGTAGAAAGTAATATTTGAGTTAAAACTTTCCCCAAATACATGGAAAAATCAGTCCCTCTTCCAAGAAGGCCAACAAGAATGTCATTATCAAGTGGTTGCTGAGTTGTCAAGACAGCACACCTAGAGCATATTCAACTTCCTCTGCAACAAAAACGTCAGAGTAAATAACAACTTAAGCCTTTATTTGTTTTAAAACTGACTTAACTGTAAAATAATTAAGGCATCTAATCCCACACACTTATCTTGATTGATCTTTTTGTGCTGCAGTTTTCAGGTCAGTTGCCCCAGCTACATCCAGGAACAACTTTCAAACATACACAGACTGAGGTAAACACACACATACAGTAAGCACACCTTTAGAAGGTATTTTTATACATACACAGAGAGGAAAAAAAAAAACCCTCTGTAAAGTCCCAGACTTTTTCCCATAACAAAAATTTGTTATTTAAAAGTGGTTTGAATATTCTGCTTTTATACAAAAGCTGTTTTTCTTTCCCTGTAAGCAACACCATCATGAAAATAGCATTGGTTGCTTCCTGGAAACAGCCGTATAAACTGGACATGGCATATGTAGAACAGTAATGAAAAAATAGAGGGAAAAGCTGAAATACCACTTTTTTCAGCTTTCTAAGGATGTGAAGGAAGCAGTATTTCCTACAGGTAAATATCAGTGCATTAGAAATCCATTCTCTCTCACAGGAGGATCAGCTTTCTGCCTCCTAATGAATCAATAACTGTAATAACCCATATTATAATGTTTCCCACCAGGGCAAGAAATTTCTCCCCCACTGCTATGCAAAGAAACTTATTGATTTAACTACACAGAAAGCATGTGAAAAGAAAGGCAAGATTATATGCAGCACATGACCCACTACCTGGGGGCCATAATAATACTGATAAATGTGCATAATGTGCATTTTTTTCCTCTCCTGTATTCCCTTCCATGTTTAATAATCTTTCCACTTGTAGCATAAATAAACTTTTAACAGCCACTCTTGCTTTAATCTTCAAAAGAATGTTTAGAGACCTCTGCGACAGAGTTTTAAAAACACATTTAGTCTCAAACAGCATTTGTCACAAAGAGCTCCCAAAGTATTTCTTGGGAAAACTTCCCACCACGTTCTCTTGCTGGGCTCAGAGCTGACACAGCCCAAAGGAAGAAGCCAGCCCCCAGCATCATTACAAAAGCCATAAAGAAAAGTTATTAAAATCACTCTTTAGTATCTCATGAAAGCAATCCACTCCTATTAGGCTGAATACTGACTAATTTCATGAATCACAAAATAAGTTGGTATTAAAAGGAAAGAGGAGACAAAGAGCTTTCTTTTCTCCTCTTAGGAACAAATCTGGTTCCTTCTGAAGGGCTTCACAAGATCCCAAACACCAAAATTCCCATATTTAACAGATTCAAATGCTGAGTACCTCTTCTACCCACATACAATCCCTATAATTCTTCAAAAAGAAGCTGTGGAAAAATATTCTCAACTGGAACAGACTGTAGACAAGCAATCAAGTCCAGTAGTTAAAAACAAAAACAAACAAACAAACAAAAACAACAAAAACCNAAAAAAAAGGAATAATTGAAAGGAAAGCGGTAAGAAGTAGCAGATGAGCAAAATTTCTAGGAAAAACACAAGAAGGAAGATGTTGACAAGACAATGATGCACATCAACAACTTCAGTCAAAAAGGCAGAAAGTCATCTTACAAGAAACAACTAAAAATCCTCCTGGAAATTGTGTAAGTTCCACCAATTGTGCCAACATAGAAAAAAACTGCACCATAGGAAAGAGGTGAAAAAAAATATTTTACTTAAACTAGTGGAATTTGGTAAAAGTTAACACAGCAGACCAAAACAAAGCAGTAAACATATTGTGATTGAAACACAGAAACACAAGAAAAAAAATGTTTATTCTACCTACATATGAAAAAGTAAATTACTTTTGCAAAAGCAAATGAATAAAGCTTTAGGAAAAAATGTGCATATAAATATTTTTTTATGGCTACCTGATACTACTGGTTATTCGTGTCTTCCAAAGGGAGCTTAGATCACCAGTAAGAAAAACTTCTTTTTCCCCCCTTAAAAACTTCCTAATGATTATTGCTACTGAAGTAGTTTTCTCTCTGCATTTTTGCCTTTATAGATGAATTTCCTTATCCAGCCCCTGAGCCTGCAGCAGGTCCTCTCTGCAGGCAGGCACTTGTTTCAGTGTATTCCAGGAGGAACAGGGAGAGGTTCAAATGTCAGCTGACACCCAGAGACCCCAGGGAGAAGGCCTGGAGGGATCTGGTCACACTAAGAAAAGCAGCAAACATCTTTGCAATGAGGACACTCCAGCCCCACACAAAGCACAGCTGCACCAGTTATTGCAATCCTGGCTGAAGTTGCTCTCCTGGCACGTTTTCCTGCCCAGGGACCAGTTTTTGCCATCTCACTTCACCACTGCAAGATGAGGTCAGCACCAGGCGAGGAGATTCACTTCCATCTCACAGTTCACAACCAAGCAAAACTAAAGCAAAACTCCTAAAATAACCCAAAGCAGGTTTTCTCAGGTAGTGGTGGCTGCTTGCCCCAAGGCAATGTAACCAACCAAACCCAGCTTTGTGATAAAAATCTTGCCTCACCCAGAAATTTAAGTTCCTTGGAAGTTTAGTGTCCTGCTCACACAAAGAACAGCTGCAGGACAGCGGAGCATGGTGACCCAGAGCAGCTCAGCCTCCAGAACACAGGAGAACACAAAACGCTCAGACCAGTGGATTATGAAATCCAACAGGCCTGGAAAAGTGGCCATGGGCATCTCCAAAACCTCCTCTTTTAAGGGTGTTTATGGGGTTCAGCATAGCTATCAGGACCTGAGCTTTCTTGCCCAGAAGGTTTCCAGCACTTATTCTAAATGGGTGGTTACCACAGCACCATATGCATTCATCCATTTAACACCCAAATAAAAGCAGACTTCCATTTGGAAATAACCAACTTTTTACATTAAAAAAGTTATTTGTACTTGATTTGTAATGTGCTTTAAAAAGCACTGAAAAGTTTCTACAACTGTTACATTATTTCAGAATGGAAAGCATGAGTTTAAGATTACTGATTTTCAAGATAGCTCCTTTGATGGGAGTGCTCCTCCTAAAATGCCAAAAGAGTTCTCTGTACATAAGAATTCAATTACTTTTTTAATATTGGGAGTTGCTGTAGCTTTGATCATCCTAAAAGATAGGAAAATATTTCTTATGTCTGTTTTGTCTTTGGATGTTTGACTGCATCTTATTTTATTGCTCTGTTTTGGAACTCGAGCTTAGCATTTTCCTGTTATGCCAAATACCGTAGAGCATAAGAGAGATGAATGAAAAGAAAAAAAAAAGGATTATATTCCTTACTCACAAAAAGGAATAATTTCCTAATCTTTTTTCTAAAAACATAACATAAAGAAAGACTGTACAAAAAGTTTACATAATGCTGGAACTAATAAATATGTAAAGTTAATAATATTGGAAGAGGTATTTTGAAATCACACCGACTCCAAGTCTCAGCATAAGAAAAAAACTCAGAACTAAACTACTTGAGTTGACTTGCTTAAAAAATAGTTCAGTTGTTTGGTTCTTTTTCCTTTTCCAAGCCCAATTGCTATACCAGAAATTAACTCCCTTTCGTCAGAAAGTTACTCACTCTCAAAAATGAAGTGGAGCATTAAGATGCTGTATGGAAAAAATGTGATACACCATGAAAAAAATACTACAAAACTTTACAAAGATCATTTCCAAACTACATCAAAAACCAAGACTCCCACCAACTCCTGCTCTCTTTTTCAACATTCACTATATTGAAATACAACAACTGAAGAACTGGGGGGAAGAACATAGCCTCTAGGAAATACTACATTATCAAATAAAGCCACCAACGAAAATCCACTTTCACAATTACTTGTTGTTCCCCTGGTCACCTACCACTCAAAGCTCAGTGACTCCGAAGAAAAACAAAGCTACAATTTCTCTAAAACTCTGTAAAAGAGGCAGAGGCTCTAAATTAAAACAGTCTCTAAAGGGGGGCGGGGGAAGCCAAGACCAGGTAACAGGATTTTCCAAGCTTTATCCTTCATTATAGGTTATTTCAGGTTAAACGGAGGGTGTTCGCTGCCTGCAGAAGTCAGAAAAGGTAAGCCATTACTAACCCATATCATAGCATCAGTTATTTTAGGCTGCTTTAAATAGAGTTACGTGGTCTTTTCAGGTGCACTGCACACACAGCACTCGTGTGGAACATGCTCAGTGCTCATCCTCATTCTTTTCCCCATGTTTGGTGCCGTGCTTAGCCCAGACAGGGCTCTGAAATACAGTTTCATACACCTGAAGTCCCACCCTATACCTACCCAAAACAACGAGCTTTTCTCCCAAGATCTGTTAAAAGTAATACATTATCTTCCACTCCTCTGATTGTCAGTGAAGGGATCTCAAGAAATAGAATATTTCGGTGACCTAAGAACTTGGAAAGCACAAAATGGTACGAATAAGCTTTTTTGAAGTCTGAAGGGTGGATACTATTTCACAAAATTCAACAGCAAACTCGTGACAGAAGAATGTTGGTAGCACCACCATGCTACTTCCACATTTCTTCCCTCAGCCAAGGATCACCAGGTGATTATCAGGCCTGCTCTACCCAACTCGTACTTCTGTCAGTCAGAGCAGTTTAATTCAGCTGTAATGCTCCTGCGGATCAGATGAAATCATTTTATATACTCAGAAAAGCCGAGGCTGATCTAATAAAAAAATACAAGAAGGCCTCTCTGTCCTCTCCTTCATTCCCCAAAGTTCTGTGCTGAAAGCAACACTGCCTGCAGGAACTATTCTGTATATGCCACGACACCCCACACTGCAACAGCAAAATTTAGCTCCACTAAAAGCAGTTTCTCCTTCTGTATTTAACATTCCTCCAAAATACACGTTCAGCCTCAAATAACAATGCTGTTCCCGCTACCAACGCTGGTCTTCTCCCCCCCCCCCCCCNCCCCGCCCCAAACAAGAAAGGCAACTACAAAATTCCCATTTCAAAACGCACCGCTTTGTCAAAAGGGCCTTTGTTGCCATGATCAGCACACTGGCAAAAGGGAAAATACAAGAAAGAGAACCTATAGAGGTAAAAAGAAAACCATTCTAAAAACAGGAAGTGTGTAATCCCTTGACATAGTACAAAGAGGAGTATATACACCTAAACATGCAAGCTTGGAAAAACACAGCCTGACATTCCTACACCTTTGGACTGGGGTTTTCACAGGAATTAAGCACAGGAAATTCTGTTCCACCCAGGGGCTGCTGAGCTAACCAACCCTTCTGCCTCTGGAAGTGCTGCTCAGCCTCCCATCCCCTTTAACGGATGCGATCAACCCGAGAGATGC
Source organism: Cyanoderma ruficeps (assembly GCA_008694505.1). NCBI lineage: Eukaryota > Metazoa > Chordata > Aves > Passeriformes > Timaliidae > Cyanoderma > Cyanoderma ruficeps. The sequence continues at coordinate 337,917 of VZDJ01000452.1, forward strand.
TTTTGGAAAAATCAACTCCAAAACAACATTTGTTTGGAAGCAACTGCTACAAACTGGAGGACACACAACGAGGTAAGCAGCACATGCAAATTCTAGTATTTCTATCAGTTAGCTCTGAGAGATGAGTTGCAAGCCCAGTCTTCCTCCCCACACCCTGTCTTTGTCTCTGCTATCTTGTTATGCAGGAGCCGGTCTCATTTCCCCGTTTCTGTAGGTAGTTGTTTGAAAGAGAGGAGGGAGGAAATACGCAAACACAAAAAACCCTGAAACAAAGAAAAATCACAAGTGCCGCAGAGACCCCAGGGCAGGGGCAGCTTCCCGAGCAATTTTTCAATGAAACTTTATTCCAGCTGATGGAATCCATCCAATTACAAAGCGTCCCCAAGCCCGGAGAGCCACACACCACCACCACCACCGGAATGAGAACACCCAGCCAAATTTATCTACGAAAAAAAAGATAATTTAAGAGGCCAAGCGGTGCCACACCCTGAGCGAGCAGCTACGAGAGAAGCCCCCGGGAAGAAGTGGGGGGAGTGAAAAGTCCAAGCCCCGCTTCGCAGGGCTGCAAACTCCCCCTCACCGCGCGCTACCATAAAAGGTCCGCGGCAGCGCAGATAAAGCCGCCGCCGCCGCTCCAGCGGCATCAGTTTCCCCCCGGTAAGTCCGCCTTAACACTTCGCTCTATTTATCTGCCATCTCACCACGCCGCTTCGTAATACAGTATTGACCTATTTTCCAGGTGCTTAATTAATCTCTCTGCTGGCTGCCGCGCTTGTTAGACAGTTACGGCGTGTATTTTAAACTTAAGTTTATAGAAAGGTCCGGCACATTAACTCTGCTAAGGAATTATTATGTCGGAATGTAAGTCCTCGCAGCCCATCCGAGCTTTCCTACTTGGTGTGACATCAATCAGAGCCTAAACTTTTTGCCAACGATGTCATGGGAGGTAATACTGGGTAGAAAATAAATAATCACAGAAACATGCACTGTTATCAACAACTGCAGCTCTACCTAATGTAATCGTCTCTCAGAGCAACATATTTTCCCACAATTTCAAGACACTGAAATAAACAAGGCGATACACAAGCAGGAAGATGCAAAAACATCGGAGTGCCACATAACTTCTGGCAAGTCAAACTCTAGAGTCCTATAAACTAAGTTAACAAAAAAGGCAACAATCGCAGTTTCTGACGTTTTAAGTCAGATGCAACAGTTAGTAAAAAAGTATAGCCCCAAAAGAAAGCTCATTATATACGTGTAAGCACCTAGCACTGACGATTGAAGGCTTGATTTAAATAAAAATTATTTTTACAAACTCACCACTATTTCCTACAGCGTTAAACACATGTAAACGCACCTGCCAGCTTTACAATTGCTACCGCGACGAATCCAGAACAAACCCCGCACAATCCCTGCCGCAACCATTACGGCAAAGCCTCCGGCAAACAAACCCCTCTGTTTTAACAGAGCTCGCTCTTGGGAACTGACCAAATTTTAAAGCGTCCACTTCCTTTCCAGTTGCTGTTAGTGATGCCGGCCCTGGGCACCATTTGCCGCCCCAGCTTCCCCCCCAGCGTGGGTCTCTCCTCGGGGCTCAGGGGGCGAGGGTCGCGTCCCGCCGGGACTGCCAGGAGCCAGCGCGGCGGCGGCCGAGCAGGACCCGGAGCGGGAGGAGCCGCGGCCGCGCCCGGGCGCCACCCCAGGACCCCCCGGCGCTCCATACAAGGCGGAGGAGGAGGCGGCGCGCCCGGAGGGGAGCGGGGCAGAGCCGCCGCCGCCGGGAACGGGCGAGGGGCGGCCACGCCTCCCCCGCCGGGCGGCGACGGCCTCGCCCGGCACCCGGGGCGGCTCGGGGTGGGCGCCCGGCCGCGCCGGGGAACGGGAAACTTCGGGGACGCGGCGGGGCGGCCGCCGTCGGGGGCAGCGGGAAGGGGAAGCGGCGCTGCCCGCTCGCAGCTGCAGCCGCGCTCGGCCAGGCCGGCGGCGCTGCCCCGGGCAGGGGGGGGTCGGCTCTGCCCCGGAGCCCCCGGCGGGCAGGACGCGAACGCCGCCGGCGGAGGCAGCGCCGCTCTCCGCCCGCCGGGGCCGGCCCCGCTCGCCGCCGGCCGCTCACCTTCACGGGTCGGGCCGCGCTGGCGTCCGCGCTGGAGCTGCCGCCGCCGCCCTGGGCATGTCCGGGAGCGCTCCGGGAAGCGCCGCTCCGGCCGGGCTCAGCCGCTCAGCCCCGCCGCCGCCGCTGCTGCTGCCGCTGCCTCGGCCGCTGCCATCTTGTCCTGGCGGCTGCGAGGGAAGAGCCCCAGCTCAGCCCGCTCGACAGACCGGGCCTCCGCCTCATCTTCCCGGGGAGGGACCCAACCCGCCCCCGGCCGCCGCCTCCTCCGCCTCCGCCTCCTCCCGCCTCCGCCCTGCCCGCGGCGGCCTAGCGGCGCCCGCCGCCGCCCATCGCCCCGGAGCGGCGGGCCGCGGCCCCGCCGAGCGCTGCGGAGGGGGCGCCGGCCGAGCCCCGCTCCGGCGCGCCCCGGCCCCCGCCCAGCCCGCGGGGCGCAGCCTGCGGGGCGCTCCCGCCGCCCGCCCGCTCCGCCCGGCCCGCCGGCAGCGCCCCCGCCCGGCCCCGCCGGCAGCGCTCGGAGCGCGCTCCCCGCCCGGCCCCGCTCCGCGCCCCGCTCGCTCCTCCTGCCCTCCCGCACCGACCGCCCGAGGCAGCTGCGTGGCCATCGCCGCCCCTCGCAGCAGCGCGGCGGCCGAGCCTCCTCAGTGCCAGCTGACGGTGCACCCCCGGAAAGTCCCGGGAGGACAACTTGAGGTGCTCCTGCCGCGAACTCTCCTCTCTGCCCGCCCCGGTCTGTCGCTACCTGGAGGAAGGCAACCTCGTGTTCTGTGGGGGCTCTCCGGCCGGGCACGTGTAAAACCCCCAGTGATGCTCCGGTGCTGGCCATCCCCATCACCACACCCCAAACGGTGAGCTCTTCCCATAACACTCATTCACACATACATAGCGTACCTAACGATGAGCAAACTGGGGCCAGGAGAAAGGCCTGACTCTCGAGACCTGCAGCTTAGAAGATGACAAGGTGAGTATGAACATGGGAACTCCCAATTGTTTAAATGAGTGCTCTGGCCTTATAAGATGAAGATACTTCCCCAGCCAGCCTTGAAAATAACTGTGAAGCACCAACCTTCCCGATCTGGTCTGACATCCTTCTCTGGCCAGCAGTCTTTGCCACGCTAGCCCAAGTCCATCAGACACACCACTAGCTCTAGAGGTAACAGGACAGAGCAAATGTATTGACCAGTTTGCATCCTGCATTACAGCTCAGCACTTTGCCTTGCTCAACTCTTCAGAAAATAACAGGATACACCCCCAGTAACAACATATCCCTAATATTATGCATCACTTAAATATTAGTGGTTGGTTGTAGGACTGGTCAACTTCTGCAAACAGCATTCTTGACCCAAAATAGCGTTCAGCTGATGTGGGGCAAAAAAGGAATTACTGTTTGCCCATAAAGTATTTAGCCCCAAGATAAATCCTTGGCTACAGCTACAATTGGACATCACATGCTTCTCCACCTCTTGCCAAAAATAACAAAGAATTTCTTTATTTACTTGCACAACTACACGTACTCTGCTGTTTTTTCTCACTACTTGTTCCAGTATTTTCAACACGTGTCTGCTTGATTTTAACCTTTATTTAGGACCAATCCTTGTAATAAAGATTGTTAGGGTGTGAAGTCAGAATTTTAATTAATTAATTGGAGAAGCCAGACTTATTGTACAGAAGTGCTAAAACCTAACATTGGATTTGCTACCACAACACCACCAATTCTTAGTCTTGTAAGTAATGAGCCATATAATTTAGGGCTGGGGAAGAAATAGGTGGGTGTCAATGGTAGTAAATTATAGCACTCAAGAGCTGCTCATCACATCTACTGCTTACTAATTTTAGAAATATTAATCAAGCTCCTAAAAAAAATTCCTACAGAGCTATTTCTACACATTTTATTAACATATAAATAGACAGTAAATGTTGATAAACATTCTTGTTGATTACTTAACCATACAAACTCTAAAGAGGCTTAACAAAAAAAGCATGTTAAATATATGCTGATTCAATCCATACTTCATCTGCAAACTTAAATTGGTGTATATCATTCCAAATTGTGATCCACTGACGAGTCTCAACATATTTTTTTCAGCTGTTTTTAGGATCTATTTCTAGCAAATTTTGCATGTTTCACCACGCACCTTCTTACAGTTTGATAGCCAAAGCAATCCAAATACAGTTGTAAATTTGAATGATACCAATCCTCTACTAACAGGCAAAACTATGAATCCAGGTTCCACAGATACACATGTACCATTTTAACCAACTTTCAGAAACAGATTTTAATTTAGATTTAGAAAAGAAGGGGTGGCTTTGGGCTCATTAACCTCTCTTATCATACTGTTCTCTCACTGGAGTTTTGAGTTGGTCTACTTTGCTAAATGACAGCACCTCCTGAAACATCCCAGCACTGTCAGTTCCGTCCTCATGTTCCAGTTTTTGCTAATTAGATCAAGCTAGACTTCCACTCACCTTACAACAGGAGTATCACCAGCGTGTAATCAAACTCTCAAATCTCTTTGAAACTCCTTCAGTTGCTTTTGTGAAGCTCAGCACCCCTCTGCAGATCCATTATTTGTCCTTATTTCCTTACAAGCTCCCTCAATAAGCTCCCTTCTGTGGGAGCTATTTCAGTTCAAGGTTTCCTCATCCACTGCACATTTCCTCAGCGTTGGGACTGAGGGCTGGCCAGAGCCTGTGCAAGCTGAAATGATGAACCTTCTCTGTCAGTGACTGACTCCTAAGGATTACTTTGGCCACAAAATAGCATTTTAAAGTGCCCACAAAGCACAGTAAAACAACATTAGATGTATCAGCGAGCTTTAAACGCCCTGATGACCATTTCTATCAGAGGTTAAATGTGTNNNTTTTTTGTCACCTGGAAAACAGCAAACACTTCCCTGTCCTAATTTTCTCTTGGTGGGTATATTTGTGCTGGGAGGCAGCTGAGGGGTTAATTTGGAAACTCCAGTTACACCTGTAAGTACCATGGACTCCTGAGACCGATTGGAGGGGAGTGTTTTGTTTCAAAGCACTTAAGTAACTCAGTGGAAGGAGGCCCCGTGTCATTTAGATTCATTTATAAAGTTCAGCGTTGAAACACACACCTCTGTGAGCTCCTGTTCCTCCTTGTCTCTGAGCCTTTGCAGAGGATAAGCACTAGTTAGGCGTGAGTGGGGAAAAAAAAAAGCTCAACCCAGAAGTTAGAAGAAGATAGTTCCAACAGATGTAATCTATTATGCAGCAAAAAGAAATGATCTGTGGACAAACACAGGCTAGAAGCTTTTGGCAGAACACCTACCAATGACATTTTGTGCTATTTTTGTTATCAAAATCCCAAGAGTAAATGCAGACTGAAAATGTTTTGGCTAGAACAATTTGTTTTACTTGTCGAACTGCTATAAGTTGCATCATCAAAACACTTTTTACAGCCAGTGTGAGTTGTTCATATCAGCGTATGAGTTGCTTGTATCAGCTGGACTCTTAATTTTTGAACAGGCTTGAGTCCTGAACGAGACTGCAATTAGAGCAAAGCCACCAAGATAAGGCAAGACCACAGGGCTGTAATTCCATCCAGCAGGGCCTGTGCTCAGTCCCTAATAATAATAACACAGGTGCAATTGCACGAACCAGCGAGCCACACTCCCAGGGAAAAGGGACAGAATTGGCCTCTTACAATTTTCCTGGCCAGTTAAATTTCCCCAGTGACAGCTCTTCACTGCTGGGCACTGAACATCCCATTTAGCAGATTCAACTCACCCAGCAGAAAAGGCTTTTCTTGGGTCAGGAAAACATTGACTGTCAGAGCTGACACAAAGAGGAAGGCAGAGTTTTTCCTTGTCACCTGGATGGGAGAGCTGGGCAGGCTTCAGCTGAGTTTCTTGGTAGAAATTCTGAAATCCCAACAACCCAGAAGCTGTTGTTGTGACCACTGCAGGTGTCCAGGCCTTCACAAGCAAAGGTTCCACCTAAATTTTTTCTTTTTTTCTTTTTTTATACTTGCAGGGCACACAGTCTTTAGTCTTTCCCACAATATTTAACAATTTGTTAAGCAAGGAATTAATACATGGATTCAGCTTATAGGATTTGAAATTACGATACTTACTGTTTTTCACATTGGCAGAAATATTTTATGCTTACAATATTTATTGTTCCCAAAATTAAGGGTTTTTTTTCCCTTCCTTATCTAAAGCATTTTTTAAACTGATGTTACTGTCACTTAAGTATGACTTGTATTATGAGAAACAAGCATTCAATATTCTGCATTTGGATCAGAATTTTTCAAGATCCAAATTCCTGTGGAAACATGTAAAGGGATTAGAGTTAAACGGGTTAAAAGTGCTCTTTTAAAATATAAAAACTTAAATTTACACTTCCCACTGATTACCATCATATTCAGATAAACATAGTTCCAAGTTCCCCATCTCCCCTCCCCACAGATATGTTTGCTAGATATATCCAAAATCCAACCTTCTGTTGCTGGGTGTAAATGGAAAACTACTTTCAAATTTAAAGCAAACATACACTTTGTTCCTTTTGCAACAGCTGGAAGGTCAGTTGAGAAGGACTGTGTTTCCTCAAAAAGCACACAGGTTTCTCTATGCATTTTACACTGAGTCATTTGCAAAAATAAACACAAATTTCACCTTTTATTTCCACCATCTTTTGTGGATTTAATGCAGACGGAAAAAAAAAAAAAAGACAGGGTGGAGCAGAGGTGAGGGAAAGTATTTGTTTATTGTTTGCTGTTTAACTTACAAATTCAACAGCCTGGCTCCTCTGGAAAGATTTAAATGCTGCTAGGGACAGAAAATACTTTCCATGGGCTCCTGGTGGTTTCTGGGGCTTTGTGCCTGCTGGTGCCAATGTTCATTTCATGAAGACACCGCAGGTCGGTCCCTGTGCATCTCCCAAGGGATGCGTGAGGGGCGATCCGCTGTGGCTCTTCCAAAGAAGAAAATCAGATTAAAGCATTCTTCAGATTGCCTGTCTTTCTACTTGCTCCTTCCTCAGCCTTTAAAACCCACTTCCAAGAAACCTCCTGCACTATCCTAATGTTGCTGTTTTAAATTCTGCCCGGTAACGGTAACACTTCAGAAATAAACTTGTCTGGTATCTAAAGGTAATGACAGGGTGACTAAAATGGTAATTCTTAGAAAATATGAGAAGGAATCTAAAATCTTTTTGATTATCATGTGGATAAAAGCTGGCTGACTTGAGATGAAATGCACTCCTCATCCAAACTAAAACACTAATCCCCTAATTTTTCATATCACAGAAAGGCAGAGTAACTACATTACAGAATCATTAATGTTGGAAAAGGTCTCCAATATCACCCTTTTATAGAAGAGCTATTTATGTACAAGACAAAAGGAAAAAACAACATAAGTAGAAAAATATAATGAATTTATCCTGAAATTACATGAATACCTACTACTTCAGTTTAGGTTTTACAGAACTTTTCTCTCTCTTTTTCTTTTTTTTCTTAAACTGTTTCTTTTCAACCTTATTGTCCTTTTCAGTGCCATAGTTGTTGAAACAGCTAACTGGGACAACTATAATTTAAAAACATGGCACCCTGCTAATTGTCACAGATGATTTTGCTCAGGGACACTCTGAGATACTTATTTCTCTGCTTGTGCTCATATTACATCAATAGGTGTAGACTTGACAGATGCTTTATTGCTGGGTTTTGAACTATGCTAAGATCTTGTTCATATTAACATATTGTCTTTAACAAAGAGTTAAAGAAATGCAATATTTTGTGGGGTGGTTGAAATATCTTTACTGGATTATGCAAATGCTAAGGTATCATGGTCATATATTTTTCAGACTGTATTTTCATTTTCAGTCTGGTTTTCCTCTTTGTTAGAGTCATAGATCATTCCTCACTCATGTGCCTTAGGAGATCCATAAGGAAAGGGCCTGTCTTCAGGAAGTGTGCCACAATAACGTACATTTCTAGTCTGACACTGTGGATTTTCTTGCAAGAGTCTTTCTAAACAGCTGTTTTCATGTAGTCATTAGCATTTGTGGTGTCTGAGTGTCTTTCACATAAGCGTATTTAATAATCACATTTTTATGCTTGCTTTCTCAAGCAGGAAAAGAATGGGAAGTGGCAAGGTTAACAAATGTTAGATGTGTACAAAAATACAGTATGTCTCTATTTTTTTAGGTGTTTGGCATGGACAAATATGTTTTACAATATCTGACTACTACAACATAAAATAGAGAGAATCCGATATAAACTGAGAATGATAATATTCCAGGCAATCAACAATGAATAAGATAATCCACTCCCAATTTAATGATATCGAAACATTGGAAAAATATTTACATAAAAAGTTAAAAAAACATTGAAACATCCATTTCTATGGAGGAGAAAAATTACTTTTTAAAAATAAAAAAGTGTATTTAAAACTGAAATTCCAATGATATCGTGCTGATTTTAAAAAGTCTTTAATAGCAAATGTTGCCATTTTTTTCCCTGTTGTTTTAAAATAAGCATCAATAAGCATCCTGCATTTAGGAATATCCATAGGGTACCGTCCACTAATACAACAATAATTTCATTTTTACAGGTGAGTAATGACTTCTCTCTTTATTCAAGATCAAGGGCTGCAGAGAGATGAAGAGCACAACGAATGCTCCAGCTGACCTCCCTCTCCAAAATGCATCATTCCTTCCAATAAACGCCATTAAACACAAGCGGGCAGTCAAATGACAGAATTAAAACAGAATCCTGCATCACTCGAGTGAGTCGGTGCTCAGTGGCAGGTCTACTGACTCCAGGGAAACTATTGACATCATCAAAGGTTTCTGAGGCTGTTTGCAGCGTATTCCAAAGCCTTTCAAAGTAAATAGTCTGATTCACTGGCTGCTGCTTCGGGCTGAGGTTTTCCCGTGGCAAAGAGAAGTTTTATCTTAATGCAGAATGGATCAGTCTCCCCCACGAGCACACAGGAGTGGAGTGGAGCCTGCTTTAACTCTGGGAGGCACTGCATCACATCCCAGCCTATTTTAGAATTAAATGGAAGATGACCTCGTTACCTGGGTCTCTCCAGCCTCACTGTGAAAGCACTTGAGGACTGAGCCAGGGCTTTGCTATCAGCAGCTAAAAACAAAACTCAAACTGCACAAAACCCCCCTTTTGTTGCACTGGTGTCACTAATCCGTCTGTGGCACAAATCCCTCCTGAGAAGCAGTTTTGCCCGAGTCAAATGTGCACGTGGCTTGCAAATGTCCATGTACACCCTCCCTTAACAGTTTCATACATCAGCAACTCATCCATGTGTTTTCCTACCTTTTAAAAGCAGATATCCTTATTTCTCCCCTTCCCCTGAGGCATGGTCAATGAAAAACCAGTTGAAAATATCTTCCAAAGGTTTAAATTACCACATTAGAGACTGTCCTCCTAGAATGAGCCACCGAAAAGGCACATTAATTACATGAGTTATGAAAACAGATCAAACCATCATAAAGAAAAACACGATTCCTTCTTTAGTAAAGAACATATTTTGCTATAAATGTGTTTATTCAGAGCTGCAAATGTTCTAATAGAATTCTTAAAAAGGTCACAAAACTTGCGCTTATTTCTTTTTTTATTATTTTTCTCTTCCAAACCAGTAACAGCCCAAATGGTTCCAAAGGAAAAAGGTGATGTTCGGCAGTAGTTTAACGAATTGTTTTGACCCAGTGAAATACACCGTGTCCCCTCCTGGTAATGAGACGCTGGGCAGCAAGTATCACATGGCAGGGACAGTGGCAGCAGGCTGTCATCACGGCCACAAAGCCCCGTCACCTCTGAGCAATCTCTCCCCACACAATGCCGGGGAAGGTCGGGTAACACTTCTGCTCAGCTACCTGCATGTGCACTTGGTGCTGGTGGTGGTGCTTTGACCTGCAGCCTTTTCAGTTTATGAGCATTTTAACGAGACTAAAAGCTCTTTATTTACTTTTTTTTAACACCTCTTTGCTAGTTAGATGTAAAGCTCCTGTTGTTTTCTCACTGACAGACACTTTTGATTAAGCAAATTTAATTTTAAGATTTTTAGTGTAAAATACAGAAAAATATCATGTCTACCCGTGTGGCATTTTAATTAGATTTGGTGTGAAGACAGACAGGAAATCGGTTGGGTTTTATGGCTTTATCATATTTTGATAAAATTACCACTCTCTGCTACTAAAACAGGGGGTACAGCTTTACACATTAATGATCTGATGTTGAAAAGAACATGAGAGAGAAGTGGAAAAGAAAATGGCAAACAGGTATCTATAAATAAAAACACGGTCACAAACATCATGTCAGGCTCCACGCCGAAAAGAACAGCAATGGGATACAACGGGTGAGAAAATGAAAGGACAGAAACTGCAGAGCACAAAACTCTACCAGTACCCAAAGAAGACTGAGCCTGGTGAGATCGTGGTGAGATTTATCTCAATGTGTACGTGCAGAAATTCTCACGGCATCCTCAGAGTTTGGCAACAGCACCGCAATGATTCTGCTGGATTTTCTCTTGGAGGGGATGACAAGGAATGGGTGAATTGCCATCAGGACACAGAGGTACAAGAAAAGGCCCACGGCTCCAGTCTCAGCTGCTCCTTCAACTGAAGATCTCAAGAAAACTGGAGATCCTTCTATAAATAAGTTATTTTTGTCAACGCTATACCTGTGACTTAAAAAACACAGTTTCCACAGTTCTGATACATGCACTGAACCTCCAGATCGTTTTCAGATTTGTTTTTCTTTTTTAAATACAAGCTGTATGTCTCAGAATAAGATGATGAACTGGTACATAAATAGTACATTTGTCTAGGGTTGAAGTACGTCCATTCATACCTCTTGTGCCATATCTTATGAAGGAAATTATGTGCAGTTATTCCTGAAAAAAACAATTTAATACATGCAAATTAGTTTATCTTTTTTCTACCCCAATGACAAAAAACATCTGTATAGACTTCATTATTTTCCTATTTGCATGTAATAAAGTAATTTTAATTAAAAATACAAATTTGAGTAGACATATTTTAATTTAAAAATGGTTTATTGATCAATTTATTATCTAATTACGTAAGTGTAGGACACTGTAATCGACAGTTCTTACTCTGGATAATCCCCAAAATGTGCTAAAAGTGCATCCTGTGAGGAAATGTATTACCTGTCACTCTTGTTTCACAAAAATACCAAGAAGCAGATGAAGGTAATGGCTAAAAGGGCAAGTGTTAGGGCACAGACTGAAACACCTCAAAGTTAAGACATGAAAAAGAGCAGGAAAAAGCATTACTTAATCAACAGGTATGGGCTTTTCAAGCAGCCTGTGTGCAGAGCAGAAGCTACACCATTTATTTCACTGATTGTGTTTTAAGGTGTTCATTGTCGGGCACTGCTTTGTGTACACAATGTGCTGCCAGTTTTATATCTCTTTTTATTCACTTGTTTATGACTTGTGCTTAAGCAGAGATTACAGGGCAGGGAAAGGAGGTGCACAGGTCTTGGGAAGCCACGTCCCAGACCCTGGAAGTGGTGTCATTACTTGGAGAAACCCCAGAAGAAATTACTGAATACTCAAGAAGAAAATTAGGACACCGAATATTTTATTTGTTTTCTTATGTATACATGTCATAAGATCAATGCTGGAATAATAGTGGAAGTTCCATTTTCATTTAAATGCTTCATGTGTTGTAACTACTCCATCAGAATCAATCAAAATCTCACAATGTTTGTATTAAACAACTAATGAACATTTAGGGGAAATACCCAGAATATCGGTATTAATTTTAATAGATATAGAGACAGCAATATTAATGAAGTAGCCCAAATTATGGACCAGAATTTCATGGTCAGGAGTCCATTATATAATAAATATAAACCACAAAGATGGCTTCCAAATGAAATCTTCCAGAGCTTGCTATCCAAGTTTCGGACAAGAGACGACAGATGGATTCAGAGAGAAAAATAAGAGTGTACAAGGAAAGAGGAGACAACCTTGGCCAGCACTGTAGGGAGCATCATATCAGTGCACCAGCTGCCCACCTGCCTCAGGAGTCCTTATTTCCTGAAGGAAGAAATTTTGCCTGTGCCAGTTTTATTCATTATTGTAGGACTGCCAGCCCTTTTTTTCTCCTGAAAGACAAAAACGTGTGTGTCGTGTAAAGCCCAATAAATACAATGCAAGTCCCACTGAAATCTTCAAAAAGTACATCAGTAGCATGGGTGGGATCAAGATTTTACTCAGACATTTTCTATTTCTTCAAGTACTGTTTAAACACGTATTCATCCCCCCCTCAAAAGCCCTTGGAGACAACAATTTAATGAGAAAAGTATTTAAAAAATCCCAAACAAACCTGGATTGTCAGTGTGATTTCCACTCATCATTCCATACCATCATAAAGACATGGAAATCAGCTTTTTATAGCCTGGCATGATGACAGCTATTTGACTCCTGAACTTAAAAGCAGTATAAATATTTTTGATTTAACACATGAAATGTAACGATCAGACACCAACCATTCTTTACCACTTAAATGCATTTCTTCAGGAGAAGCAAATTCATGTATTATAGTAGAAACTAATAACTATTTCACAGAAGGGTATGAGTAGCTTCTCATTCATTTTTTATTAAATAGTTGTATCTGTTACATGTGTGAAAGATTGCTTTAGCTGCTTATATGAGGCTTTTAAGGCAGAATAGCATTCCACTCAGCAAATGATACTGAAAAGCTCTAGTTTAATTCAATAATTAACTTCCTTGTGTTTCATTTCCAAGCACAAAATATTATCTTTAATTAAAAACACAATAGGAAATTGCCTAGTTATCTAGTTCTTTCACAATGTACTTCTTAGTGTAAGGCACTTGAAACTAATTAAATCACTGTCTGTTGCTTTTGCACTAAGTCATACTTAAAAATGAGCTGGTTAACTCTTGTCCCTTAAGTTAAGCTTCATACCTAAGAGAAAAAGTGCATCTCCTGGCTTTATTTCTGATCACTGGGGGAGTATCTTGATGGCAACCACCTGGGCATTTATCCTTTCCCCCTTTCATTTCAGGGAGTGTATCTCATATTTTCCACAGCAGCCTCAGAAACGCTTCCTGGTGCAGCAGACTCGGTTCTGTCATTTCTAATATCGTTTGCATTTACATTATTTACAACAACTTTACATTGCTTTTTGTACCTTATTACACTCACTGTGGAATCAAACTTCCTCATTAAAACATCTTTGGCAAAGCTCCTCTCTGAATCATAATTTTCATTTAGTTTCTATTCAGAGTATAATTTTTGAAGCCTGATGTTTATTAGACAAACAGTAATGAAGTTGTGAGGCCTCCAAAGTGATTTATTGTTGAGACCTCTTTCTAACCTTTTAATTTAAATCTTAATTTGGAATTAGTTTAGTATGAGAAAGTGAGAACTATTTTTCACTCTAATCCTAAATCAATATTAGCTCAGAAAATTATTCTGTCTGACCCAGAGAGCATATATTATACCATTAAAAGTAACTTTTCACGGGGAATATCACTAATGCTACCTAAAATAAATTCATTTCCACAAATCAGAATGAGAAATCCATGGGGATTTTTTTTGCCAAGACACCTTAAAATAATTTTGTCTCTCCATAATCCTTCTCTGTATACTATCCTTGCTTAATTGGTGTTAATGAGGATGTAAAATTAAGTGGATAGCACATCCCCTAAAATGTTTGCCTTGACATGTGTGGAAAGGTTCTTCTACCTAAGACACACCAAGACAGCCTACAGAAGTAATTGAGCTGAAGTACATTGGAAGAAAATCATGATTTAAGGGCAACAGTTTGATTACATTGCAACATGTTGACATTTTTTATTACAGATATCTACAAAATCATTACACTTTCATGAATTCTTCCAATGGAGTTGAATCAGTCTTTCTTAGTAGAGAGCCAGGTTTAATCAGTATTTCCCAGAAAAGAATGGTTAATAGTGGAAATTGCTGAACTTAATCTAGATATTAATCAAAATAAAACTCACTGAATAGTTTATTCTTTAAGAAAACCTTACAAATATAATCCCATCCTGGCACTGGGAATAAGCAATTATTGTAAATGCTGTGGTTTGGTTTAAAAAAAAAATTAAAAATATTTTTTTTAAAAAGTTGCTAAGCTGTTTCTTCTTTCACTGATATCGCTCCCTTATTTTTAAAGCTCTTGAGATGAGTTTGTCTCCTGAGGCCTGCTGGGACATCCCTGCAGAATTTCCTCTCCCTGATGCTCTTTCAGTGCAGAGATAAACCACCCATGGTTGTATCCACAGTAGCTGTGGTGTCACTGCATGTCCCTGATGGTCCCAGCAACATGGTAGGACTGAAAACCAGTCAAAGAATCAAAATGGTGGTAAAATCAGATTATTCTTCTTGCCATCACAAAGCTTTCCAGAATATTAGTTTTCCAGATAAGGGAAATTGTAGTGCTCTGTGGTGGTCTGTGAGGAAGTACAAAATCAGCTGTAATATCAGCAAGGTTTGACTTTTCTTTGAGATGGTAAATTAAACGTTATAAACATTATATAAATTTAGCATTATTGAATTTCACTGCATTCAATATTTTTTTTATCCTATATTAAGAACATGCTTCTCCTAGGCTGTATAATTATTTTTCCACTTCCAGAGCCCTCCCTCCTGCACACAAAAAAGTTCAGACCCTTCCCTTTCTCCTCATGTGCCATAATTCCGGCTGATTCTGGAAACCAGGAATTTTGGTTTTGTGCCTGTGCCACCAGAGCCTCCAGCACAGGGGTGTGGCAGGGCACACACTGTATTCCATTCCCTGCTGGAATGGCCTCGAGGGGCTTGTCAGACAGGAGCAAACTGGAATAGTTCTCATCTCTCACAAACACCAACCCAAAGGTGCCACTCAGTCATCTGCATTCCCCACTTTTCTCTTTCAGCCAACGTTCTGGTTTGTCTTTTCCTGCAGGTTTTACAAGCAGCTGTGATATTCAATTGATTTTCTATTAAAGGGCATTGTATTCTCGCAGTTAAATTTCTACTATAATTCAGATTTATTTTGGTTTGGTCTGGGGACACGACAGAGGTTAACCCAATTCATAGATCACATCAGATGAATCATACATGAAAAGTTTCCCAGGTCATTCAGGGTGAAACAGAATTTCAGATGTAATACCCTCTTACAGAAGAAACAATATTCATTCAGGTGGCTGCTGAACAAAGACTTGCAATAAATTCTGGCTAACAAGGAGTACTGGAAACAGCGTTCTCCCACATCTTGTGGGCTCCATGCACACAGCAGCCACGAGCCCTGACACGTACAAAGCGTTGTCTAACAACGTGAAATCCCAGAGCTGATGAAACTCCGATTACCACCCACTGAAATGCCCAATTCTTCCCATGGCCTTTTGCACATTTCCCCCCACACCCAGCTGGCTGAGCCACCCTGCTGGAGTCCTGAGGTGGCTGCTTGTTAATGTCTGTCTCTTGGGCAGGGGGTTAAGACTTCTTATTTCCAGTAGGGATTTGTATTTCCCCTCTGGGTTTTTTTTTTTCTTTTCTTTTCTTATTTCTGAAGAATGGCACATTCTCTAGTTTAAAAAGAAGTTTGAGACAGAGTATGAACACTAATTAGTAAAACGACTTCAACGTATGTACTTTGTATTTTTCAAGTATATTCTACACATTATCAAAAAAAAAAAAACCCAACCTAGCAGAGAGCAAGCGGCAAAGTTCTTCTGTACTGATCGTACTAGAAAAACCCATTTACAGAAATAAAATTATGGTTTTGCAATGTCATAAAGGAGAAAAAAAATTAAAGGTTGCCCAGAAATATCAAAAACATATGCTTTCAATGAAGAGCATACTGCAGAAACCATCTCATCTCCATGAATTAGCATTTGCTCATCCTTATTAGCAGACACATATGCCTGCTTGTCCTGTAACTTCACATTGAAGGCCAAATTTAAAAGATGTCATACACCAGTTGCTGAACAGAAATTATCCATATGAAAAGTTCATTATCTAAAAGACTCTGAAGAGGATGCCAGTGTTGATTTGAATTGACTTCAGGCATTTCTCTGCTTGTTATTTGGAAGGTTGTAAGTTGCACTTGCAAGGTTGGAAGCGGCACTTCACTTTGACACAAAAAGGTACGATGCAAAACCGAAATCAGAGTAATAAACTCTGACAGAAAGAAGACATTAATAGGAGCAACCAATGACAAAATAAACTGTAGATCTAAGCAATGGCTTATCAAACCTAAGAGGATTTGCCTAATTAATCCTGTGTTGCACAGTTATCCAAATGGCTTTTCCATCCAATCCATATTGTTGCTATTCATTACTTACTCTTGGCTTTCTAGAAACAAGACACATATCACGTAACAAGCTAAACAGTATCACCTATTTTTGAACTGCTTTACTCTACTATCCTATAAGCAGTTAACTAACGTGCTGCAAAAATAGTTCCAGAGCTCCAAACTGTTTGTTTCTTTTTTAAATGACAACCCGAAAGGTAACAGTGAGCATTAATTATTTGGAGAGCAGCATTTGCCTTTAG
This sequence comes from Cyanoderma ruficeps, assembly GCA_008694505.1. Taxonomy (NCBI): domain Eukaryota; kingdom Metazoa; phylum Chordata; class Aves; order Passeriformes; family Timaliidae; genus Cyanoderma; species Cyanoderma ruficeps. Next base: position 354,562 of record VZDJ01000452.1, read on the forward strand.
AAGCGAACATTGTTTTTAGAAGAAATTGTGGGAAAAGGACTTTATGTCTGCATGCTTCATGTTTGGGTTTGAGTTCACTGAAGAAAATGTGCAGGCTAACAAGAAGTGTATTGTCAGTGAAACCCAAATGGCTACAGTTTAAAGGCTGCACTAATTGATAAATGTAAAATATCTGACAAAGACGCTTCAGAATGTGGCAGGTGTGTGTCATGTATAGTTTTACTGTCTAAGTAAAGCAAACATATGAAGAGATTAAAAAAATAGATTAAGTGTTTTATAAGCTACTGCTAGCCTACACTAGCCAGCTGAAGGCTTTAAATAATTTAATCCCTTCAGCAACTGCCAGTCCCAACTGCAATACTGAAACAAGGTCTGAATTCAGTTTGAAGCCCAACAGGTGCAGTCTAATACTGCTTCCTTAATTCAGCTCCTGATCTATGTTTATGCTTGCAGAGGACAGCATATTCTCAAATCCACCATGGCATTAATTAAATTAGTCTAAGTGCCTCTTGTTTTATCCCATCTTCTACTATCAAATTTACCTCAGACAGTACTGGGTTTCTTTCCCCTCCCCTCCAGAAATGCTCTTCATGCCAGACGGAAGACAAAGACTTCTCAAAAAGCTTTTAAAATAGTTTTTTCTTTATACATAACTTACAGAAAAGCACAAAATTAACCAGGCCAACTAAACAAAAGAAAACATTTAATACTGCCTTTTTTAGCCTGAATTTTAATATTTGAAAGTGGAGGGAGATACATAAAGTTGTCAGCAAGCAAAGTCTCTGATGCCATATCACCATTCGTACTCACTCTTTTCTTTGGATAATCCAGGCAATTCAAGTTGTACCTGATGTGCATAAGCTATTTATCATTCCCAATTATTTTTACCAACATTTGCTAGTAGCACAAAATAATGCATTTTGACCAAAGTAATAACTCACTAGGAACAAAAAGAAAAAGTCTGAGTGAAAAAAAGCAGCATCACTACAAAGTTCCCAGCAAAGGTAACAGGGAGGGTCCTCACTACCCTCCTTCTCTTTTAAATCATGGACTCCTTAACAAACCAAAGGGAAATGTTGCTTAGTATCCTACTTCCCAAAGGAATTTAGAGGTCAATCTACATTTTTGTCCAATCACGGGACAAGAGAAGAGGAAAATTCCCACCACCTCACTTCTTTCACTTTGCCAGTGGAGCTACAAAATGGGACAATCCAAGGCACAACTTCCTTTGCCTTCCTTGCAGACTGGGCCACGCTCTCTCTGGGGATGCACACGGAGAGTTTTGTCTCCCAAGCAATTACACGGCGTGTTTGGCATAGGCAAATGAGAGGACAGCATTACCTTTTAATGCAACCTTCACTCAGAATTTATGCTGAAGTGGTGAGCCATTGGAGCAGTAAGGCCAGCTCAGACAGCAGATGACAACTCAATGTCATTCAATCAATCAAGACTGTGATAAGCCGTGCAAGGGACAAGCAGCCTTCTGAAAATGAAAGCAGATTCAATGTGCATTAAACAAAATGTTTCCTTAAATCCCAAGCTGCCCAAAACAGTAACAGCTAGCTAAGAAAAATGCAGAGATTGTCATCCATATAAAATGTTTTGTGACTACAACCAGAAGTGAACTCTGGTACACCAGCACAGATCTGAATTCCCAATAATTCTACCAGCACACGGACAAACAATACACCTCAGTATATTAAAAGCGTCTTGGAAATCTTTGACATTTCCACTGTTTTGTATATATAGAATGGAAATTTTAATTACTAATCAACAACTATTCTTTTGATTATGTGAAGTAATGCAGGCACCATCCCTCCTCTCTTTCAAAACTGAAAGGATAATGTTGAACTAACACGATTTTATTAACATTGACAAAGTGTTCTCTGATCCCAGTTGTACTTCAAAGCCCTAAACGAATGAAATTTCGGAGCGCAGAACAACCCCAAGTGAATTCAAAGCTTCTGAAATGGCTCCACCACTTAGCTTATACAAGCCTGAAATTTAAAATACAGTTTCAAAACCATCTATTCCAGGACTCTGGCTTTTGAAAGAAGGAAAAGACAGGAGGGGGGGGAAATTTACAAAACACATTGTAAGGCTCAGCAGTGATAATAACTGTATTCTATTATCAAAGCCCAGTTTTAATTCAGAACTCCCTATATGTCAAAGAACTTACAATATTTAGGCTATACAATTTTATTACTGTAAAAAGGTTTTTACATGAACAATTTTTTCGTTATGTGAATAAGCACTGCCTAATCATTCCCCACCTAATCTTCTGGGACTAAGTTTGCAGTATCAGACCTTTCTNAAAAAAAAAAAAAAACAACCAACCCAAACCCCCTTGGCATTGCAGTGGTAAAATACTATACTACCCCATGGAGTTTTGGGGCAAAAGTGGTGCTTTTACAAAGACCTGCACTCCCAGAGATAGTTGGTACAATAATGTGTGTGGAAGTGTGACATGGACTTATAAACTAAAGTCAGACATCTGAAAGACCTCAAAATAATAATAAATAGTGGGTTAGTTTGAATCCCAGTCTTTGTGTTTTCAAAGGTCACTACTTTGTTTTCTTTTCTAAAACAGTTGCTCAAGAAAATCTCAATTAACTGAACTTCTTTTTCAAGAGCAGCAGGATTTTAAAGAAAAAAACAAAACCAAAGCAGCTACATTGAAATGAGGAGAGACTCCTAAGACCTGCCACTTGAATAGAAGGCATTGCAGCTCCTCCTTTCTGTGTCTTGTAGAGATTTAAGAGGGAATGAAATAGTCTTGGTCCTCTTGGCTATTCTCTTCCTGGCAACATTTGTCCCCCAGTGGACATACCTAGCTGGAGAAATTAATACATTTTTTTCTTGCTTACTTGCTGTGTGAAGGGTACACGATGCTCTTGGTAGCTCTTCTAGGGCCTGATGCATAAAATCCAGGCAGAGTATATGCCCTTTTGTCGAAAGCAATGCTCCAAATCTGCTTTATTTCAGTTCATTTGTCTGCAGCAGAGTCCTGGTACACGGCAGAAAACAATGCTACTTGCTAGAGGCAGGCAGGATCCCAAAGACACAGCCTGGTTTTTCCTCCAAGTTCTGCCAATGCACAGCGTTACTGACTCACGGAGAGGCTGCCAAGCTATCCTGGTACTGCGGTGTGGGTTTGTGACCAAAACATCTCCCATGCAGGCTGCTTTGCCACACTGCACAACAATGTAAATATCCTTCTGTTCTTTCAGGGTTACTCCATGAAATCCATTGTCTAATCTGGAATTGGTTAGTGGCAGGAGGGTACTTTGGTCTTCACAGCTCCTTCAGCAACAATTGTCTGTGTTGAGTCTTCAGTCGGAAGGCATCACAGCCTGGGAAGAGTCAGAGCAATTTAAGGTTGCACTGGAATGCCCTGCCCACTGTTGTGTTCTTTCTCTCTTCCACCCATGTGTCAGTATTTTGGACTGTAAAAATTTCTGTGGGAGCAGGCCGGACCTCTCTAGAGATTCCTGATTTCATGACGGATGTTTCCCACAAACCAAAGGGAGTCTCCCAATTAGCAAATAATGTTTGCCTTTGAATGGCATTTTTTTTTTCAAAGCTGGAAAACGATGTTTCAGGCACACACTCATGTATTTTAATAGACAGAATTTGGCAGAGAAGCACGCTGGAGAGAAATCCAGCCCTGCACTGCTTGTGCCAATACGAACTTGATCACTCGTTCTTTGAAGTGAATAGTGAAGTCTCAAGTATCCACTGTACCTCTGTAAAAACAGTATTTATCAAACAGGTTAATTAATAGCCTTGTTTTATATGGACACTGGAAATAAGATTAGTAATTCTTTATTCCATCTGGGTTCCATTCCATGCCCAGTCACCTCAGCATGACTGTCCCCACCTAGTCAAGAAAAAGGCAGATTGGTGACTGCAGGGTATTTTCCACCTCTTCCAGAGGAGGAAAAGGTAAGGTTAAAATAATACCCCTTGCACATGCAAGAGAAAAAATTGGTCTGCTTTGTGTCAGTTCTTCATTCCTGTGAGAATAAATTCCGAGAGCACGCAGCAGCCCCCCTGTGGTCAAGTCACTGTAAGTGATACGTGGTAAGTGATACATGGAACAGGAGCAGTGGGCTACACCCACAGCGGTGTTAGTGAAAGGAAAAGTGTCACACCAAAGCTTAACCTCAACTCTGCAACTCTGCAAGCTCACTCTGTGCCTCTGGGGCTCCAAGCCCCATCCTCACCCACAGAGGCACCATCCAGCACAGCCAGGGTGGGCACTTCACCGCTGGACTTCCCTTGGGAACGAAGAAAAGAGGTTATACGAGCTAACCCTGCCCACAAAACCCTTGCAGTGTCCTCTCCTCGTGGCCAGCTCACCAGAGATTACTGCACACAGAGTTTTCAGCAGCTGACTCGTGCAACACCCACTCCTATGGACATGTGTGACTGCTGAGTCCCTGCTGAGACCCACCACACACAGTGCCAGTGAGAGCAAAGAATGGCAGAGCAAGGACAGCTCCAAGTACCTAACAGGTCAATTCATAAGTATCCTGACTATTCTTAGGACTCTTATCCCCACCACCACCATCCTTTTCCCTCAAGCTCATTTTCTAATTTCTCTTCCCCATTTGTACTCATTTCTATTTCAAGTTGTGTGTGTAGGGTTTTAATTATCTTCTATTTTGGGGCATTAAAAGAGTCTGAATCATCCCACCTTCTGGGAGATTAGTAAATCCAGTGATTATCAACAAAAACGCCGTTGAATGCCTATTATCCATGCAAATTATTCAATTAAAAAATATGCTGGAGCCATCAGCAGGACACTTCCATTTCATGGTTGAATAAAAGAAAAAACATCTTTCAAAATTGCTCTAAAGCAATTATTTTAAAACTTGCTTTTCAGAGCTAATCTTTCCCCAGTACCTCCATGCTGGTACAATAAAACCTGTGCATAGAGACCAGTGGATGTGGCAACCCATGCAGAAAAAATTCAGGAGATGCAGAGACTTGTCTTGGACACCCCACTAAGATAAGGCCCTAATTTGTACTCCCTTTCCCCTGAGTAGAGTGCATTTTGTTTCTGCCTAACCTTTTCAAACACATAGATGCTGCCAACATGTGTCAGTACCCTGACGCTCTCCTGGTCTCAATATTTTAAGCATACATTTAGGACCATGAAAGTAATTGAAAATTACTTATCAATCTTAAGACCATCAGTAGTCAGAGTCTTTAGAGTGATTTCTCCCCTTTCTAGCACTCTCTAACACTTCACCCCCTTTTCTAAAACAAAAATCTTAATCATGATTTTGCTATCACAGTGCCTACATGCCATCTTATCATCTGGCTTACAGTCTGAAATTAATTGCCTGACTAAACTGGCAAAGAAACCCAGCAGCAGGTGGAAAAGTAGCCTGGGATGGGCCCTTCCCAACAGGTATTTACACCAGTCAAAGCACTCACTAAAATATGCTTCCTTCCAGGTCTGTCAAGCCAGTCTTAAATTCAGAGATGCCCTTATATTTCATCACCACAGCAAACTGAGCTACTCCAAAACTCCTCTATATCTTCCCAGCAAAACCCTGGGTGCATTTCAAAGGAGTCTTTCATTTCTGGGATCTGTTTGTGGAACAAGAGTTAGGCAACTTAGAGCAGCTTGCCAAAACAAGCAATTTTGAAATTAGCTAACCCAACAAGCACCACTACATGAAGATCTTACCAGTCTGAGATTCCCCTTATCAGGACATTTAGCTGTTACAAATAAAGATGCCCTAGAATGCAGGATTTGAGCAGAAAACACATCTGGAGGTACACCTGTATTAGGTAACAGTTTGCAAGGCTTGCCTGCCTTTTATACTTTGACAAAGATTTTCAAGAGGACTTTCAAAGGGCCACCATAGAACAGTATCTACCCATATTCTGCTTCGGGGGAGGATGGGAATAAATAGGGGTTTTATTCCAAGAGAAAGCATATGCAGGAAGCCTTGTAATTCCAGTAACAGTCTGTGCTCACCCCAGCAGCATAAGCAGCACGGATGGGCTCTGGAGAACAGAGCAGATACGTGGGAGTCAGCTGTGCATGATGCAAATGAGAGGGTCAGGGATTTCCATGAAAGGCTCCTGTCAGACATATTTGTACACATATTTTTATTCATACGTCTGTAAATATACACGCGAGCTTTAAAATACGAAACAAGGGTGAATAAATACATTTCAGACTTGCTATTTTCAGGTACATTAAGATCTGCTCTACAGGCACAAAAGGCCAAAAAGGTTAGACAAATGACTATATGCAACTTGTGACTTAATATGACAGAACCGTGTCTGCTGCCTGGCTCTAGGGTCTGTTCTTCCATTTGGAGCTAAGTGGACAGGGTCCTGCTTTCCTTCTATTTCCAGCCAAATGGGAAAGCTGTGACTCCAGCACAGCCCTCCAACCACCACAACCATGCTCGTTTTAGAACAACACCATAATTTCCTTCACTGGGTCACTCCGCGCCTTCCTGTGGCTACGATGGACAAAACACTGGTGGTTCCATGGAGAAAGTTCTCCATATCAAATGGAGAAATCACTCTTCCCAGTCCAACCTGCAATGATTCTGCTCAACCTTCAGTATCAGCCTCGACAGAGAAGACAACTGCCATTTGGTAAAGCCACCCACCCATCTGTCTCGTGAAGACTGAGGTCAGCTAACAAGCAGCATTTCTGTTCTCTCCAACCCAAAACTGAAGACAGAAAAGTAACATAAAATCCAGATATAGAAAAATCTTTCAAGTATTCTGTTTAAATTACTGTTTCCATCCCTGTTGACTTTTCTCAGTTGCTTAACTTCAAAAAAAAAAAAAAGAAAAAAGAAGGCAAATGTTAATGCAGAGCCCTGTGTATGCACATGTAGACGCCTGACACGCCCCAGTGACTTGTTTTTATGGGAGTTGCACAGTAGTCCCTGTGTTGCCTCAGTAACAACAACTCCTACACTGGGACACCTGAGGAAACCAGGGCACAACCTAATGAGTACCATGGCATGTACCCTGCAGTCCTAAAGCTACTCCAGCAGTGTCTGGGTGGAGCCTGTTTACTCCTTACCTTGCCACTTTCAAAGAGAATATGAAGTAGAATGTGTCACCCATGACACATGTACAAATCCCAGTGCTGTGCAGAGGGATGTGACACAGTTACTGGCACAAATTATTCCAGAGAAATTACCAAAATGTTGGGTTTGGAGTCTTTTCTTAAATGTCCTCTCCCTTTTTTTTTTTTTTAACCCTGTCTGAATGCAATTTATTAAATCACATATTCTGTAAGAAAGAAGAGACAAAAATTAAATGAAAGGCAAAAAAAAATTGTGTTAGTCTTGAGATGGAATAAGGAAGATCCTGGATCCTGTAAGGAAAGCATTCCAGCTCAGTACTCAGTAGATTAGTGATGTTTTACAGCACTCAAAAAGGCAGATTTCACATGCTGCCTTTGTAGGGGAGCTAGCCTATAGCAAAGGAGAATTGATGACCTGAGAGCACATCATTGGTAGCAGAAACAGGAATGCAAAAAGCAGGACAGATGCCTTATGAATAACAGAGCTGGATGTGACAGGATTCTCAAAAGCTGGTAAGGAAAGTTTAAGATGTGAGCAAATAAACAAGCTAATATGTCTTCTTCTGGGTTTGCCTTTTTGCAATTGCAATCTTTCTTATAAAAGCTGTTTACTTTTCCCCTACTCAAACAGCCTAGAGCTGCCAGAGCAGTCTGGACTGAACACCCCTCTTTTTAATACCCTTTTTTAATACCTTTTTGCTTTTATGGTCAGGAAAATGCCAGAGAGGAAAGATGGAGGCCAGAGAGAAAATTCAACAAAGACTTTGTGATTTTTTTTTTCCTAAGATAGCCAGTTCCTGAAAGGATTTGAAGCGTCAATAGGTGTCAAGGAAACAATTTACTCTGGAAATACAGCACCTCTTCACATTTTTATAGTAATTGTTAGGGACAAGACATTATTCTGGCAATTAGGGGAGAAACAGTCTCCAGGATCTGACACAGCTGGTGTGTAGAAAACAGCGTTGCACTTGGAAACGAGATGGTTACCTCAGATAAACTGTAACCCCATTTTGAGCTGAAGCTTTGCAAATTCCAGCAAGTGATGATTCTTTAGAGTAAGACACTAAGATCTTTGTCAGCTTTACAACTAACTTCTCTAGGATCAGAATGTAATCCAAAGACAAGGACAATCTAAAGAGAAGAAATAAAGATCCGAGATAGCCACATGGAAAGTACAAACTCTTCAGAGGGCATGTTTGGACTTATTCTTCCTTTAGCAATAGTGAGGCCAGGTCTCTTTTTTGTCTACTTTTATAGTACTTTTCAAAATGCACCCCAATATTAAGCATTCATTACTCCTTGGAGATGAACTTGACAGTAAATTTCAGTGCTGATTCAAGGGTGCCTAGGATCTGAAGGAGACAACTACAAAGGCTTTGGCACACTGAGGATTTTAGCTTTGTATCTTACTTTTTTTTAATTTACAAAATTGGTTGAAGAGAAAGCAAAGGGCTGCTGCACTTCTCTTTACTCGATCCCCCTGAAGCTCTGGGTATCTGTTTTAGTCTGTGGCAGGTTTCATACTTATACATTTTGACACTGCTTTCTAAATATTGTTTCAAACGCGATCACAAAATAGGAACACAAATGTTTCTCTGAATTTTGTCATTTTACAAGTATTCACTTGCCCTTTTATTCTCAGTTTACAATGGGAAACTGTATTTATTCAAAATATTTCTAAAACATGAAACAATTAAATTGAATTGAATCCTATACATTCAGATAATCACTAGGAATAATATTCTTTCTGAATTCCCAAAAATAAAAGATAAAATAGTTTCTCTCAAGACAGTGGCTTGTTTTTCATTCCACTTTCTTACATTGCTGGATTATCTGTCATTTGTTGTTCTGTGTGACCAGGATGTTTTACTGAAATAGATGGCAGTGTTACTAGAAAGCTCTGTCAGACGGATCTCAGACTACACATTCTATCACCCTAAATGTAGCTTTTGGCCCACATTTGGTAACAATTCAGTCCGTGTTCTAGAACCCTATGTCAAGCACACAAGATATGAGAAAAATGTATAAGCAATGCCCTGAATATACAGAAGCAAGAGCACTGAAAAAATAGCTCTTAAGGCCAGTCTTAGCTAAAATGTGTTTTAATAATATGAAATATTTAAAATTGATTTAGAAGAAAAAAAAAATTAGAACCTCCAGATGCAGGACTGAAATTGCCTTTTCACCCAGACACCTTATGTCTGGGGTTTATAAATGCCTTTGTCTATGTTTTTATTATCGTGTGCTGGGTGTCCTTTTTAAGAGGAGTTAAAGGCAAAACTCAGAACGAGGAAAATTCAGCTGGGAAAGAGAAACCGTTTACTCAATTTAATATATGCACGTAGACAGAGGCGTTTTAAAAAGCTGTAGAGACACTTCAAATGTATTTAATCTAAGCAGTTAATTCTTTCAGATAGCAGTGGTGCTGTGTGAGTGCTGGTGACAGCTGCTCCAGCTTTTAAGTACAAAAGAGAGGGATAAAGCAATCATTAACAGTTTTTAATCCACGGTATTCTTCTGAAGCCTTTGAAAATGTGAGCAGATACGGGTTTGAAATTTATCATAGTTTTAAGAGTCATTTACCGCTGTGTTTAAAACAGTGGCGTTTTTCTCTTCATTACTGCTTGGTACTAACATCTCTCACAGTGTTCTTCTTTTTCTAGTGCATAGAGTGGTGCTTTACCTTACAGACTTGAATTTGTTCAGAAAATAAAAGATATGTCATGATTCAGCAGGTAGTTTAGGCGTGGCTCTTTAACGCTGGTAACTAGTACCTTCTTTACGAAAAACGAAAAGGAAAAAAAACCCAACAAACTCGTGAATTTATAAACATGAATTCTCAAAGCAAGCCTGAAAAGAAGAGCGGTAAAAGGAAGGAGTGGGATTCATTAGGAAACCCAGCAGATAATTGTAGCAAATGCGTACTACAGAGATGAGTCACACAGCAAAGGCTGAAACAAAAGGCAGAGATACGGCTGGAGAAAAGCACGTCGGGCTAGATAACACACACAATGCGCTCAGTCCTTTAAGTACCGCACACAACCAGCCAAACCTGCTGTCTTCCAGTTTCTAAACACAATGACATCCTTTGATGAGCAAATAACTCACGAGACGCTATTCGGCTGTTTCATTTATAACAGTGGCAGAGTTATCACATAGAAATTATCTGATACCGTTCCCCCTAATTAGGGGCCTGTCGCGCTTTTCTGCGAGGAGACAGCAAGGGGAGTTTCAGAAGCTGCACAAAAGCATCAGCAGCAACTTTGTCAGACCGCACTGACACAGCCCATGGGCCGCCCTGGTTCTGTCCTGCCAGAGCAGCGATTCCTCCCTGGGCTCTTTCACCCGGGAACAGGAGCGCACTCTGCAGAAAACACATCTGGGAGCGGGAGCCACAGCGGGCCCAGAGCTTTCCATACCGCATAGGGCTCCGTGAGAAAGTGCCCTGGTCCTTTCAGCATCCAAACTACAGCCCAGAGGCTTGTTTCTCCCCATTCTGTGAGAACAATCACCGCTTAATTGTTCCGAATCTCCTGGCAGTATGTTTGTAAATGGGAAAGCTGCAGTTCTTGCAATGGGCGCCTGGATTTACAAGGTAATTAGTGTTGACGAGGCTCCCAAACCTACTGTCATGTCTGAACGGATGGGACTTCCAAACTGCGCTGGGATATACACATCCTTCTGTGCTCATGATTCCTAACGAATTAAAAAAAAAAAAGTTGTGGGATTCAATCATTTTCGACCAAATTTGCATTGAAAATCTTGTTTTTCATAGAATGGATGCCTAATTCTGATACACAGCAGCTCTAGTTCTTTGCTCCAAGAAACAAATCCAAGACAACCGACTGCAACGAGAGTGACAACAGAAAGCCTGAGCCATGAGAAATAAAGACACATCATTTCTGGTCAAGGAGGAAACAAACATAATAAAAATCCGAGGCACCTCATTTTTTTCATGTTAAATCACTGCAGAATCATTACATTTTGAGTAATTTCCCCAGGAATTGTCCCCAGCCATTGGAAAGATGCTACTTGGAACAAGTACTAATATATAAGCATAACATTCCCTTTTCTGCCTCATTGCCCTCTGTATGCTAATAAAATGAAATGGCCGTTCCAGAGTAAACACTCGCCCATGTATTATTATTTAAAAACTGTCAAAACAACACAAGGAAAAAACTAACAAATGCACGAATGTAATATGAAATGACCTGTAATGCAAGACTTAAGCACAATCAATACATAATTAGAGCTGCCTGGAAGAGGCAATACTTTTCAGACTGTTGACCTGAAGGGTGCTTTTTCTTCCATTTAGGCCGAGACATTTCCCTTAAATGAGATTTCAGAGTGCAGTGTTATACTATTTCAGAAACACAACAACAAAGTAAATTCTACTATAGCATGTGGTGATTGGGCTGAGGTATCATTCCAGGTTCAAATGCAGTGTAAGCTTAGCTAATAAAGAGAACATAAAAGCACCTCCTTAGCTTTGTGTCCTTATTAATTTACAAAAAAAAACCGGCACACAAGAAAACTTGGAATCGCTGGTTTAACTACAGAAGACAGCTCTGTTAATATGAATCCCAGCTTCTTACAGAATAGGACTCCAGCACTGCAGTTACCATTAAGCACAAGCGTATCTGTCTGCTTGTCTGGTACGATCACCATGGTTCTCAGATGCTTTAGAGATAAATATGAAAACACAGCCCTTAATGCAAAGCACATGCAATCTGTCAGGGTAAATTTACACGGGGGTAAACTCGAAGGGGGCTGGGATTTCACGTGTAGCATGCAGGTCTGGATGAGGTGACATCAGCAGTAAAGGAGATTCACACAGAGCTCAGGAACACCAGTCATTTCTTCAAAATTAGCTTTTATAACAATACTGGCCTCATTAGAGACAGAAATGTAGCTTAAGGTGAGACAGCCAGCACAGTCACCATGGGTTTTGAAGGTGAACTGAAGCAAGGGATATTTTGTGGATCAAGCTGTACACCGTGAATGCAGGAGGAATGGGTGGTTACTATTCCATTATACTGGCATTTCCAGGATTTGTAAATAAAGTTTGCCTGAAATAAGGAGATTGAAACAATCTCAAACTTTGGTTTCTTTCACACTGCTTCTAGGTTTCTGGGAGCCTGAGATGGATGCACTTGAATCACACAAACAACCTTCGTTTCATAATAGAAGGAAGCAAACTTAGGAGAAAGAAAGATTGATTGATTCTTATGCAAACCCTTGTTTCCTGGAGCCGAGCTTTCAAGCAAAACATCAAATACTGAAGTTGCATAGCAACCTCCCCACCCCCATTACAGGTGGACCGGGTGGCCAGTTCCACCTTTCCTGTTTCCCCAGGCTGCACAAACACAGCGCTTGCATAGGTAGGAATTATGTCGGCAGGGTGAGCTTCCTAGCTGTGGATACTTTGTGTTTAAGAAAACAGGAGTTCTGCCCAAAACACCCTGAGGCGGAAACCTGTGATGTTCTGCGTTCATGTTCCCCAGTACATTATGAAAATGAACAGCATGTAATGCCTTATAAACTCACCCTTACACATCATCTTATGATGATTGGATTATTCAGCTAAGTAGAAGGCATTTGAGTGCACACAACATTTTGCTTAGTCAATTATTTGTCGTTAATCACTAGCATTTTTTGGAAGCACTACAGTATTACACCCACTAATCACAATGAACACTAAATTTTGTATCACTGGCTTTAAGTAGGAAACACCTGTAATCACCACTATGTTTTTTACAAGGCTTTGTCCGTGTATTTGCAACCAGAGTATGCAAGGGTACACTAGAAAACACCTGAGGCATACAGGTATGCAAAAGCGTAAAACCAATTACGAGTAAGTACGTTCTGCCCCACCTCATTTTGTTCTCCCTTTTATTTGTTGGATGATCTCTATGCTGCCTACTGGCAAGTTCCCTCTTTGATTTCCAATCATCCCTTGATGACTCTATTTTCCTTCCATATGCTCCTGCTTTCTGCCCTTCCTATTAACTGTTAAAACCCTTACACCCAAAACCTGCGTGACTTTTTCCCAAAACAAGGCAAAGCTAAAATACTTCAAAAAATTATTCATCATTGCGAGCCGTGACTCAACAGCAGGATTCACAGAAAGACGCTTGTGATGTCCAACAGCAATGTGGCAGGAAAAAGTCCCGTAATCCAGACATAAAACCCCATGGAGTTGGTGCCGTGCCATTTTCCCTGCTGGGCAGCTGCCAGGTACGTGCAGCTCGTCCCCTGGCTCCGCTTCCAGCCGAGCCGCAGCGGTGTTTGCCTGCCACCTCCCGGGGGAGTCACAGCGCCGGGGACACCGAGCGGGCACAGGCCGGCAGGGACAAGCCGCAGGAACACACGTGGGACGTGCTGGTGGCCGCCGGGTGCATTGGAGCGACTTCAAAAACACCTAGGTTACAAACACTCAAAAATTTGGGGACATGGCAATCAATGAACTGCGCTGCTATTTATACGCATTACCTCATCTTTCTCCAGCTGCAAGGCTTCACTCGGACTTTAATCCAGAATTGCATTTTTCAGTTGGTTTTCTTTTGTTGGTGGTGTTGCTGTTGGTTTGGTGTTTTCTTGTTTTGGTTCGGGGTTTTTTGTGTGTTGTTTCAGGTTTGTTTTTTTTTTTTTTTTAACTTGTGCAATTTGAGGTTTCCTAGATTTCCACTCTTTTTCTGCCCACAATTTTTGCCCAGGCAGAGCTGGTGGCTATCAGTCTCTCTGGGATTTTCAGAGCCTTGGACACTGTTGCAGCCTGGCAATGGACAGGCAGGAATGCCAGAGGAATGGCTGCTGGACATGTGGGACTGACTGTGCTCACACTGGGGAACTGATGTCACATAGAATATACACCCAAGGCATTCAGGACATGTTAGACCCACTGTATATACCCTATAAATGGTACATCCAGAAATATCCGACCACAAATCTCAAGGGAAAAAAACCAATGTAACCCTGCCTCTGAGGATACCCCGTTGTTGGCTTATTTACTGCACTGTGTTCACTGCTTAGTGTTTCATCCTTAAAATACAGCTTTGACCAAAGAGAGAGAGATCCAGCTTCAGATTTCATTTCGTGATGGTAAATTTTCCAAAGAATCCACAGGGCAATACAAATAAACATTGATGAATATTAATAATGATCCACAACAGCAAGAAGTGTTATAGAAAGGCAACAACTACTTCCACTGGGAAAGAATTCTGCATTGAAAACAGAACAAGATTTGGAATAAGCTTGTTTAGTCGACATGAGGATTATTTATACTTTTCTTAGAAAACTGAAGAGCTGCTTACAAAAAATAAATTATGCAATACTGTAATAAATAGCATTAAATTATAGGCAATTCAAGCAAATGAATTGATGTTGAGGAGGCTACAATTCAATCCAGAATTTTAACATCTTATTACACCATTAAAATACATTACTGCAACCATGTAGTCTGCTGTAATTATTTTCTACTCATCACCCTAACTATTCAGTGGTCCATTCACCTTTGTTTTCTGCTTATACACTAAATTTCTAAACTCATTTCAATCCCACTACTGCCTTCTCCTCACCACCCAAACCCACCCAAACTTCCTTCCCTCTTGACTACAAACCCCAGCAGTAGCAGTGCAGAGGCCAAGAAAACAAACTCAGCAAAGCCTCTTTGGGTTTTGCTTCCTCCCTCATGTTTGACATCGATGCACCTGATTAGTGAGACACAGCTCACTGGATGTCAAATGGGGAGCAACACAGTTTGGCAGAAGGATTAGTTTCAATCTTAATTACAGCTTATGGGAATATAAATGTAGGCAGAATTCACAGAATGATGAGGTTGGAAGAGACCTTCAAGATCATCGGGTCCAACCCAGCTCCAACACCTCAACTAAACCATGGCACTGAGTGCCACATCCAGTCTCTTTTAAACACACCCAGGGATGGTGACTCCACCACCTCCCCAGGCAGACAATTCCAATACTTTATCACCCTTTCTGTAAAAAACTTTTTCCTAATATCCAGCCTATATTTCCCTTGGTACAGCTTAAGATGGTGTCCTCTCGTTCCGTCAGTTGCTGCCTGAAGAACGAGACCAGCCCCCACCTGAGCACAGCCACATTTCAGGGAGCTCTAGAGAGTGATAAGGTCACCCCTGAGTCTCCTTTTCTCCAGGATAAACACCCCCAGCTCACTCAGTCGTTCCTCACAGGGTTGTGTTCCAGGCCCCTCACCAGCCTCGTTGCCCCCTCTGGATGTGCTCAAGCATCTCAACATCCTTCCTAAACTGAGGGGCCACAACTGGACACAGCACTCAAGGTGTGGCCTCACCAGTGCCAAGTACAAGGGAAGAATGACCTCCCTGCTCCTGCTGGACACACTATTCCTGATCCAGGTCAGGATGCCCTTGGCCTTCTTGGTCACGTGGGCAAACTGCTGGTTCATGTTCAGTCGATTATCGACCAGAACCCCCAGGTCCCTTCCTGCCTGGGCACTGTCCAGCCACACCGTCCCCAGCCTGTAACACTGCAGGGGGTTATTGTGGCCAAAATGCAGGACTTGGCACTTGGACTTGTTAAACTTCATCTTACTGGACTCTGCCCATCCATCCAATCGTTCCAGGTCTCTCTGCAGAGCGCTCCTACCTTCCAACAGATCAATGCACACTCCCAGCTTAGTGTCATCTGTAAATTTACTAATAATAGACTCAATAACCTCATCTATGTCATCAATAAAAACTATTGAACAGAACTGGCCCCAGAACAGACCCCTGGGGGACACCACTGGTGACTGTCCCCAGCTGGATGCAGCACCGTTCACCACCACTCTCTGGGCCTGGCCATCCAGCCACTTCCTAACCCAGCAGAGAGTGCTCCTGTCCAAGCCCCAGGCTGCCAGCTTTTCCAGGAGTGTGCTGTGGGAGACAGTGTCAAAGGCTTTGCTGAAGTTCAAACAGACAACATCCACAGCCTTTCCTGGATCCACCAGGTGGGTGAACTGGTAGTAAAAGGAGATCAGGTTGGTCAAACATGACCTACCCTCCCTAAACCCGTGCTGGGTCTGACACCCTGGCCATCCTGTAGGTGCTCTGTGATGACACTCAGTATAAACTGCTCCATTATCTTACAGGTACTGAGGTCAGACTGACTGGTCTGTAATTACCAGGATCCTCCTTCCCAGCCTTTTTATGAATGGGAATCACATTGGCCAGCTTCCAGTCTGGAATCTCACCAGTGAGCCAGGACTGATGGTAAATGATGGAGAGTGGCTTCACAAGCTCATCTGCCAGCTCCCTCATCACCCTGGGGTGGGTCCCATCTGGGCCCACAGATTTATCAACAGCCAAGCAGCTCAGCAGTTCTCTGCCTTCTCTTTCCTAGTTCACAGAATCCCCACAGCACTGTCAATTTACAAACACAAAAGAGGTGATTTTGTATTCTCGAGGTGACCCAGGCACTGCAGAAGTCTCAGCTGAGCAAACACTGGGGCCCACCATGGCCCTGGCCAAGAGCAAGGTGGGGTCTCTCAGTTTTCAGATCCTCACCTTTACCTCGTGTTTGAAATCCATCTCAGAGGAGGGGTGACACAGCCCACAGCCCCCAGCAGGGTGGTGACACTGGTGACACATTGGGGAGGACAATCTTCAGCATCCTCTGCACTCTGGCAGCTTGAGATTCAGCACTGACACAGGAATCAACAGGGCAGCTGAAATCTTAGGGCCTTAAACTTTCCCTCCAGCACTGAGCAGACATAATTAGCATAATTATATCTGTGATTGAATCCCTTTAAAAATAAGGTTGCAAACAATGTTTTTAGTGGTTGTAGTTGCACAAAACCCATGATTTCATAACTACTACTTAAAAAAAGGCTGCTAAAATGCCTTGGGAGACAGGTATGTCAGGTCTGTTTGATGACCACCACCCCAACTCTGGGAAAGCAGCTTCCTTTCAAACTTGCTTTGCTTACAGTTTGCCAAGATCTTGGCCTGGCAGCCTTTAAGGTTCAACATCTGTTTAGATTCTCATTTTCTTCCAGTTACAAGTACCACTGACCTGTGGGTACAGCAGTCTTCAATTCCTGAGCAGTTCAGATTTTTGATCTCTGCCACATTCCCTCCCAGAGCAGTGCAATCCACAGTTTCCTTATTAATTCATGGCTTCCCGTGGAGTTCCACACCAATGACTGAAGTAAGAATGGATCACACTTCAGCACAGCAGGTATTAACAGTGTCCTTTTGCTCTGATATCACACACCATCCAAAAATTGAAGTGCAGCCCTTCCAAGCAGCCAGGCCTGTAATCATGTCCTCGCTGCCCCAGTCATCTCAGGCTGGGAGCCCAGACATTCACATCACAAACCTGAAGAACTAGGGGGGAAAAAAAAAATCAGCCAGGCCAGGGAGACAACTGGCACTCTGCAGCCCTGGAATAACACAGGTATTGTCTAATTAGAGGTTTCACCAGTAATTGCTTCCAGCAATTACTTTGAAGGAATCAGTTCCTGTGCAGGAAATGGAAGAGCATTACAAGAACGAATCGGAAAATTGCAGGGTTTTTGAAACCAATTTTTTATTTGTTTCTCAAATATTTTCAACGAGTTAGGCTCATATCAGAAAGTCCCTGTTCTCCAAGGACAGGACAGCTTATCTGTCAAGACATGTTTGTATTCCACTTCTGAAGAATCAAAATTCTGAGAAATGTCACTGCCCATTTGGCCAAGTAACTCTTCACTCTCTGCTCCCTTTATTTTTCCCAGGTGAAGCTTCAGAAGGTTGGATATTGTGTTTTCCTTATGTTCTCTTTCCAGGCATTTCTGTGGTTTAAGATAGCGACTTCTGGAAGATGATGCAGAAAGGAAAACCCAGTACTAACACCGAGTTACTTCATGTATTTCTGTATTAGACAAATTTAAGAACATACTGCTGTTGTGAGGGCAGCTAAACCACCTCGGTATCTGCCGAGCCTCCTCCAGATTTTCTTTTTCATATAGCACAGTTTCCCTGCAGCGGGTGATTCAAGGCCCTTTTCCCATGAACAGGCTGCTGGGTATTTTGTAAACAAAATTAAACGGCTTTAGGGGGAGCTGCCTCCTGTGCCCTTGAGGTCTTTTGCGACCGCGATCTCAGGCTGTGTTTTGAACTCGCCTCGATTAGCAAGAGCTCCTGTGAGGTGGAAGGGACGAGCCTGCGGCGGGCAGCCACCGCTGGCGCTCCCTCAGCCAAGGCAAAGCGCCGGCGAGGAGCCGCTGGAAGTCACGAAACTCCCGCGGTTCCCTCCGCCCCTCTCGCGAGCGCCGTGAGGGCGGCTACAGCGGGGCCATCCTCAGGACCGGGACGGGCAAGGCAGGGTATCGCGGCTTCATCCTGCCCGTGTGGGGCGGGAGCGGCTCCGGCGAACTAACTCTTCCCCTTCAAAGTCGAAAGAGAAGGAAGGGACAAGGAAAGAGGAGGAAAAATAGGAGAAAAAGGAGCGGGAAGTGGAAGCGCCTCAGCAGCGCGTCCTCCCGCCCTCAGCGCGCCGCCCCGCCCACTTCCGGCCGCCCCCGCGCGCCGGGATGACGCATTTCCTCCCGCCAGCCCCGCTCCCCCGCCCCCGGGCCGGAGCTGCCGCCGCCATTTTGCCGCTCTCTCGCTGCCGCTCTCCCGGCGCGGCGGCTGCGGCCGGAGGAGCGTTTTTAAGGGGCTTTTACCCGCTCGGGGCCCCGCGCCCCAGCCCGGTTTGAACGCGCCATGTCCGGAGAGGGAACCGCCGGCGACCAGGTGAGCGGGGGCCGGGTGAGCGCAGGCCGCGCCCTGAGGGAGCGGTGCGGGCTCGGCGAGGGCGGGCGGGCGGCGGGGCCGGCACCGAGGGGAGCGCGGCCCTGAGCCCTGCCGGGGCTCCCCTGCCCTCCCGTCCGTCGGAAGGAGCTCCGTGTGCCCTCTCGGCGGGCGGGGGAAGCGGGGAGCGGAGCCGGCCCGGCCCTGGCGGTGACGCCCCGGAGCTCCGGCCCGCTCAGCCCTCGCCTTCCCGGCTCGGGGCGAGGTGGACAATGGACGCCCCGGCGAGTTCCGCCGTCATGGGCCCTTTCGGTCGCGGTCGCTGAACACCGCGCACTCGGGAAGAAAATTGCAACCCGCCCGAGGTGTTTACGGGGGCAGTTTGCCGTGTTATGTAAAGGGAGCGTTGGCTGAAGTCGGGCCTTTAATGGAGAAGCCTCTTGACCGACACCGTCTGCCGCCAGGATAAAGCATTGCCCAAATACGCTTAATCCTTGAACTGGGAACAATAAATATGCGTTAATTTGTTAAAGAGTCTGCTTTGTGGTATAGCGTTCGTTCTCTTTAGTAGGGAACTAAACTCAAACCCGAGAAGTGCCACCTCGACATGAGGAAGAGCTTTTCGTGTAGGGTGGCAGAGCACTGGGCGCTGAATCTCCTTCTTTGGACGCATTAAAAACCCACCTGGACGCATTCCTGTGTAACCTACTCCAGCAGCTCACCTTGCCTGGGCGGGAGGGAATCTCCAGAGATCCCTTCCAAACCTAATGGCTCTGGAATTCTGTGAAATAACTGCAGATTCAGCGGAGTTTGGATTGGGGGTGGGTTTTCGGGGGGTTTTTTGGGGTTGTTTTTTTTTAATAGACCAAAGTATGTATTTACCCCGATCTCCTAATTCTAGGGAGGTACCACCAGAGTGTTGTGTGTCACTTTTTAAGGTCTGGTGTTACCGTGAACGATTTCCAACTTACTGGCAGAGTTTCTCCCAAATGGCTTTTTTTAGCAGTTGGGATTATATTTAAAGTCGGTATTAATTGGAGGGCTGAGGATGAAAGTTCCTGGTTGAGGGAGGAGTTACTGATAACAGCCACGTGTCTTAGCGGCCAGCGTAGCCTGTTGAAATACTTCAGATCAAGCTGATGCCTTAGTGCTTTTTGAAGTGGATTTTTCTTTGCAGAATGTTAGTTTCTTACAAAACAGGTGAATTTCTGTATGTCTGGGCCTGTTTCCCCTAAAGGGTGATACTTAAATTTTATCAGATCACTCTTTTGGTGGGTGGGGTAGGTGTAGGAAATGTAAATTACTCAGTTGCTGCCTCTTTAGGTTAATTTCCCCAAAATTCCCTGTGTGCTCCAAGCTGATCAGGCTGGGTAAGTGCACTTGGAATATGTCTGAGCTCTTCAGGATGGTTCCCTTCATCATGAGAGAGGTGGCTGCAAAGAAGTAAGAACAGGCCACAGCAAAATTTTGTTAATGCTGGTGTTTCAGGTTTAATCTCCCCACTCCAGTATGCCTTCAAGAATACCTTAATGTTTTATAGTTTAATTAATCTGTTTGTCAGGGTAGCATGTGTGTAGCTTGTAAAGTGTTACTGTTTAACTTCAGCCACGCTGACTGTGGGCTTTATTTTCTTTTGCAAGGGAGAATTTGATAAGCAAAAGGTTGGGTTACAGTCTGTGTACTGCGTAAAAGTGGCAGGTGAAATACTGTTATGCCATTCCTCAGAGGGGTTCAGCATTCCCAAACCTGTAAATTGTTTGCAGTCTAACCTGTGACTTGGCCTTTGGGCCATGCTAAGGTTTCTTGAGGTTTTTTTCCATTATTATTATTTTCTTCATGTTGGGTGCAGTTCAGATTCAAAAAAACAGCTCTTACAGGTTGAGTTAACTTCTATTTTTTTATTTATACTGCTCCACCCTCGTGATAAAGGCCTCTGGATTCTGTTTTCCTGCAAGTCTCTAATTTTGTTATGGTCAATCACCTTCCTTCCACAGTTTTCTTCACTTCCAAGAACAGCTTTTTTCTCACCTGGCAGACTTGTGTTTCTGACTCCCACTGTTGCCATATGCAGATCCCAGTGTCTTTAGCAGCAGTGCCATGGAGTTTCCAGCCCAGAGGCTCCCACTTCCTGCCTTCAGTGTCCCTGGCTGTGTGTGACACGGCTGAGGGATCCCAGACAGTGTCCCTGGCTGTGTGTGACACGGCTGAGGGATCCCAGGCAGTGTCCCTGGCTGTGTGTGACACGGCTGAGGGATCCCAGACAGTGTCCCTGGCTGTGTGTGACATGGCTGAGGGATCCCAGGCAGTGTCCCTGGCTGTGTGTGACACTGCTGAGGGATCCCAGACAGTGTCCCTGGCTGTGTGTGACATGGCTGAGGGATCCCAGGCAGTGTCCCTGGCTGTGTGTGACACGGCTGAGGGATCCCAGACAGTGTCCCTGGCTGTGTGTGACATGGCTGAGGGATCCCAGGCAGTGTCCCTGGCTGTGTGTGACACGGCTGAGGGATCCCAGACAGTGTCCCTGGCTGTGTGTGACATGGCTGAGGGATCCCAGGCAGTGTCCCTGGCTGTGTGTGACACGGCTGAGGGATCCCAGACAGTGTCCCTGGCTGTGTGTGACATGGCTGAGGGATCCCAGGCAGTGTCCCTGGCTGTGTGTGACACGGCTGAGGGATCCCAGACAGTGTCCCTGGCTGTGTGTGACATGGCTGAGGGATCCCAGGCAGTGTCCCTGGCTGTGTGTGACACGGCTGAGGGATCCCAGGGCAGTGTCCCTGGCTGTGTGTGACATGGCTGAGGGATCCCAGGCAGTGTCCCTGGCTGGAGGAGCAGCACACTGGGACACCCACACTGCAGCTGCTCCAGACCAGCCCGTGCTGGCTGCAAGGCTGAGCTTTGCAAGCACAATGTTCTGAGAGTTCTGAATGTGCCTTGCTGCAGGAAACTGCAGCTGGCAGTGGTTGGATTGCAGCTGCCTTTCCTGTTTCAGGTCTCCTGTGCTGCTCCCAGCTCTGAGGTTTTGGGTGCTGTTTGCATTGGCAGTCACAGGGGTCAGTGTGAGACGGGGGCTGCACAGTCAATTTTCATCTGTTCTGTGCATTCGATGTGCATGTGAGAGTGTGATGCAGGTGAGAAGTCTTTGACCAGGCAGAGCTCTCAGCTTTGACCTGCTCAGGCAGGGCGTTCTGCATCTTGCTTCCCACATCCCAGCTTTTGGAAGGCGCTGCCAAAAAGCAGCCAGGTGAATAATAAATTGCTGTGGTAACGTAGAAAGGAAGAAGAGAGTGGAATGCTCATTGTAGGAAGAGAGGGAGGGTGAAGGGAATGTCAGGTTTAACACGTGGGCTTTAGGAGGCTTTATTGTACCAGGTGCAGTGCAGTTGAAACGTGGCTTCCCTGCCTTTAGGCCAAGCTTAGCTCCAGGAAATTTTGGGCTGTTTACTGTGTTGATCTGGAGCCTGATGTGTGTTATGTAGGTTGTCTCCTCGTTAAGTTGTTGTCTGTATCATAGAAATACACTTCTGTAGACTGAAAGGCTGCAGCTGCCACTGCTGGCCAGAAAATTCCCTGACAGGCTCTTCCCAGCTTAACGTGTCAAGGTTACAAAGAGCCCGTGCTTGCCCCTATGGATGTCTTGACATTTTTGTGGTCTTTCATGTACACATCGAGTTTGGTTTCAGTTGTAGTGATTGTTTCATGTGCTTGCTAAAAAAAACTAAATTCCCCACTTTTTTTTCACTGTTTTATAAATACTTGCCAGGCATCAACTTCATCAGAAGATCCTCCAGCATTTGCTTTGCTCCTGCATTAGTTGCCTTCTGATCTTTTAAAGTTAGAACATGCATTTCACACTTCCAGTGCTAAGATACATACCCCAGTCTGTGATGCATTTTTATGTTACATGAATATGGATCTGGTCTAAGACTAAGCTGTGGGAAAAAAGATGTCTGTGTTGTCTCTGTGACTATGGAAAGTACCTCAAAAACATTTTGTTCTGGTTTCTTGATGGTACTTTTGTCCCTTTTGGTTCCTTCCTCTCCTTGTCACGTGTCTGTTTGATGTGGTGCGTCATGAGAGTTTCTGCGTGCTAAAGACAATAGTAAATGTTGCAGTTAACTTTACTTTAGTATTTTAGAAATAGATGTCACTGGATGCAGTGCTGAAAGAAGATTTTTCTTGCAGGATCATGTGGGTTTAACATCACAGGAGGAGCCATTTTAGAGAAACCTCTTTAAGAGTAGACAGAATGAATACAAGTGTTGGTGAAGGAAAGCTTCAGTGGTTTAATGACAATTTTTACACACTTGTGAATAAATTATAACTTAGGTATATTTCCAGAGTCAGTAAGTTCCAGGTGTACCAGTAGGAAGTTCAAGTGAAAAATGTGTCAGTCCAACATTTGGGAAATAGTCTTCTGAGGAAAGAATGGTAATCATTACTAATCTAAAACTTGTAGTTTATCTAGAGTTTTGAGCCCAGATTATGTTGGGATGGTGCAGCACTTAGAAAAGTGCCCTTTTTTGGTCAAGATGAATATGCTGTGCTATGTCTGCTCATAGTGATCCAATCTTAAAGGACACAATTTTTTCAAGGCTGTTCACAGTTCAGGTGGTTTAGTGTAGAATAGAAGAAGTCAAGGCATTAAAAACATTTAAAAAAGTGCAAAGATTGATGAATTGAAACTGCAGATCCCCCAGTGAAGGGATGTGTTAGTGAGGAAAGGATTTTCAAACTTGTTCTCTGCACATGCAGCTGTAAATAAACTTTAAGGGAAAAAAGCCTTAGACTAAACCAACCTGTAAATTTAACAAACTGGACAACTGACAATGCTTGTTAAGTTACATGTTAATACCTTTGAAATGTTATTCACTGGGCCTGTTACAGGCCAGGCTGTGCCAAAGTGTGCAACACCAGCCAAAACCACCAAACAGTGGCTTCATGTCCAGAAACCTCCTTTTGGATATGGAAGCAACTTGACTAAACTAGCCATTAAAATTCCTTGTTGTATACAACAGCCTACATGTCTGGTTTGTAGAAGTTCTTATTTTGTAATTAGTGGGAGTTTTTAAAGCACCTTGAGCTGGCCACTTCATGGATATCACAGGTGTTTTAAACACATTTCCTTTTCACTCCGTTGGATCCTTTTATGGAAACAGGAGGATGCCTTAAACAATTGTATATGTTTAGTCTTGCAAATAATTTAAAGGTGTTTAGGTATTTTCTTAGACACTTTGGAGTCATGAAGATTCATTCAAGAGGCCTGAGGAAACTTGATTTTAGGAATATGGTATAAAGCAAGAATATTCTCTTGGTGGAAGCAAATACTAAAAGTGAACCTTATTTCCTCTGGTTTTGTTCTCTCAGACATTCTTTATGAATTCAGGATTGGATTTTTTGCAGTTGATGTATTTTGCAGGAAGGAGGTCCTAGATTTCTTCCTAGAAAATCTGGGTTTAGATCTCTTCAGATTTTGGAAAGATCTTTTTATGCTTCTGGTATCTGTGAGACTTCAAACCTGTTGTTTTTTGTCAGTGTATAGCTAATAAAAGGGTAGTTGTGAACTGGACTAGGTGGTGATAATTTGTAGAAACCCAAAGTGCTAAAATAATTCCATGACCTTCAAAGAGTTGTTTATGGAATAGGACCCTGATGATGTAGAGATCTACTGAACATAGTTAACAAAAACAGAGGAAAAAAGCATTTTTACGCTTTTTGCAGTAGTCTGTATGCAATATATTTTTTTCAGGTAGTAAAGAAAAGTTTTAAAAGGTTAAAAGTAAGGTTAAAAACCAGTATCTGGTTATGTTCAGTTTGATGGTGTTTAAGCTGGTCTAAGTTGGGGCTGCTAGTCCTGATGGTTTTTCATCCTTTTTTATGCATCTGACCCTGAAACCAGGAGGTTAAATCATTAGAAAGTTAATCACTTTTCTAACAGGATTATTTTTCTGCTGATTTAACTCTCTGAGCTGGCTTGTTACAGGATGAGCTTATCTGAAAACGCTTATCTAGGAGCAGGATAATGGCAGTGAACACCCAAGAATGACACGTTCAGGATTTTGGCTGTTGTGCAAGAAGTACAGTACATAATCAAAAGCTCTGTGCCCTTGAACTGTGGTAGCAGCAGCTGTGAGCACAAAATGCAGGCAACAGAAAGTTCTCAAAACTGGGATCACGTGTCTTCCCGGCTGTAGCTGAGTTGGGTTAAAAGTCAGGCTCTGTTTTGCTGTGTGCTTGCAGTGGCTGTCACTCCTCACAGTGGATGTTTGCTCACACACCCAGTTCTGGCAGAACGGTCCAGAAAATCCTTTAGTGTTCATTCTTCCAGGATATTGGGAGTGATTGTTTGTGAAGATGGAATGAGGCCTTATTTTTGCTCAGATAGAAGCTGGACACTGCTTTGCCTGCAGTGCAGCGTGTCCCTGAGATGTGGATGGCTTTTCCCTGTGCTGCAGGTGGAAAGGGACAGGAGAGGGAGTTCTGAGAACTTGAGTGTTTCCTTCTCTGTGACCTGAGGTACAGGCAGGTCCAGGCAGTCCAGTGTAAGGCTGTGATCATCAGAGAGTTATTTTCCATTCTGTAGGGTGCCTGTAATTTGTCTTGAATAACTGAATGGAGAACTGTTTCTGCTGCTGCTGCTAAACAATTATTTACCAACTTAGAAAATCAGTCCTTTGCATTTTCCAGTAAAATAATTGTGCTTCTTGCACAGATTGGCTCATGGATCAAAAGTACAAAATTAATTTAGGATTGCTATGGTTGTGCATCTTATCCTCATCTGTTTTTTCCTGAGCTATTTCTGCCTTTCTGAGTTTATGAGCCTGTATCTCTATAGGTGAAATCAAATTCCTGGAAGTGTTAACTCAGCTGCCACTGCAGTGAAGTGCCTGTTCCTTTGAAAAGTGGAAACTTGAGCAAATACAACTAAACTACTGCTATAATAATTGAAAGGTACTTCGGTGGCCCTTTCTACTTTATCTTGTTTAAAAGTCAATACAGTGGAGGACCTTGTGTTTTTATAGGATGAGCTCCTTTTTATTGTAGCAGCCATTAATCTGCCAGGCATTTCTGTCTAAATTTATCCAGAATAATTAATTTGAGACCCGGAGATTTCACTGGGATGGTTGTAATGAGAAGCTTCCCACCGATGTTGATGTATTTGAGTTAAAGCTTTATTGAATAAGCAACATTTCAGCTTTAGTCACCTGTAGGGGTAGCTCACAGAAATAGTTTTAAACTTGAGGAATTTCAGCTTCAGTGCTGTTTCTGGAAGCTGAATTATGTTTGTTTGTGTCAGTTGGGAAGAAATAAAACCACTTGTTCATTTTATACTGTTTTACCTCTTAAGCCTGTATCAGTTGAACTAAAGCCTGGCACTACAGAATCAAAATTTTGATGGACTTAGGGATGTAAAAATATTCATATGGCAGTTCATAAATTCACTGCTTTAGAGCTGACAGCTTTGAGCTACTTTGATTTTTTTTTAACTCAAATTAATTTTGTAATAGTTTACTGTGGAACTTGATATTTGCCTTCCAAGCTACACTGCTTTGCATTAACTAGTGTTAAGAATTGCTTGAAAGTGAATCAAAAGGAATAATGGTTGCTAAACTCCTATAAAGCCCAGCCTACTGATTTTTTTGTTTTCTCTTTATTGCATATCTGCCACTACAGTTCCACAACATTTTTGATCCTTTTTACATTTTATAAGTACTTTTGTTTAAAAATATCATTAAAGGGATATGCTTTGAATTATATCCCCCCAGTAGACACAAAAAATTGATAATGCTGAAAAATATTCAGAACTAGTGTAGTTACTTTCTTCTTCTCCTCATTCTAAGGAGTGATGGCACCTTTGAGAGAGAGGAGTGTTGGTTCTGTCTGTGCTGTTTGTGTTTTCCAGCCTCAGAAGGATGTATTGACCTGTGCCCTGTCCCACTGTGATCCCTTCCAGCTTGCCCCATCCTGGGATTCTGGGACCTAGACCCAATATTAAGAATTGAAATCAATTCCTTGAAAGAATCTTTTAGCAAATGGGGTTTTTTGGGGTTTTTTTTGGGTTTTTTTTTAGAATTTTCTGCACAGTAAATCAGTCTCACTGCAGTATATATTAGAGATGAATATTCTAACAGTAATTATGTAGTGAAATTGTAAAATTTCACCAGCAAGGTCTTACAGTAATGATTTAAGGGTTATATGGTTACATCTCACAAAGGCAAGAATGTAGTTGATGTGGTCTAATCACTATTATCTGCCTAAAAATGAGCCAGGTTTAGAAAGTCAGTAAATAAGTTGCTTCCAGTACAGGTCAGAACAATATTTCAGGCTTAATAATAAACTTGGGATCATTTAGGGTTGTATCAAGCATGTATTTTGTGGGTGTCTGTATGTGATCTTCACACTGTAATTTTTTATTGTACTTTGTTAACAGTGTCAGATCTAGGAAAAAAAATCCTGAAAATCATAAAGCAAGTTATTTTCAAAAGTGTTTGAAAGAGCATTTAAACCTTTGCTGTACTGGTAACTATGTTAACAAGTTTGCATTTAATTTGGTAAAGCTTTTAGCTTCAAAAAAAGCTTTTAAAGTTCAATAGGAATGTCTGAGTGAAAAAAAAAAAGGTGGTTTTAGTGCCAAAACTAGAGGAAGGCATCTGTAAGATTGAGAGATCAGAGAGTGAACAAAGAAATTGTGCTTGGATAGTGTGTGTCTGTTTGTGCTAAACCATCATCTCCTAGTTTTCTTGTTTAACGTGTGATACCAAATGCTGCTGTTCTCCATGTGCACAATAACTCCTGCAGTGACCTGGGTTTGTTTGCCTGAGCTCTCTAATAGAAATACTGGCCTTTTTGCAGCTTAAATGTATCAGGTTGGTAAAAACACTTGAAATTCGTAGTGCAGTAAACATTCCAGCGAAGTCAAGTTTGTTTTCATGTTTTAGAGAGCTTGAATTGGTTTAGTCTGAGATCCTGGTTGATGTCCATAACGTGTGGAACTTGTGCCAAGTGTGAATTATCTTCCTGCGACGACTTGTTTTGGAGCTGAATTCCAGTTTAGAAACTGCATCTCAAAAACTGAGCTCGGAATGTTATCTTTAGCTTGACTGTGTAGGTGGGACAGAACTTTTCAAACACTGCTTGTGATCTCTTATGTCTTCTTTTTCATTTTTCTAGACTGCTGAATATGTCCCAGAAAAAGTGAAGAAAGCTGAAAAGAAACTAGAAGAAAATCCATATGACCTTGACGCTTGGAGCATTCTCATTCGAGAGGCACAGGTTTAGTGATATAGGATTACATTTCCTTATCTATGGTCCACTCACACTCTTTGGTTCTGGAGTAAAATCAGCATATTCATTTACATAAATCATAATATTGTAAATGCTGTTTTGATTTTTCAATTTTTAGAATCAGCCTATAGACAAAGCACGGAAGACCTATGAACGCCTTGTTGCCCAGTTCCCCAGTTCTGGCAGATTCTGGAAACTGTACATTGAAGCAGAGGTTAATATTTTTTACATTTTTTTTTCCTCTTATATAACATTTCATAGGATTTTAAGTTAATATTTTTATAAGCATGAATAAGATAGGCACATAATAACCTAGGGGAAAGGGGATTTTAAATATGCCTTGCCTTTATTTTGTAAAATAGGTACAAAGGAATGATTAAAATGAATTCTAAAGTATTGGGTCTTTTATGAGTTGATGATTGTTGCATTATGGAATTGCAACAACATTAAAACTGTTTCAATGGTATTGGAGTGCTTTAGCCTTTTATTTGCTTGTCGTGTCAATTTATTGCCTCCCGTGTCATTTACTTAGAGGACTTTTGTTTTATTTACACATACAAACTTATTTGAGTGACTTTCTCTGAATATTTGGTTCTTTTGGTTTTTTTCTTTTTTTGCTTTCTTAGGAAATTGAGTGTTTCTGTGAACAGTGTTTGCAGGGAGGGTGTGGGGGTGGAAGCTGATTTCTGGATTGAAAATGCATTAGCCCAACTCATTAGCTTTTAAAAATCCCAACAAATTGTGTTTGTTTCCATAACTGGGCGAGACTTATCCCGAAGTGTATTGGTCAGTTGAACTGTCTTTAATGACATGCCATGAAATTCCCTGTGTAATCATGGGCTGGTGGGGGTGGTGGTGTTCATTTTGGTTTGATTCCTTTCTGCAGCTGTTATTTAATGCTAATACACATGTTTTCTGTGGGCATCTTCCAGCTGCACATTTTCCTTGAGACAGATTTTCTATATGCTAAACTTCAGGGGTGGGGACCTGTATTCTGTGGATGAAAAATGAGCTCTCTTTTTATTCCATTTGATGTGAAACTTCATTGCATAGCTATGATACCTTATTTTACATTAAATTACCTATCCAGAAATATCTGGCAGTAAATTTTGAACATAAGTAAATTGAGATCATGGGAATCTAGCAGAATTTTTTATTTTGCAGTTTACAGTACGATGCTACAGTGCAAAAAAATGCCATCTAAACTGAATGCTTCCAAATTAAATATATGGAGTTTTCACTATCTTGTTTCCAGCAGTTTGTAGCAGTGGTTAGAATGTTGGTGGTTATTCACGTTTGGGAGACTGCAAATGGACTAACATACATAAATACATGTATTTCCTTTTTGGACCCTACAGCCAAATCCATTAGCCTCTGGTACACTGAAATGTTTGCCTACAGGTTCTACTTTTCAGAATCTAATTCATTTCATAATTGTATCGAATTACCTGATTTCTGTGCTTTTTAAAAACCTTTATCTTTCCCATGCCTCAAATTTAAGGGTTGAGTAAGGCCATTACAAAAGCCAGTACTGTACTGTACATACTTCAGCAGAAATTCCTGTTATCAGTGTGAAGCTTCCTGTCTTTAACCATGTTCAGAGATGAACTGACAGACATCACCTCCCTTAATTTATAATCTAAGAGTATTTAGAAACCTTAACAGTGGCAAAGCTTGTAGCAGGCTGTGGGGTAGAATTTTTTACTTGTTCCTTCAAGGAGGGCAGATCAGCAGTTACAGGTACCGGGGAACATGAGGTAAAACTGAGAGGGTAAAACTGTCATAGCCATCACTAGTTCTTGTGTGTCTGCTTATTAATACACTTCAAACAGTAGAGAAATGGAATATATAGCTATGTTATTCAAAACAATGGGAAAATAGGAGCCATAGATTTCTGGTAAAGGTTACACCTGAAGAGGGGTATATTTGAAAGAAATGTAGGAGGGTAATTTTCAGAAATCTATCTTTTATCGTTAGAATCCCAGCTATGACTTAATTTTCTGGTTACAGCAACATATTACAACTGATAAAGTGGCCGATTTACGAGCAAAGCTGTATGCTTTTCTCTGTTTTTTTGAAGCATATGTGAGCATATATAGCTATAAAATAACTTCTAAACACGCTCACACAATTGGGCACTGTTGTCAGTGTTGTTTTCAGTTGCATATTATTTGTACAGTCCATCTGGGTGAACTCAAATAACTGCTTTGTCACATGTTCTTTTAACACTGTGGTTAAATTAAGACTTCAGGTAATTTTTGGAGGCTTTCTGAGTAGAGGAATTCTGTTCAGGCTTCTTTTACGGCAGCCTTAAGATGTACAAGGACTATAAGGAAAGGATTTTCCAAAAGTTTTTTTCCTCGGCAATTTTAGTAGTCTCCTCCTGCTAGAAAGCTTTTCTTGGGCTGTTCAGAAGTATAGAACTTTCTAACCATGACCTAGTAAAATAAACCTGTGGTAGATCTCCAGTACTGCTTTCTATTTACTTTTGCTGCCTCATTATTGAAATCTGAAAATTGCAAAATCTTCGGTCATCTGTTACCTGCATTTCCTCTGATGTCAAAGCAAGTATTTTATTCTTTAGCATGAAAACATTTCCTCTTTGCATCCCAGAAAGACAGAGGAGGAGGGAAGTGGGGGTTCTTTTATAGCAGATTGTCTTTCACTAGAGAATTTTGCCCTCTGAAGGACATAAATCAGAGCTGAATAATGTTACCTAGTTACGGTGTATCGGAAAATGAGCCAGGTTGAGGGTTATGAAAATGGCCTTACAAAAAAGAAATTAGCTCTTTAATGGCTGTGCTCTCGAAGTTTTAAAGTCTTTAAATTCCCCTTTGTCTGCCTTAAAGGATGTGTTCTCTTCAGTCACTCCCAGTCTTCCGTAGAAATTGTTGATAAACTATCTGAACAAAAACTGCGTGTGCCAGTCCCTTTTGTACTGTGTAACTCGTAAGTGCAGGCCTTGCTGCTGCGATTACCCCTTGGTTTTATGGCTCTGTTTGTTCAGCTCACTGACTGTTCTGCTTTTTGTGTATGACTGTGTTCCCTCGTGGAATACAGTGGAGAGCAGTGCTCAGCACTCAGTGTATCATCCAGCTCACCACAACTGATACACAGAGCGTGCTGAAGTAACCAAATGCTTCACATTTAGCCTTTTGTGTGCCAAACACTGATTTATATGCTCCCCTCTCTGCATTGTGACCGGTTAGGTAGTCAGTAGAACATGGAGATTAATTAGGAAGAGCATGCTTTGACAGTTTGTTAATGGGAATTACACTATTAAAGTTGAAATTGATGAAAAAGTTTGGATTCTTGCACTAGTTCTTATTTCTTCTGACCTTCAAAGAAGAATTACAGGACTTAGAAATAATATAAGTGGATGGAACAACTCCCAGTTCACAACTGTTTTTGGGTCATACTGTTTGAACATCTAAGTAGAGTTTTGGATTTGATAAGTATTTAAACAAGTGAAGTAGTTAACTTGCTATTCTGTATGTCTTAAAATTTAGGAAATGAAACAGTAGTGCTACTCTTCCCAGACTCTTGTTTTCTTCTAGAGTTACTTAAAGTAACACATTTTTCTCTTGATATTTTTCTCATAAAAACCTCCTCTCAGAAAACTTGACTCAATTCACATGGCAGTGCCTCTTTCACAGTTGTATAAAGGAGTGCCTGAGTCTCAGCCCCACATGTGCCATAATGTTAAATTCATAGCTCACACGATCTGGACTCTAGCCTGCTCTGCTGATGTGCTGTGTCTCCTTGGGTAAGTTATTTAACCTGTTTGCCATTATGAAACAGTTACCTACCTACCTCACAGGGTTGTTGTGAGGCTGCTTTAGTGATTAAAGTGCTTTTGGCACCTGGCTAAAAGGTGCTACAGAAATGTGAAAATAAATCCGATTTAATACCCTATGATCCCATAGGCTCAGCTGTCTGTTACTATTTCCTTTGTCACTCTGACTGTTTGAACCATCTTTTAGATACAGCAAGACCTGATAATACTTTTCATACTCATGAAAGAACATTTACTTTACCAGTGTCCTAAATGCTTCAGTAGTTCTGAAGCAAGCAGTTGAAGTTGTCATTTTTTTTCTCTGCTAGTTTCCTTCGAGAAATCACCAGGTTGAAAATCCTCCTAGGCACATTTATTAAACCATATTCACGTATTTGCAACATTTTTAAAATAATCTAAGGAATTTTTAGTTCCAGTTACCGTGAATAGAAACTTTTCCTCTGTAGTTGTCGTGAATGCTTCAGGCTGGTTCACACCACACCTTTTATCTTTTTTTATTTGGCATACAGCATTATATCCTGGTCACTTTCAGCAGGGGTTAAAAGGTTGCCATAATTAAAGACATAAAAATCATATCCAGAAGAGACAGTTGTGACAAGTAGCCCAAGTCTAGAAACAATAAATACAAAGCTGGTAAACATGCATGTAAAAGGTTTGGCTGTTAATGTGTATTTTTTTTGTCTTGCAAATTTTGCAAGTAAGACTCCTGTGTTATTGCTTGTCCTAAAAATATGCAACCAAATACATTTGTTTAGATAACTTCTATTTCATATGGACACTGAATTTTAAATGTCTTGGTAACAAACCAGATGCTGTATGAGGATTCAGGGGGTGGGACCACAGCTTAGGGTTGATTGTTTTGCATTTCATCATATGCAATACATCAGTATCTTTAATCCATGTAATTCACACTGGTGTGGATACTAGTCAGAATGTATCATTTAACATACTTGTATATGAAAAATGTAAATAAAACCATTTAGAAAAATGATTGTTTTTGTTTAAAATGTCTGTGTTTCTTCAAAGCATTTTCTTCCCCTGTTTTACTTTAGTCTGGTTACAGATTCAGAAAAGAGAATGTTGTACATATCACCAAAATTATTCTGCTTGGGGAAAAATGGGAACTGACTTCTGTCAGGGTGAAGTTGGAATGATCAGAAGTCAAAGTAGAATAGACATTTTGGCTGGGATTCTGTTTAGTGGTACTTTCAACTGAAAACATTGTGTGTATCACCAGCTGATCTTAGTGAATTTCTTAATGGAAGGCATCCCCATGGTAATCCATGCCCACCCCACTAGCCAACCATATTTCTCATGGTAAGCTTCTGCTTTGAGCAACTGCTGTACAGGTGCTCTGTACAGATGCCCATATTGCACAGTCTTGACTACCTCAGTCTGAGATGATCAATCTTTTTTACAACTGTATTATTTATGATCTTTTCTTATTCGTGTGTGGACTTGTTCCATTCCTGTTAATAAATGTTGTTCTGTCTGTGTGATTATTGTAGACTTGCACTAGAATTGAATGCACCTTCTTTCCTGTCTCTTCTGCTCAAAATGTCAATACAGGTGTGTACATATTGCATAGTTCCCCTGGTCCTACAAGCTGTGTAATATCAGGAAGTTGCCCACATACTGACATTTGTAGTTTGAGAAGATGCACATGGTACAACGCTAGTGGGTTTCTTCCTAATTCTGTTTCCTGTATTTGATCATTAAAAATAACACGGGGAAGTTTTAGGAAATTTTTGAAGTGGAAGCGACGCCTTAATGAAGAGATTACTCTGAACCCTCTTCTCTAGTGTGTTGCTGTTTACACTTGAATAAACACAACTTCCTGTTCTGTTGTATTCTTTCCATGTGGGGTGACAGAAATATATCCCTGTTAGACACGTTAGCTATGTACTCTTGTTCACTACACTTCTGAAGTCTCACTTTCAAATGTAACAAGGACAGTGAAAGTGTATTCTCATTGTGTGCTTTCTTTTGTTGAAATCATTTGTTGATTCTTTGTTGATATTTCGAGGGGGAAATCTGTGTGTCAGATCAGGCACAAACTTGGGCTTCTTATGTCTGAACCTGAAAGAGCCAGAAGTAAAAACAGGTTTCTTGTGTACCCTGTATTGCTATGGATTGGTTCTCCATCTGCTTGTAATTTCTGATTCTTTTCTACATCTCTTCCAGCTGCCAGCTGTTTGAGTTTCCTGATGTTCTTTATTCAGATTTTGAGGAGCGTGGTGGTTGAGAGAACACTTTCCATTAAACTTTCTCTGCTAGTGCTACTACATAAAATAATATGTGACTGCTGCAGAATGTCTTTACAGACTGTGGGAAAGCTTTGAGTCATTGCTGGGATGAAATCCAGTGACTTTTCTTAGCAGGAAGGTCTGTGGAAGCAAGCCTTTCCCGATGGCATTCCTGTGTTCTATTAGTACCAGTGCTCTTCATTTACAAGTGTGCAATGGGTTCCCCCTTGTTTTTCTCTTGATTTTTCTCACCAGTGGCTTCAGTGTGATGGGAGCTCCATATCCAGTGACAGTTTTGGACTTCTGCAATGACATGTTGCATACCTAGTATCCTTTGACTTTTTTTTTTTGTTTGTTTCTTACATTAAACAAAAGTGACAAGGAGGAATATGCATTGGTCCATAATTGTATAACATTGCACAGGTAGCATTTGCTTTGTGCACATTATATACATGTAGTTAACTACACATGAGGAAATCTTAGAGTAATTTGAATCTGATCTGTATTAGGCTTTAGCTGTTTTGGTAATGACAAATATTCATAATACAAAAGCATGGGAGCATTTCCAGGGTTCGTTGGAGTATGGTATGTGTTCCACTTTGAGGCTATGCAGATAAGTAGAAAGGTTTCTTTTAAATTGAGTTTGCACACAGTTTTCAGTGAAACTTCTCTAGAGTCAAGTCCTGTTGCATTTTGAGGCAAGACTGTTCATTAGACCTCACTGTTAACATGAAGTATCAACAGCTGGGCTGTCTGTGTTCCTTAAAAGCAGATTGAACAAGCCCTGTGCTTTAATCTTATTTTGCACCAGTTCCCGTGAGCACACAGTGCTGCTCTCTTGGCAGGTGTTGTGACCAGTGCTCTTGTGAGACTGCTGGGCTCAAGGCTTCCAGAGCTTTAAGAACAGTTAGTGTGCTAAGGATGTGTGGTAATTTTACTCCTGGTTTCACCCTGGCTCTGAGTTTCACCAAAGCAGTTTGTCCATACGTTTAAATTACACAGTTTTTATCCTTAATTCAAACTATTCCTCTAAATCAGCTAATTTGAGAAGTTTAATATTGTAGTGGAGGATCAAGTGTCTTGCCTCTGATTCCTGTAATATATCTGGATGAAACTTAGAGATTCTAATGAGGACAAGATACTCTGTCCAGTTCACCATGGTTTGCATTAGTGCTTGGAATGGACAGTCAGGAATAACCAGTGTGTGTGAAACTAAAACAAGGAACTATTGTACATTCTTGCTATAAACAACCTGATACTTCTGTATTGGTTTTGGTGAGAATGAATACATAGCTTAAAATACATTTCAGGTCTTGCCTTTGGACTAAAATAATGTCTAGTTGTTCAATTTATAGTACTTTCTATGTCCAGACTGCAACAAAATCAACTTCCTTCAGCTGTTGTTCACCCTTGAAGTATAGGTTTTCAAACACGGTTTTTACTATTTAAACAAAATAAAAATGAACTCTAAGTTTGAAATTTAGATTTGCAGAAGTGGGGTGGCAGATG
This sequence comes from Cyanoderma ruficeps, assembly GCA_008694505.1. Classification (NCBI taxonomy): domain Eukaryota; kingdom Metazoa; phylum Chordata; class Aves; order Passeriformes; family Timaliidae; genus Cyanoderma; species Cyanoderma ruficeps. The sequence continues at coordinate 390,222 of VZDJ01000452.1, forward strand.
TGTAGTTATATATGTGCTGTCCTGCAGATAAAACAGATAGGAAGTTAGCATGTGAGCTAATTTCATTGTGTTTAGAGGAACCGCATTTAAACATCAAACTAGGTTTAAAACATTCTCTTAATTCAGGATTTTGATTATATTAACTTTTATGGTTAAATAAAGACTTACTATAGGCTCCTATGCCTGTGGATTCCTCAGGAATCTCTCAGACTGTGTATGTGTATCTGTGTCCATTTGTGTATATATACATTTAGATAATAAGGTCACACAGCATAAATAATGCTCTTTTTAAATCATACAGTAGAAATAGGAGTGGGTGAGCTCATCAGTGCAAATTGTCTACAGGTAATTTACTCAGGCTACGTGAAAGTTTATACTTAGAAAAATAACATATGTAGAATATAGTCAGAATTTCAGTGCAAAGGATTTTATTACCTGTGGCTTCAGTCTGACTGCAAAAACATGACGCTGTATGTAAAGGAATAGGAAGACAGAGCTGGATTTCCTCTTGATTTTTTTTGTCTCGAACCCAATATTCCTTTTCTCCATTCCTACCTACCCATGACAGTACTGTTTTGGTGTGTTTTTATGGGCAGATGCAGGAGTATTTTCACTGTAAGGGTTGTGAGCTCTCAGGTGTTGCTGGGGGGCTGTATCTTTCAGATGACCAGGAGGTCCCAGGATGCCTTGGCAGGAGGCTGTCATTGCGCAGCCCAGATATGTTCTTTTAGTGCCACTATTGCACTGACCATTTCAGATGGGGCAGCAAGGGGACTAGGGGGGAGGAGATTCCCTAGTAATGACATGGAACTGCTGGTTTGATCTAAAAAATAGATCTCAGTCCCATGACGAACTTTTTAACATTGTAATTACTGCAGGAGAAATCTGGTACTCTTGCTATCTCTAAATTATGCTTTAGAATAGCTGCTGGGTAGTAACGGTATTGCATTTGTAAAGTGTGCAACCACACTTAACAGCCTGTGATGGGCACTGTGTTGTAGAAACAGTTCTGAATTAATTTCTTCTAAACTTTCCCTGAAATATGGTTTAGTTAGTATCCAGTAGGTTACTGTTTCATATTGTATCACAGGTACTTAGAAGATTGCATTGCAGCTTGCAGGAGCTTGAGGTACAAGCAGTCTTGCTGTTGATGTTAATACAGTAGAGGCTGGAATGAAGGTAATTTCATATATGTAGGCTTGCAGCTACTTAAAGGTGTTAAGCATTTCTAATTAATACACAGTTAATGCAAGCTAAAGATGAGTAACAGTAAATAAGTACAAAAAATTGCTTTTGTAACACATTTGCTTTTGGAAGCTTAGCTTGCAGTTTTCCTTCCACCAGCTATGTCAGTTGACCCCTTCCCAAGATTTTCCATGGCATTGCAGTAATTAATAGTTTTAGTTACAAGCAGTGTGCTTTGGAAGTGTCCCTGCTCACCTTTACAGTGCTGACAGGTTCATACATGGAGAAACATTTTATACCTGATCAGAGCAGCGGGCCCTACACTGAGAGCCTTAGTCTAGCAGGTTTCATTTCACTGGGGGAATTTTGTCATTCTGGTCCTGACTGACTGTGGCTTTGGGAATTTTAAATTCTGCCTAATTGCAGGATTGTCCAGGATAGATACTCTTACTCCATGTAATGATGACCAGTAATTGGATAAGAAGTGACTAGGAGGAAGTACAGTTCATTTATAATAAAGAATGTAAAGTTCAAATGGACTGGTTGCAAATAGACAGGGATAAATGTTTAAAAGCACACTTAGGAGCCCTGGAAAACCCTACTAGCTATTTAAGGTTTTCTTTGTAAAAATGCAGTTTTAAAGTAGTCCCAGGTGCACGACATAACCCAGAGAAGTGCATGCAGTGGGTGCAAGCTGAATACAGGGCACGGTCCCCATCCCTACTCTACCCCCTAAGAAAAAAATTGCTGCCCTGGCACCTTACTTGCCCATGAATGTTGTCCACCAGTTGCCATTCCCTATGGAAGTGGTAGCAATATATTTAGCTGGACTGAAATTCTGCACAGAATACTTGAGCAGGATGGGCAAGCACCTCAGAGTATTCCACAGTATTTGCTCTTGATAAAATATCGGTGCTTGTAAGCCTGAGCAGGAAACAGACTGTATGATTTATTGTTAAAGGATAAAACTTGAAGTTCTCCCACGTAAGATGTGACTAAACTTAATTCAGGCCTCACTTTCTTGGGGGGGGAATTCAGTTTCAGATTGATAAGCCAAAGTACATGCTTTTTTTGTATGTGTACAGGATAGGTATTAAAAGGGAAGTACTGTGCAACTTTAAAATTAGCTGACAAACTTGAATTCAGGAATATTTTACCGACACTAAGCAAATGGAGGTAAGTTTTGTGCCAGTAGTCTTAGCTGTTAAAAAAAATTACTGTTGCATTATCAGCTACTTACAAAAGAAAAAAGGCACAAACAAAAGGCTATAACATTTATTTGTCATTTTACTGATGTTCCCAAAATTTGAGTTTATCCCTAGAAAATCTGTAAATAAAGTCAGCTGTGAATTTTTTAATTTGCCCATGAGAAAAGTACTGGTGTTTGCATATAATTAAAGTTTGATAATTCTGTTTGATCTTTTGCCTGAGTCCAATGAAGACCCTGCACTGAGCAAGTTTCATTAGACTTGTAGCAGTCTGTCATTTCTGCACAAGCTTCACAGTCAGACATCTTTCACTGCTCTTGGAGTGCACCTTTGTGCCTCTGATGCTCAGAAACGTTGAGCAGCTGCTGAGTTGCCGCAGCTGCTTGAACCCTGTGGTAGTACCTGGGTTTGCCCCGCAGGCTGCCCGAGTTGTTATAACTCTCCAGAAAATGCTGGTTTTCACCTGTGGGCAGAGATTTCTGCTGCAGCCAATACTAGAAGCCAGTTTTCTTTTCAATTGCTGGCTGAGTCAGTCAATCACAGAGGTTTTGTAGTGGTGCTTCACCGTGTTGCTGAGCCTTCAGAGGGGAGTTTTTTAAGCTTTCTGTGTCACCATGACGACCTGTGCCCAAACTGAGCGAGCGCCATTGCCAAGCACTGTTTCTCCCAAAGCTGGGCTGAAGTTTGGACGTGGGGAGATCCACACCTTTTCTTGGGAACCTTGGCTGCCTTGTTGGGAGCTGCAGCTTCTCAATTTAGAGGGCTTACATTATGTTTTGGTGGCAGGTCTCTGTTTTGTACTTAGCAAAACATTTTCTGTGGATGCTGGAGGTGATCAGTTAAGCTGCTGTGTTAGTTAGGTGTCACTTTTAACAGAGTGCTTTAGTATTGTCATGGGCTTGGTGTTTTTATATCAAACCTGCACTTGGCATCCTAGCTTAAAGGAGCAAAACAGAAGGAAAAAAGAGCTATCTTAGGATTTCTGAGATCCCTCATGTGCTTCTATGCAAATTAAATTGGCTGAGAGCCTACATACCGTTTTTAACACTATGCTTTGACTTTCTTTTTGCAGGCATTTGCAGCGTTCTGTAATGCCAGTGCTGTCTGAATGTATTCTGTATTTACATAATAATGCACCTAGTCCAGGAGTCAAAGTCAAGTCCTGACTGTCTGAATCAAATAATTGCCTGCTGTCCATCTACTGAAGAGGCTCTTTTCTGCAGAAAGTTTCAGAACACTTTACCATGGGCTTCTGAATGATCAGTTATAGCACAGAAGACCCAAAATGCTTGGTTAGAGGGGTAGGGGAGAGAAGTATCAAGTGAGGAAATGTCTGCTGTCTCAAAACAGCAGTTCCCTACTGTGTGTCTCATTTTGCATGGCCAGCACTTGGTGGTGATGGGGTGCAGAAGAAAACACACTTTTCCCTGTGAAAAGCAGCAAAGAAATGGCATTATTAGTACCAAACAGGACTTTACTGCAAAGAGGCTGTAGTTGTTGAGAATGTTCTCCAGCAAGGGGGTCAGAACTGCCAGCAGTATTTATTTGTGGTGTCCAGGTGTCTGTGAAAGTAGCACATTTCTGGTCAGTAAGCAGGTGTTCTTTATAGCATATGGGTCAAGGCTGACCCTTCTTTGGCAAGGCCAAGGGTTTACCTGTGCCAGTTTCTTTTTAGGGCTCCAAAGTCAGAATCTTTAGCTTAAATACCAGTCCTAGTATTTCTTCTCAGTATACTGAGGGGGATAGGTGGGAGGAAACTGGGAGGTCAGTTGAGTTTCATCTCTCTCTTGTTTAGGCTACAAGGGCTGTGAGATTCTGTACTGCTTTTTTTCATCTTGTTCTAAGAGGTGAAATGAGCTGCAAATGCACCTACCTGGGAATGCTGCATGGGAAATGAATGTTAGCACATGGCTGTTACATTGAAATCTGGCATCAGAGCAGCTCTTCTCTCTGCTGACTCTACAGCAAGGAATTTCACATAGCGACAACATAATGAATTGTCGTTACAGATTTCATCTTAGAAGTGCAGCTGACATAAATGGGTTTGAATCTTATAATTCTGATAGCACAGAGTGTACAGAAAAAAGCCCACAAACAAACAGGAACCAGCCTCACATAAAGTGTTAGTCATTTTGAGTTGACCTGTAAAATTAAAAGACTTCAATGTAGAGCTAACCCCTCTCACCTTTCAGTGACAATGTCACCTACATTTCATTTCTAAAGCATGGGAATGTGTGATCTGTGGTTTTATTTTCCAACTTCAGTGCATCTCTGTGTAGCCAATTATTCAAATGTGAAGTCATTTATTAAGTTATCTAAGCGCTAACATGAACTCACAGATTTAAAAGTAGCTATACAAATATTTTTATCTTGATCCTGTTTTTTGAACAAAGGGACTATTCTCATGGATGGAAGTTGAGCAGGCTTAGCTTTAACCTTTGAGGGCGTGAAGCTGAAATTTAGGGAAGGAGAAGAGGAACCCGCTTTAAAAACTCTACTTGTACAGTGTTTAAGGGGAAAAGCAGTACAGCATTTAAATATTCTAGCAACTCGAGGGGTTTGTAATACAAGCAGTCTCATTAGCTAGGATAGTAGTTACACTCACATTCAACTAACTATTCTGGAAAGAATGTCCAGAGTAGTTATGCAGAACCTATCCATAAAACGATTTTGGATCAAGTTTTTACTAAAGAGATTTGCATTGTTCATGTGGCCTTAGATTAGGTTGTTGGTGATCAGTCCAGTTGTGGTAATTAGATATTGAGGAGACCCTGCAGTAAAACTACTATCTTGAAGGAAACTATCTTACCACTGAATGCTATTTTTATTGTGAATTCTGTTTTCTCTTCATAGCCAGAAGACACAAATCTGGGTGTTTCATCTGCTGTGATTGACTCTTCAGATACAGTCTTTCCTTTTTTAATATTAATTTAATATTATAGATGAGATTTCTTGGTAACTGTGATTAAGCATATGCATTCTCAAAAAAGACATGGGGGAGTTTCCTTGATTTCTGATAGACCTGTGAAAGATTTTTGAAGAGGGCAGCTGCCTATATTAGAAAAATAATTTCCCTGAACTTCAGCAGGAATACTTCATAATGTAAACCAAAAGAAGCTCAGTCATCATCTGAGGCAGATTATTATCCTGGTTGGGTAAATGATTGACATACTCATGTTTCTTAATGATTTCATAGGAAATCCATGGCAAAGCCAGGAATCACATCCCTTCCTTTAAAGATTCTTTTCATGGCACTGCGGTTGAAGCGTGCTTGGTTTGGGTTTAGAAGGATACCTTTGGTAGGGTATTATTTTAATATATTAAATAATAGTTAAATAGTAATATTTAAATAATATTTGGTATTATTTTGGAATGCAGTATACAACAGACAGTGTCTTGTCAGCTGCTGGGATCCAGTTGCAGAGAATTACTTACACCTGAGCATTATTCTGCACTATTAACGTGGAGATTTCTGATTGAGGGTTTCCTGTGATGAGACAGCTGGCTTGTGTGGTCAGACATGAGAGTCATTAGGCACTTTTGGAGGCTGAGGATTGGTCTAATGGGTTTGAGAACCATTCTCTGGTTCAAATCCATTTGAACCATTTCTGCTACAAATTATTGGAAAATTGCTCTTTATGTTCTAAGAACAGATGCAAAATATTAAGAACAATTTGTTCTCTGCTAACGGGCCAAGCTGATCATGTGCTATTACAAGAGTAAGAAGATTATGCTGTATGATACAATTACATCTTCTAGTACCATTTTTTACTCTTTGAATAACTTGTATTCCTTTTCCTTGGGAGAATTGCCTGACTTCACTGGGGAGAGCCTTTATGAGACCAGTTCCATGCTAGAAAATGTGACCCATTAACGCATGGCCACTGAATGAATTTGACCACTAAAAAGGGCAGCAGTTCTTTTTGGTCTTAAGATATTTTCATTTGGGCTTTCAGCCCTTTTTGCTAAGTCACTGTGGAGGCTGCCTTGCAGATGTAAAGCTTTTTCAAATTTTGGTATTCAAGGATCTCTTTAAGAAGTGAGATCTCTTGGAAACTGTAAATTGCTCAGGTGTACTTTTAACATATGCTTGGTGAACGAACAGAAATTTCTTCCATAAAAATGTTTATTATTTGATAGCCATATTTTATTAAAATTCTCTGAAATACTATAATAGACAGTTTGGAAAAAATATGCTTACTCTTTTCTGCCCTATTATGCAAACCCTTCTGAAAAGAATGTGTCAAAACTGTAGGCATGTGGTGAGTATAGTGAGAAATTATAAAACCATAAACCTAATGAGGAACTCAGTGCCCCCTCAAACACCCCATTTTCTCCACCTATGACATAGTAATGACATAATAGATGTCATATGACATAGTAAACTGCCACTTTCTTAAAGAATTTGAGGACAGCAAAATGAAAGCAGGAATGATTCTTTTAAATAGCTGTCTATTACTGTAATGGACACTTTCTGATAGACATGAAAAAACATGATTTCAAATTAAGAGTCTTAATAAATTAAATCTTATGTCATAAGGTGTAAGATCTGTGTAGTGGAACAATTGGCTTTTTTCCCCCTAGGTGGGATGCCTGGCATACCCTTTATTCCATGTATTCTGTTGCAGTGGTCTGATCCCTGCCTTGTTTTTAGGTCTGAGTGTTGCAAAGAATTTCCAGCTTGGATGATGGGGTAGAGCCTGTGGCACTGGCAGACTGCAGTGGATCTGTGCTCCTCAGATAATAGGCACTGGTGCCTATTATCTTATTAAATCAGCTGAAAAAAGCATTAGAGAAGTGCCTGTATCCAATTCCATTGGCCCTGCTGAGGGATTGTTCTCTTCTGAAAAGCAGTTGAAGTAGACAAATGGTGTAATTTTTCTGATTTTACAAATTAGGGATCTCTAGCCCAATGAGATGGGCCAAATACCTTGGCTTTAGCTTCCTCTTAATGTAACTTTTTAACTTCAGTGATCTGGCCAACAGATGAGACTTCAAATCTTTAATTTATCTCACTGCATTTTGTCGAGTCAGAGATTATTTTGCAATCCGTAGGTGCTATATGTGCTTTTGAGTATAATTCGAGAATTTTTAAATGATGAGAAATTAATTCTAAGAGGAAAATCAGTTCTGCTTTGCATACTTCCTAAGAACTGCAAAGGATCCCAGTAGATCTGGGAATGTTAGCTATCCAAAAACACATTCTAGAACATCCCACTGCTTCTGTAAAGTACAAAAGACATTGAGAAAGGAATGAGAAGCACAAGTGAACTAAAGCACATAGGAAAAACCAAAATGCCCAAGTTGGGAAAGAAGCAAGTTTGCAGGGGTGTGAATGTGGTAGGATGGTCTCTTCTGCCGTGACTTAAAGGGAGCGTGACATTGAAGAGGAAATTACAGGCCAGGAGACACGTTGAAAACTGACTTTTCATTAAAATGAGATTGAGAATCTGGTTATGAAGTAGAATCTGGCTAGAACTTAGTGGGTGCTTAGCATTTGTAAATTACTTCATGCAGCTAATATTACATTCTGTTTCATAATTGGCAAATTGCCTAAATAAAAAAGGTAATGGTTTTCCCAAGTTGGAGAATATATTAAAGAATTGATAGATACAGAGAAAGGGAAAAAAGCTGACAGTGCTTGTGTGAGCTGTAAATCTGGGAGTTTCATCAAAGGACAGCCAGTTCAGTAGACTCACAGGAAAAGAAAACTTAGAAATGGAACAGTTCTCTTCTTCACCCCCAATTTCTGGGCAATTTTTAAATGTCAGAGCTGTAGGGTGGTAAAGTAACAGAGAAGTGCCACTGTCTTTTTGTTTGGAACAGCATAGAATGTGCTTTTCATCATGACTTAAAAGGGCTGCCTTTGCAGCTTCACTTCACAACTAATCCGTGAGAGATGTTTGCAATCATGGGGCTCAGCTGGTCAGGAAGAATAGCAGTGCAAGTAATAACTGGTGAGTTTGGTGTTCAAGCATAATGGCAAATTGGGGTGGGGAGTGTGCTTGGGGTTTTTTTTTAATGAGAGTGTGTTCTGGAAAGAAAGTAAAACTCCAAAGCGAAATGAGAATAGGTAACTTCAATGGAATGCTGAAGATAGGAAGAAAGATAAAAGACCCATGAGAAATAGTTTTTAATAATCAGATTAGAAACAAAAGAGATATATTTGATGTCCGAAATAAATGAAGTAGGGAGTGAATCAGTGATTGCAATTCAGAATCATTCTCCAATCAGAAACATGACTGAAGAGTTTTGTCACCACAGTTTGGTTTTTTTTTAAGGCTGCCTATAAATAAATATTTCTCTGTACACCCTCTGTCTAGTCTCTTGAGAATGGTGCCTGAAAACTCTGCATTCTTTTCAAAATATTAACACGAAGGAAGGCTCTCCCTGCTGGACCAAGAGGCCAGCCTTTTTTGTGAGGGGGTAGGACAGATGCTACTCCTGCAGATTTGTCTATTTGTGAAAACTAATCAAATTGCACTAAGGTGTAAACGGAACCACAATTGCTATTTTTAGTTGCTCTGTCTCTGAGTTCTTGTTTGTGAGTGTTTGTTCTTTACACTAGAGTAGGTATTTAGGAAGTAGATGGGGTAGGTAGTTCTTTTATATTCCAAACTGTATTATTAGTAGCAAAGTTTATTTACTGCAATGCACTAATCCTTCATCACTTCTAGACTGATGTTTACTGTAAGTAACAAGAGAGGTTGTCCATATTCTCAGGCCTTGTATTACTGCACTTTTGGAATGCAGTTTGCTCATACCTAAGCGTTTTCTCTTTAAGTATTTGTATGGATTGATTCTTTTCCTGATGCATCTGAAAATTAAAGGTACTGGGTCTTTCAGTCTAATGGATTAAACAAAAAGACATCTTCCAGTTGCAGACTTTTAAAATTTGTGATTACTTGTTTACATAGTTTTTCTAGTTAAGAATGACTCTTAACTCTGTTTAACTGGAGACTTTGTCTGCAGAGGGGCATTTCACAAGTTCTTCTCTTGCACCTTTTTCCGAAGCCTTCTGCTCTGAGCTGCTCCCTCACCACCCTCAGGCTGATGCAGCTGGGTTCCTTTCTCTCCCAGACTTCCAGATAAATCTAGTTTTCTGTTTGCAGTTTCAGAAATAGCCTTTCAGGCAGAGATTCTCCAGGCTGCTGCCTCTGAGAGGAGAGATGTTTGGTAGAGTGTGTTAACTTGATATGCTTTGGTTAATTGTTTCTGAAGGCTGTTGCAGGTTTTGTTAAAGGCTTGGGGTGATGAGGCTGTAATGACAATTTTCAAGAAGTTAAGAGAATGAGGAGCAGTCTTGCATTTTTACTACCCATTCATGCAGTGGCTCTCTGTCTCTGCCACTGCCCTGTCTCCATTTCCTGCTGTCACTTAGCTCCTTACGAAAACTGCTCCCCTTCATTTCCTAATTATCATTTTTCCTGTAGACATGACCACCTTTTTCTGTTGAAAGTGGTAATGTGGCTCAGAATTTTGCTATTAAAAATCAGCTTTCTCGCTATCTGTTCAGCAAGTGCCCATTCAACTATTTTTCAGTGCAGGATATTAACTGGTAATTGCATTTACAGAACTGCAGCTTTGCTTCATTAGCAGAGCCAACGTTGTCAGTTACTGTGAAAGTTTTTTATTCTTAAATGCTGTGAGCAAGATGAAAGTGTATCTAACTATGAATACAGTTTATGTGACACCTCAGAGATGATGGGGACCAGGAAGCTGGTGGAATGCTGGGACAGGCTTCCCAGAGAGGTGGTCAGTGCCCAGAGCCTGGTGGGGTTTAAGTGTCATTTGGACAGTGCCCTGAAGAACGTACTTGAGCCTTTTGTCAGCCCTGAAGTGGGGCTGGGTGATCAGGGTAGGTTCCTTCCAGCTGAAATACTCTATTCTTAGGTTTCCTCAGAAGCAGATTGCACAATAGTGGGGGTTTTCCCCCTCTGCATTACAGCTGCTTTTTGGCATCTGTGAGTGAATCCTGTCTTTCACGTGATATATCTTAAATCACGTGACACTTAAATTTTGATGCTGTGGTTCTGGAAGCTCTAGAAATAGTCCTTGTAAATAGTAGTTAGAGGCATTTAATTTAGAATAATTTTAAGGAACTTTTCAAATCCCATTTTATGGCAGACTTTGAAATTTAAACATATAAACCAGGTGAATGTGAAAAATTACAGTTCTGAATGAAAATATGTAGAATGTCATCTTGCTGCCTTTTGAGAAAATGAGTTTTCCGATGGTCAGGGTACTCTATCTCTTCCTTGCAGACTTTACTAATAGCAAGATAAAAGCTGTATTTTCACAGGGAATATTAAAACTGAATGAAGACAGCAGAAATACCTAATAATTCAAGCCTTATCTGGTACAAATTGTAGCAAAACAATATGTTACAGAAATTGCATCTGCAATCACATGCTAACGTTTTTAAATAAAGGATTTGGAATACCTGGCACAAATGAAATACAGGCTTTGTTCAGCATACATAAAATAAGTTTGGCATGCAGTTATTTAGACAGTGATAGTCCAGCCTCCTTGGGTTACTGACCACGGGGAAGTGCAGTGCCAGCCCTGCCTTTTCCAGCATTTCATGTGCCTGAGCAGAGCTCAGGTTGCTGTTTGCAAAGGCCATTGGTGTTCCCTGACCTGTAGGAAAACGGGTTTGTCATGTGAAGTGCTCACACAATTAATTAGTCACTGACTGGCAGCCTCAGCAAAAAGCAAAAGGCTGAATGTGCTGAAGATAGAACAGAGAATGAGCCTCTCCATCCTTTCAGAGATGCCATTCCTTTGAGGTGGTCTGAACAGTTTGAACTGTTGTGATCCCTAGCCTGTACTTTGGAAACAGAGAAATGTGAATGTGTTTTGTTGCACCCACAGTTCTATACTGCTAGAGACCCAAACTGTACCCTGCTGTGCTTGACAGTGGGGAGTTGATTATTTCACCCTAACAGTCAAGATGTTAAAAAAAAAAAAAGATTCAGTGATGATAAATTCTGTGTAGTGTGATTTTATTTTTAAAATGTTAATTTTGTTTATCTAATACCCAGTCGTGTAGCTGTCAATAAATACAGGTCTTTCACGACGAGGTCCCTTCAGTTAACAAACTAAAGCACTATTTCCAAATGCATATATTTAGATTCTGGTTGTAATTTTGTACTGTGAGACAGATTATGTGTGTCCATTAAAAAAAAAACCCAGACCCAAACCAGACATTAAGGATGGTGCAGGGTTTTTAGTGTTTGTAACAAAATCAGATTTTAGGGAAATCCTCAGAAAGGTAACATGTACCCGTGGTGTTTCTTTCTCTTCTGATTTGTCCCTCATCAGCTGCTGCAGTCTCAGGGGTGCAGAGTGTTTCTCTTCAGGTCCAAAAAAAGTCTAAAGAACCTTGGAGAGTAGTGCAGGGGCAGTGGGGGCAGTAAAGTGAGCAAGGGGATCTACCTCACCAAGGGGAGAGATGGAGGCAGTGAAAAGGGAACATCAGATTTTCTGCTGGAGAAAATATTTTTCCCCCTAGAGAATAACAATTGATAGAAAGAAAATTGAGTTGGGGTATAGAAATAAAGCATGCTAGTCCTTAATTATCACATGCTAACTGTGCTTCCTTAGGAGCTTGATGGAAAGCTGAAAAGGTTAAAACAAACCAGGATGCATTTAGGCTTGTGTTGCATGGGGGTTGCCAGACAACTAGAACTAGTATTAAGTCTCTAGATTAGTAAAATCATTTGTCTTGCATAATCATAAATGATTCATGTGTCTTGTAAAAGTCTGTTTAAAGGGGTGAAGTGCTGTGTAATTTACTGATTAAGTTTTGCCCTTCAGTGTTTGTGAAGCTCGTTATAGGGAATTACACTGTGTGTTCTAGAAAGAAATTTGACTCATATTACAAATGCATATTCTACAAAGATAATACAGTACGGACTTAAATTTCTTATTGGAGCATCAAAACTAAAGTTGCTCTTCCAGCAAAGCAGGTGGAATTTCTCCTTGTCACGGGCAGAGGAAGGCAGGTTCAGGTGTGTTTTGCTACAGGAATGTCCAAGCATAGCTGGTCAGACTGGGTGGTTTTTTGTAGTCTTCAAGGGTGGACGGGAGACACTCATTACATGGATTTTACCTTGGAATGAGGGTATCCCTCAGCTGATTGAATAGGAAGTGGATCTGTGGTGGATCCACTCCTGTGTGTCAGCCTGTGAGGGTTAGACCTGCCCCTTGAATTAAAGCAGTCAGAATAGGAATCCTGGCAGCTTTAGGAATTGGAGGATAAGCTGCTGTAAATATCTTTATAGTTGACTGTATGTTTGTCTTTTATGGACAAAATGACAGTATTAATGTCAGTTCTTTAATGCTTTCCCACATCTCATCACTGCCTGTTGCAGTGTCTGTGATAGGAAAACCAGGAAATGTGTGATGGTGGGTCCTGGAGGCAGCGCCTGCCCTGGCTGGGGTGGACTTTCCTGAGCCAGGGCTGCCAGGGATGTTTTCTTGGGAGTGGTGAGCCAAGAAATGCAAACAGATTCCTGCAGGAGAGATGTTTTTCTATTGAGAGACCCAGTAAGCCTTGGGCAACAGTGCTTTGCTTTTGTTTCTAAACAAATCCTTCTGCTTGCCAACCTCTTAACTTCACTATTACCAAGATTTCTGAATTTTTAGATGCCAGACCACTTGTGTGGATTTAACAAATGCAGAACGCTGACTTGTACTCCAGATGTGGTCAGCAGCTTTTCATATATATGATAATCACAGAGAAAATATTTTGCTTTGAGTCATAACACATGCAAATAAAGAATATACCTTCTTTTCTTAGCAAAGTAGTTTTCTTTTCAAGGTCTTTGGTTCTGGGAAGTGCGTGCAGTGTAATTGATACGTATTCCTTGTGTTCCATCCTTTGATGTTGCCTGGTGACAGCGCTGCCAGGAGCTACTAAACTTGCTGACACTGTTTACCTGCCTGCACCTGGGAGGCAAACTCATTTTTTGCCCTGTCTGCTTACAGCTTTTTGTTCTGAGCTCTGAAAAATTATTTTTCATCTTGTTACTGAATAACTGAAGGGTGATTCAGTGGCAAAGCCATGAATTAATTATTTGATTTTAATAAAAGAATTTATACTATCTCCTATCTCACTCTGTTTAAAAAAAGAAAATTAATCCTCCATATCTTGTTGGAGGTTTTACTTGAGTTAAGTATGAGGGAAAGAAGGTGCAGGCAGCTGTCCTGTGTGCTAAGACATAGAAACCAAGATTCATTTGTTCTTTTTCACTGAGCCAAGGATAGCAGGAGATTTCAGGGAGTGGTAGGCATAGACTGAGAGCTCTGTCTCTTCAGTGAATCCTTTTCATATTGTAAGAGGTGCTGGGGGACCTGAAAAATTACTGTCAAAAAAGGATGAAGTAAAAATGCCGGGGGTTTTTTGTTGTTGTTGTTGTTTGGGGGGGTGGGTTTGTGGGGTTTTTTGGGGGGGGGTTGGTTTGGTTTTGTTGTTTTTTTGGGGGGTTTTTTTGCCTCTGCAAGACACAATTAGGTTTACCTTCCTGCCATCCTGGATTGTGTGGAATTCTTTCAGCCTGGGTGGGATACTGCTCCAGTTCAAGTACGGTACAGACACAAGGGTCCAGTCTGCTTTGTGTGCCAATAAAGTTTTTTTTTTCCAATATTATTTCAATTCTCTCATTTTTAGCTGATCTTTTTTGGGAGTGAGAGAAGTGGGGATGGCTCTTCTAAGCCTCTCAAGCCCGGGGTGTTGCAGAAGTAGATGACAGAGATGTTCAGGAAACAGGAGGCGGGGTGTACTTATTTTAGATCTCCTGCACTCCGTGTCTCCCGATGCATCCATTAAAAACTCTGGCGTGCTTTAGAGTGGGATTGATCTAAAATGAAATAATGAATCCCTGGTGCAAAGGGTGCTGTTTGCTGCCTACACCGTGCTCCTGGGGAAATGGAGAGGTGCTTGTGTTTCGCACCACAACAAAGGCCGGGGATCCTTTTAAGTAAACAAAGAGCAGTGAGATTTAAAAGGGGGGTTTGATGCTTTACAAAAATGCCACACAGCGTAACAAATCCTTATTTCATTAAAGGTGCTTTATTTCAGGGCGTCTCTTAAGGGCATTGTTGATTTTCCTTGTGTCATCAGGGTGTGTCTGTAGCGATTGCCTAGCATGCTGCCATAGCTGGAGCTAACAAACACATGCAGGATGCCACTGCCCTCCTCGTCAGTCTCATGCTTTCCTTTGTGCTGTCTGAAAGGCAGCCTCTTAGCTGGGGTCGGAGTTTCACCCCCTGCCCGTGTGGTGTGTGTGTGAATGAATGCAACTGCTGAAGTGTGTGTGTGCTTTGGTCCCTCCTCCGAGGGAGCACCAGGCCTGGGGCAGCTGTGGAAAAGCAGATTCTCCGTGGTTATTATTCCCTTGTTCAGCATCAGCAGACTGGAGCAAAGTGCACATTGAGAAATGACTATTCGAGTATACATTTATTAGCCTGGTAGTTTTGTAAATAAAGTATTTTATCCTTAATTTACTAAATCTTGGTGTAGAAGCTTTGGCACCTAAATCTATATCTGCACTGAAGGCAACAGGTTCCTTGAAATAAAAGGCTAAGTCTGGGTGTTCAAACCAGAAAGCTAATTTGCCTACTGATACTTGCATTTTGGAATTGTAGAATTAAAAATAAAAATAAAAAACCTGCTAATTTTGCAACAAAGTACATAATTTTGTATGTTTAATTATATTTTCACAACATTATGTGGTGTTTCAGTGTAATTAGTTTAGGCAGACAAAGTAAAAGTGCTATAGTACTGTATGAAGAATATATTCCTAGTATTCTAAAATAGTTTCTTAAGTGATTTGTTTTTTTTCTGCTTCCCTGTAGATTAAAGCAAAAAATTATGACAAAGTGGAAAAGGTGAGTCATTATTAATATATGTAATATATCTCTATAGCAAGAATGAGTAATTCTTGTGATTGGACTAAATCAGATTGAAAAAATGCTGTAGCTGTCATTGAATGGGAAACACAGATTAAAAAGTATCACTGAAGTTGACTTCTTGTTGCTACCAAGCTCTAATCAGTGAAGTGTGCAGGGGGATTTCTCTGCTTAATTCTCTCCAGTTCCCTTGCATAGCATGGAGATGCTTTAAACAAAAGAACGAGTAGTTTGACTTATTCTTTCTTACAAATCTCAGTCATAATTACAAGGGTTATTTAAATTTGTTTTGTATAGCTTTAAAAGTAGAAACCTAATTTCTGTGTCTGGAATCCTGATCACGTGTTCTTGCTGTATTAAACAGTTATTTCAGCGCTGCCTTATGAAGGTTTTACACATTGATTTATGGAAATGTTACCTTTCCTATGTACGAGAAACCAAGGGGAAGCTACCTAGTTACAAGTAAGTTCCCAGAGTTGCTCTGAATTATTCCGGTTTTATGGTGAACCTCTTCTTGATTTTTGACTAGGGGATGGGGAAAGAACCTGGGTAACAAATCTGTCTGGGAATTTTCTGTTGGAGTCTTGGCGGGTTAATATATAATCTGTATTTAGAAAACATTAAAGTCTCTGTAATTGAGGTTGCTGGGTAAAATTGGTTCCTTAGTCTGGATTCCTCTGACAGGATGGGATAAGAGCAGTGGAGGAGCTGGTGTATCAATGCCAGTTCCCTGCAGATGAGATTGCTGTTTGAGCCAACCTGAAACATTTTTTCCTCTTTGTCCTTGCCCTCAATGTCCTGTTTAGAGTCTCCACAAAATTTAGCACTGGTTTCAGCTGAAACCAGTAACAGTGAAGAGTTCAGGAATTGGAGGAAGTTTTGGAATGCATAAAAAAGCCATAAAATTTAAGGTGTCAGAATTTTGGGATACGTTAATCTTCATCCCTTTTCAGTTATTACATTTTCCTTGTTTATATTCCTGTGGGTTGAGTTTCGAAAAATACCAGTGACATCCCCAGCCCACCGTAATTTCTTTGCAATATAATTGGCCAAATGAGTAATGCATTAACAGAGAAAATAAGCAAGGGGTTTTCATTTATTGTTACAAGACTGTTTTGAAGCCATTTTAGAAGTGTCAGTTTATTCCGTTTGGCTTTCCTCTGTTTCTCCTGTTCATGTGGTTAAGGAGGTAAGAAGGTACTGAAGTGTGTTTGAGTAAAGGAAACTAGGAGAAAAGTTGGGGAGAGAAATAGCAGCTTTCACTGAAACTTAACCAAAGAAATTCTGTAAACATTTTAAATTTGAGGGGAAATGCTTTGAATTTAGGGGAAATAAGAAATAATGTGAAGTATTCTGGGCCGTTTCCACACAAGGGAGCTGCTCCTAATTGTCCCAGCCTTTTGGGGTTCCTGGAGGATTACAAAAAGATTTGGGGATCTCTGAGGGGATAAAAAAAGAAACCATGGGTGCATCTATCAGCTAAGAAGATATGGAGAGCAGTTGGTTTTCTTCTCAACTTCGTGTAATATTTGTGAATTTCCACTGACTTGGGGTGGGCCAGGAACTGTTAAAATGCTGGATTGCCACCAATGGATTTTAGTAATTCTTGAATAAAACAAACAACCAAAATCCCAACAGAATCTAAATACAGAATTTAAAGCTATCTGAACACCAATTTTTGCTCTCAGCTGTTGAATGGTATTTCTCATTCCTTGATGTTTGGTTAGAATTTGCTGCCCAAAAGAGTACTCTTAAATAAAGGATTTTTAAAATATTAAACACTTGCTTTATGGTCTTTGTGGTTCTTCTCCTCAGAGAAAAAATGGCTCAGGCATATGATTTTGCTCTGGATAAGATTGGCATGGAAATCATGTCATACCAGGTATGTTTTCTTAATCAAAACACATTTTATTTCTAACTTTATGACAAGTGCAGCTAACCACTGGTTTCACTATATGTAATATTTTTTTCTCACCTAGATCTGGGTGGATTACATCAATTTTTTGAAAGGCGTGTAAGTACCTCAAAATCCCTTCTTTTAAGCTCAGTTAATGCAATGCTGATGTTCCTGCCAGTTGTGACCTGTCATAGCTGACGTTGCTCTCTCTCCCCACTGTTTAGAGAAGCAGTAGGATCTTATGCAGAAAACCAGAGGATCACAGCTGTCCGTAGGGTTTACCAGCGTGGTTGTGTGAACCCCATGATAAACATAGAGCAGCTCTGGAGGGATTATAACAAATACGAAGAGGTAATCAACGACGGGATTCTCTGTGACATTCAGAAAGAAATATCGTGTAATCAAATATGGTGCCCAAGCTGTAGCCACTAAATAAGTATGGATAAAAGAGATGACCAGCAGTATAAACATATTTTTTTGTCTGTAGTATGTACCAACTCCTGTGGCAAAACTCCACAGGTACTTGAGTGATTTTTTGGTTTCTTTCAAAGACTCTCTGTGAGATACATTTGACTGTCCCATTTCCCGGCTGGTCCAGTGAGTGAAGGAGCCATCACTGTCCTCAGTGGAGCAGCTCAGCTGGCAGTGAGGGCTTGTGTCCCTAAGGAGGCACTCCCCTCCTTTCCCTTAGAGTCATAGGGGGTCAAATGGCATTCAGCTGGGATGGTTTGGACTTCCTCCACGGCATTAAGTTACACAGTCTCAGTCCTTAAAAATGCTCCTCACCATCCTTCACCTGAAGCCATTCCAGCAGCCTCCAGGTGAGTCTGCTCCCACACTCTTCAGCCAGCGTAAGCTCAGCTCACTGCCCTTTCAGGCCAATTTGTAGCTGCACTTTTAGAGTGTGTTTAAAACACATCTGGTGACAGCTGGTGACCAAGCAGCCCCAGTCAGCAGCGGTGTGGATGCAAAGCTGATGTAGATGCCCTCATGCTCAGCACTGTCAAGCAGGGATGCTCATACAGCACTGGTCCTGCTGGTTGTGCACAGGCATGGTCACTGTGGGTCACTGTGCCCTGAGCAGGAAAGAAGGAACAATTTCTCTTTCCTTGTTGCTAATTGTGCAAGTTGTGAGCTTGGTGGCCTCTTATGTTAATAAGGCCATGGTGCTTAGCTGGTGGGAGAACCTCTGGGCGGGAGAACTTGCGGTGGGAGTACTCCAGGTGGGAAAACCTCTGGATGGGAGAACTCCAGGCATCCCCAGCCACAAGCACGTACCATGCCAGCTCTTTGCCCCATAGGTGTTTGGAGACACCACAGATAGGCTGCTGTCAGCAGGGAGGATACCCAGGACACACCTTCTCCAGTATAGGAAAATCCCCAACACAGCTTCCCCATAAACCACCCCTTCCGCTCCCACACAGCAAGCGAAGGCTGCTGCTGCTGGTTCCTCCTGCTTTCATTACACATGGGGAGGCTGCCAGAACAATGGCTCAGACCTGTCCAGTTTCCAGCTGAGGTAGCTGTGGCTGACACTGGGACTCCAGGCAGTCCCTCAGGCAGTTCCAAGCTGCTGGAAGCTGAGGGCTCTGCTCGGACACAGGGACCTGCCTGTCCTGTTCCAGCTACACAGGGAAATGCTCCTCACCAGAAGGGCTCTTTGAAGGGGTGGTGATTCCCCATGTCAGCAGCCCAGCAACACCTCGTGGAGGTCTCAGGATGGAAAGTTAATGGCCATTTGCTGTAATTCAGGCTTTCCTTGAGCGCAGCTGTAGCCACCAGGTAACAATACCAGCCTGTCAGTCAGCAGTCTTTAATTAACTAAATGGTCAAAGGTGGTGGAGCTCTTAGGGAGATGTGTCTCAGTGACAAAGTGACAATCTGGCTCACAAACCCACATGGCTGCTGAGCTGGGAGTGCATCCCAGGAGAGTCCTGCTGCATCCTCAGCCTGGTGCTGGGTTAACTGGGGCATTGCTGGGTTTGTGTGCCACGTGGCCCAGTTTGCTATCCCAGACAGTGCCTTTGCTTCCATAGTGAAGGCAAAGCTTCCTTTGCTTCCCAGCTCAGGTGCCTCTTTGGCCTCACACTGAAAGCTGTGCACATCTTCTGCAAAGTCTTGGCAACCACACCAGCAAAATCCACCCAGACAGGCATCAGGCAAAGGGTGGCTGCTTTTCCTGCCTAAGAGCAATTCTTTGAGGTTTTATTCTTGCCAGGACCCTGTGCCCAGGGCCTGGCTGCCCCCAGCCCCTGCTGCTCAGCAGCATGGCAGAGCCCTGTGCACACGTGTGCAGTCCTGGAGGGCTGTCACACAGTGCTGACACATCTCAGGCCCCAGCTGACAAAGGCATGCCTGTGGCAGGGTGTGTGTTGCATAGAACCTCTTCTAAGAGCTGCAGTTCAGGAACAGAGGAGAAGGCAGAGCTGTGAGTCTGGAGGTCAATCTCTGGTATTCCTTGTACAAGAAAATCGAATTGCTCACTCTGTCAGGGAGCTGTCACTGACCGTCATTTAGGAGAAAAATTGTAAATCACAAATACATTGTTCCCACTTTCACCCACAGCACTTCATTGTGGTTTTGAAAGTGATTAAAAATAAGCTGAGGTGCTTCAGGTCACTTGAATTTTAGTAGTGAGTTTATGCTCTGATATAAGTCCTTGCCCATATATTTATTAGGTGAAATAAATATTTTGAGATGGGTATTTAAAAATAACTTTGTCCTTGCTCATTTTTGCATCCCCTTTCAAGCTTTTTCCTGTATAAAATGAGATTCAGTATGTCCACAGTGAAATTGCACATTCCCAATTCCTTTTTTCACCCTCCTCCAGGGCATCAATATTCACTTAGCCAAGAAGATGATCGAGGACAGGAGTAGAGATTATATGAATGCACGACGTGTGGCAAAGGTACAACCTTCTGTTGACTTTTCTTTGTTCTATTTAATTCTGCAAACCAGCATTAAACTTGGTTCTTCCTTCATATAAAAACGTATCAGACTAATAAGGTTGGTAGGCTAAAATATTTCCATTTGTTTTAGAAAGCAGAGCCTAAAGCAAAGGCTCAGTGTGTTTAAATCTGTTCTTCAAAGCATTGCTTCTGTTCCAGGAGTATGAGACAGTGATGAAGGGCCTGGACCGCAACGCTCCCTCAGTGCCCCCTCAAAACACCCCCCAGGAGGCTCAGCAGGTGGACATGTGGAAAAAGTACATCCAGTGGGAAAAGAGCAACCCTCTACGGACAGAAGATCAAACCCTCATAACAAAAAGAGGTGATTGAGGATTGTGTTTCTCGGCTCCAGCGTAAATAATGATGTGGTTTGGTGTTCAGGGGTCATGCTGGAGTAGAAGGTGATGGAGTTTCTTGAATTGCGTGTGTGTCTTTTTTTGTAAAAAAACAATCTAGATTTTGCTAAAGCAAGGCTGAAAGTAATAAGTGGATTTTGGGAGACAGTGCTATAGTTGTGTGCCGCTGAACCTCCGGTGCAGGTCAGGAAACAGTAGATTGCAGCCTGATTTTATTGCTGATTTTAAGTGAGCTGTGCTTGTTCCTCTGTGGACAAGGCAGGTTTTAGCTGCTGGTTATGGTTCATAGAATTCCTGGCAATATCAAAGAACTCCAGCAGTGATCATTGCATGTAAAGCCAATTAGTATTGATGTTGTCTGATTTATTTGATGAATTTTGTGTTCCGTGCTTGGGCTGTACAATGGTGGTACCATTTCCAAGGAGTGTTTCTCTCATGTTTTGCCCACAGTGATGTTTGCCTATGAGCAGTGTCTCCTGGTGCTGGGCCATCACCCTGACATCTGGTATGAAGCAGCTCAGTACCTGGAGCAGTCCAGCAAGCTGCTGGCTGAGAAAGGGGTAAGCAGCTTACCACTGGCTTTCTCTTATTTCCTTGCTTTGACATGGTGTGCTGTCACTTTGTCCTCAGAATCAAGGAGGGGGGTGTGAAAAATAGTTGTGACGTGTTCAGAATTTTCAAATGGGGAAATGAAAAATTTTAAGAGATAAAGATGTGTGCGTTTTAGATAAGAATTGTGAAAAATTGTTTCAGTCTTGGCCAGTTTAAAGCTTGGGGGATTTTTTGGGCCTAATTTTGTGATTCCTTAAGTGCTGGGGATATGATTATCTCTTTGTTGGAGCACTGAATAGAAAATTACTGGGGCTTGTCACACACAGAAGATACTCCCTAAATTGGCCTTCATTGTCACAGATGCTGAACAATTATATTATTATGCTTATTTTATAACAGGACATGAACAATGCTAAACTTTTCAGTGATGAGGCTGCTAATATTTATGAAAGAGCGATCAGCACTTTATTAAAGAAGAACATGCTTCTTTATTTTGCATATGCAGATTATGAAGAGGTGAGCAAAAATAGTGATGTGCCGACGTTAAAATCCAAATACATCTCCCATAAATAATGTCATTTATTTGAAACGTACTGAGTACACAAAATTCTGTAGAATTACTGATTCTTCTAGCCTTATTCTCATTTAGTGTTTCTGAGATGGAGCTGACAAAATGGAGAGGGAAAGCCCATAGTATGAGCTACCAAAGTCTTGAAAACCTACTTTCCATTTCAGTATTGACTGTATTTCTGAAAGTATCATAAGGGTGAAATGCTTACACATTTCCATTTCCCAGAGCATCAGCTTCTTTGCTTTTAAAATGGGCATAAAGGACACCTTTCCTGTCTGATTCTTGGGGAGCTGATGTTTGTGTTGGCATGGCTGGGACAGAAGATGGGAGCCACCTTTGCTGCAGCTCTCTGGAGGAATCTCTTTCCCCAGGCCACCTGTGCAGCCTCCACAAGGAGCAGTGCCCCAGTGGTGTTTATTCCACCAGGAATAAAGGCTGTTTCCCACTGGTCAGATGAGGACTGTGGAGTCCTCTGTGGGGTATAGTTTGCCCACTTATTTTGTCGTGAAAGAACCTTTGCAAGAGGAACTTCAGGACAACAAGGGGGGGAAAAAGCCTTTGCCTTTAAAAGAAAAATCCTTCCTTGGTTTTCAGTGCAGTCTCTTGGATGCTGTGTCCTGGTTTTTCAAGGCTGCACAATACAGCCCGGAGGGCTGCAGCTGGCAGGAACAGAATGGACTATTGGAAATGTG
The DNA here is from genome assembly GCA_008694505.1 of Cyanoderma ruficeps. Lineage (NCBI taxonomy): Eukaryota > Metazoa > Chordata > Aves > Passeriformes > Timaliidae > Cyanoderma > Cyanoderma ruficeps. Next base: position 412,546 of record VZDJ01000452.1, read on the forward strand.
TAGGTTGGAGAGTTAAGAAGTTGGTTTTCATACCTATCTGCACAGTACTTTGAGACAGAGGAAAAGGATACAGTCTTTATGCCAAACACCTCCAATGGCAGTTCTGCTGCAGTATTCCTACCTTAGAAAAAGACTTCAGAGACTCCTGAAAGGCGTGTAGGTAACCATTAGTGGGAAATTAATGTGGGAAGTAAAAATGTCTGCACAAGACAGAATATGTATCTCAGTAAAGGGACTGACACAGACAGTGTTCAGACAGGGAGAAACGGAAACAGGAGAGTTCTAGTTTTGTCTCCAGCTTGAGTTTTGCCTTGTGGGAGATGATGTGGAGGGGAGTTACTGAGCAGTCTGTGTTTGCCCTCCTTCAGAGCCGGATGAAGTATGAGAAGGTGCACAGCATCTACAACCGGCTCCTGGCCATCGAGGACATCGACCCCACGCTGGTAAGGTCATCCCCAGTGTCTCCACATTCCTATGGATTGTCACCCAGTGCATGCACAGAGTGGGGGAGCACTCCCAGGAGTTCCTTGGGGCACAGGGATGATGGAGCAGGTGAAGTCCTGAGATGGCAGAATTACAATCTTTAATCTGTTGAAATGCACTAAGTCACGTGCACTTTCCTCCTCTCTCTCTTTTACACAGTCTTTTACAACAGGTAGTGATGATAAAAGATATAAAATATTTCATAACCATCCTGTGGCCATGTAGTTTGCAAATAAATCTGTAATGCACCATGTAGGTATCAGAGTGTTGCTGTACCTCTGCTGAAGTGGCACAGTAAACACTGTCCATGTGGCAGCTGTGATAATGCTGAACAAGCGGTGTGGGAAGTAACCTGCCCTCAAAAAGTTTTGAACTTATTATAAACATACAGAACAAAGCATGAGGAGGCAAAAGAGGGTGTGAAGTCTAACACTAAACAACAGGTCAGTGTCAGAGGAGAGGTATCCATTTACTGACACTTGCCATTCTCTAGAGACACATCCTAATGCTTCCCAAAGGCACCTTTTGTGGGGAACCATGTACCAGTTCCTCCTGCTTGAGGAATGCTGCCATTTGTGATCTGATTCAGAGTGAAGGAAAGTTGAATCCCAGAGAAGTGCAAATCACAAATTGGCTGCTGAATGAAGTAGCGCAATCATTATTTCCTTGATCAGGTATCAATACTTGCAGGCAGGATGATTTGTATCTTGGATTGTATCATGTTCAGTAAAATGCTTCATCAGGCCTTTTGGCTGTTCCTTGGCTTTATGGGTGTCTGAACTTTATTGGAAAGTTTCCATTTTTACAACAAGCCTGAAGTTCTCTGAAGGCACCAGCTTATGTAAATTACATTCATCTCCTTGCCTTCCCTTCCTTGAAAAATCTGTGTATTAACTACTGTCTTTTTGTAGGATCAGTCTTAGATGTATTCCATTTTTTTAATAAAAAAAAAAATCTATTAAAAGGTTTGCCTCGGTATTTAGAGCAAAACAACACAGAGGCACAAGACAGCTTTGTTTCTATTTCATTTTCTGTGTTTTGTGAGTCGAGATTATTTCAGACCTAATAAAAAACTTAATGATATCCTGGTGTTCTTTGTTAGCACTGATGCTATTTAAATATTAATGTGCACCTTAGGTTTATATCCAGTACATGAAATTTGCCAGGCGAGCAGAAGGCATTAAATCCGGAAGGACGATATTTAAGAAAGCCAGAGAGGATGCCCGGACCCGCCACCATGTCTATGTCACTGCAGCTTTAATGGAGTATTATTGTAGTAAGGTAATCACAGGTGCTCCCCCTGATCCTAAACAAGTGGCAGGAGGGTGCACAGCTCACTGAAGCTAATAACTTTATTTTTTTTTTTCCCCCCCCCAATGTTTGCAGGATAAGTCTGTGGCCTTTAAGATTTTTGAGCTAGGGCTGAAAAAATATGGGGACATTCCAGAATATGTACTGGCATATATCGACTACCTTTCCCACCTTAATGGTAAGCTTTAAGCTTTGAGAGGTCTAATGAAGCATTACTCTGTGAGTTTAGGTCCAAGCCAAGTTCTTGGTATTTAAATTCTTCTTGAAGAGCAGTGAAACCATTTCGTGAAGCTCAGTAGTTAATCTGAACACAAAACCTGCTGGTTTGTCCATGCCGAAGCTCCAGAAGTACAGTGACATTAAATTTTGATTCTGCTGAAGGGAGGAGAGTGAACTTCCCAAATTGTAACTCACTGGCAGTGCAGGAGTTTTACAACATCTGCTGTGGGCAGTGGGAAGTACACTGAGGCATCTAAATCCTGAGGAAAAAGATCTAAAGGAGTTTACAGTCAGCATTAGAGGAGTGAGGGATTAGCTGGGCCTGACTAGAATGAATTTAAACTCCTCCCCAGGTAGATGAGATGAGCAAGATATAAAATCAGTACTGGGCACATCAGTCATGTTTGGAAGGTGCTGGGGAGCTGCAATGGAAAGAGCAGGACATGGGCTGGGGAGACCTGGGCAGGAGGTGGAGGTGGTGATGGAAAGGCTCTGGGTGGGATTCCCTGAGGCAGGGGCCTTCTTAAAAAGGAAACCCAAGCTGCTGTGTGGATTCTGCAGCACCAGGCACCATTCATCTCCTGTCACACTACAGTACCTGGGTTTTTCAGGCACTGGGGGTTTAAAGATTTTGAGGGTTTTTTCTCCTGTGAGCTGTAAACAGAGAGATTTTATTCAAGTTAAAGTATATTTAATTTTGCACTAAGTTACTGTGAGTCTACATGAATATTAACAATACCTTCCTGTAGGTTGCCATGAGACAAAATTATCTTAAAACTCTCTAGTTTATTGCTCTATTTTAATAATCCAGCAGAACTCCTGAAACCCAGGAGAACTGATCTGTGAACTGGAAGTGTAAGAGGTGGTGCCATTCACAGGGCAGGAGTTGGCAGTTTTAGGAACAAACCCACCAACCTCTCCATCCCCCCAGCTGGCCATGTGCAAAGACTCACTGCTCCCTGGGAACCAGGTCTGATAATTTTGGGAGAACTTCTGAGGGCTGTACAAGCATATTAACATTACCCTGATTTAAAAGGGAAATAAGGAATCGAAAGGCCAAATTTAAATTTACCAACATATGCTATTGAGATAATTAAAGAAAATGGATAAAACCCCCTGAAATCCTGAAGAGATGCCAAGCAATAGCTGTGCTGTTATAAAAGAACCTGTATTAGGATCAGTTTGTCACTATCAATTGAAACAGTCTTCCAAAGAACAAATTCACATTGGAATTTAACATCAGTCAAGTTTTATGTGGGCACTCAGATGTCTTTTTATGCTTACTGAAATTCAAATCCATGAAAGTCAGCCTTATGCTTAATTCAATGTACGCATCTCTTTGAATGGACATCTTTTAACTTGTCTTCGATATATTTTACTCAGTGTGATTTTTTTCTTTCTATTTTTAAAGAGGACAACAACACAAGAGTTTTGTTTGAACGTGTTTTAACTTCAGGGAGCCTTCCACCTGAGAAATCTGGGTACGTCCTCAAAAGCAGTTGCACTGCACTGGAAAAGATACATAAACCCTTTCAACCATAAATATCCCAAAGAAATTAGAAACATGGACAGCAGGACAAAATTAGGTACAGATGTTCCTTCCCCTCTTCCTGCTGTCCAAAATAGAACTAACTGTGACAGATTTGGGAAAGTCCCTATCCCACTTCTAGTGAAATTCATTAATTTATTGAGTTTAAAACCTCACTGATGCAGGATTGTTGAGGATTTAGTGCAAAATCCTCCTGTACAGTAAGGATTCAGTGGTCTGAGCTGAGAAGGTGAATCAGGAATTTGTTGAGGAGGGTGCTGAGCATCTCCCAGCCATGAAAATAAAATAGAGAAAGAACCAGAAAGGACTTGGATTAACCGCTCACTGCCATATTTTCATTGCTGTTTTTTAAGTTTCTTTCTCAAAAAAAAAATGCTCACCAAAATCTTGCAGTCTGAGGGTTCACTTCACCATTATTATTCTGGTAAACAAGAGCATCAGAACTAAGGAATCCAATATGGCTCTGCTGTGCACATTCATTCTGCACCTCAGTTCTGATCTTTTGTGAGAAATCCTTTCATGCCCAGTTTAAAAGTGAGAAAACACAAGAACTTAAAAGCTGAACCTTCTTCAAAGGTGAACTCCAAAGTTAAAATGAAAGTTGAATCAAGTCCAGAAATATGGTCAGATGTTGCTTAAGTTATAGATGAGATTTTCCATGGAGAAATCAGCAGTAACTATATATATTTTGGGCTGTATAAAATTCTGAAGCGCTGCCTGTTGTGTTCTTGCCAGCTAGAATATGCTGGCAAGAATATTCTTGGTTCCTCTGGTCTGTGCAGAGGAACTAGATCACAATGCATGGTAAAAAGTCCTTCCTATATCAGTGTTTGATAAAAGCTCACCTCAAATGCTGAAGTCCTTGGCTTACAGAAATCCTTTCCTTTCTGTAACAAATTCCTTTGCAGTCCACCAGACTGAAAGCTCTTACAGAAATATAGAAGGCGTGGGGAGGGTAATGCCTATTTTAGATGCATAAAGTAAATAACAGAAATGGCTTCCTTTGGGTCTGTCCTCTTGTATGTTTTTAGTTGGGTTGTGCTCAGTCATCCTTCTTCCTTCAGTAACTCTCAGTGTCCCTGTTCTGTTCCAGGGAAATTTGGGCTCGCTTTTTAGCCTTTGAAAGTAACATTGGGGATCTGGCCAGCATCCTGAAAGTGGAAAAACGGAGGTTTACAGCCTTCAAGGAAGAATATGAGGGCAAAGAAACAGCTCTGCTGGTGGACAGGTACAAGTTCATGGATCTGTACCCTTGTTCTGCCAGCGAGCTGAAGGCCCTTGGTTATAAGGTAAGTGGGTAAGAACACTTCAGTTCCCTGTTGTTCTTTTCAGTCCTAGGAATCTGGAGCAATTCCTTGTTTAGGACTTGCCTTACAGTCCTTCCCCTTGCTGGAAAAGCAGGTAAAACAGGCCTCCTCCTCCTCCTTCTCCTGGTCTTGTTGGGCAGCCAAGTGCCAGGGGCCAAGGGCAGAGAGGAGCAAGGGCCATCAGTAACAGCTGCAGCTTTGGGTGTTGCTGGGTGCCTCTCATCATCCCATGGAAAGGTCGATGTGTTAATGCCATCACCATGCAGCTACAGATCTCCAATTAACACCTGAGCTCCTTCAAAAAGCAGAATTCTTTGGGAAATTTGTAGGATCATGTCATGTGTATGAAATATGGCTGGCTGTCCTTCTGCTCTGAGGTGGCAGAGCTCCCCTGACCTGGCTGGGAGCCACATCAAAACCCTCACGCTGCAGTCCTGGTGTTGGCTGTGAATGGCTGAGGGAAGCTCTTGACAAGGATCAGTGGCTGCCTCTTTTTTCAGTTGTTTCTTAGGGCTAAAGTGCTGTGGTGCTGCCATGTGGAGTTCCAAGTCTAGGCCAGACCCCTGTGTCTGGTGGTCTCCTGTTTTGTTTCTAACCAAATGCATTTTTACTGTTTCTGTCATTTAACACTTTGGGGAGTCATTAGAAGAGAACAGGATGTTTGTTTACATTTTTTTAAGGCTGCCAGAGAAGCAGAAACAGCTGATTTCCATTTGCATGGACAGGAAGAGAGCCCTCAATCCCTGCCTCTAAAACAGTGCCTCAGCTTCCTCTTACTTCTTACACAGAAAAATAATTTATGAAAAATACAGATGCCATCAAAGTTAACAAAGCAGCTGAATTGTTGGCCATCACAGAGCTGTAAAATAATCTGATAGGTGCAAATCAGATTCCCACTGAGCCACTGAATACTTTTCTTTGAATGTAGTGGGGGCAAAGTTATTTTGAAGTTAGATGTGAGCTTACAAACAAGTACATTTTGCTAAGTGCATGCAGGGCAGTGTGTACCTAAGATGGTGCAACCCTGGGGCTGATTCCTGCTGCTTGGAACAGGCCAAAACATAATCCTGTTTGAACTGATGCTTTGCATGCCTGCTGACTTCATTATGCTTTACTTCTTTTCCAGCTAAAGCAATCTAGGGAATGAAATGAGGGAGAAATGATAGTTGTGAAGGCCTAGTGGTCTGCACCTGTTCACCTAAATCCTCAACCTAAAAAAGGAGCTGCTCGAAAATGACACACACAGTCCCTCCCATTCAGTAGCAGAAACGAGTGTTTCCATTCCCAGCTGGGACGCTGCAGGATTAAAATGTTTCATGAAACCGTGCAAGTTTTGCCCAGATGGTCTTGTAAGAGGACATCTGAAATGATAATGAAGACAAAGTGAGAATAAGCGACTGGTGCAGAGTGAGGTTTTGTTCTGTAATTGAAGCGAGCAGTGTGATCCTGCCAAGTTCAGCGCTCTCTAATTGGCTTTCACAGGATGTCTCCCGTGCCAAGCTAGCAGCAATAATTCCAGACCCTGTGGTTGCACCTTCCATCGTGCCTGTCCTCAAGGATGAAGTCGACAGGAAACCTGAATATCCCAAACCAGACACTCAGCAGATGATTCCATTTCAGCCAAGGCATTTAGCACGTAAGTCAGGCTTTGGGAAGTGGTTGTGTTTCACCTGTGGCGAGTTAGGAGCCTGGGTGTTCAGCCAGCCTGATCAGAGGCTTTCCTGCTCCCCAATCATCTAAACCTGTACTTAACTCTTAGGCTGTCATTTCACTGGGTTGCTAAAGGCGTGTGTGTTTTAATTAATGCCAAGGACACATGGAAATGAGTACAAGGAGTTTGGGATCTGGTAAATGGTAATAAGCTGTTACACATACTGCTCACAGAGCAGATTGCTGTATGAACAATATGGAATTAGCAGAGGCAAAGGGGACAGGGTACTAATTGGTACTAATTACTTGTATGAAGTAACAATGCAGTGCACAAGCAGCTCTGGCACAGCTGTCTTGCACTGGCTTCACCCAGCTTTTCTCCCCACAGCTCCAGGTTTACATCCTGTCCCAGGCGGGGTATTTCCTGTTCCACCAGCAGCTGTAGTCCTCATGAAGCTCCTGCCACCTCCTATTTGTTTTCAGGTTTGTTTCAAGAACTCTGAACATTTCAGAAGGCTGTGGAAGACATTCTGTCATGACAGAACCACAGTGTGTATCACTCTATTGAAAATAACCTTCTAAACTTTTTTTTTTCCTTTGGTAACAAATCAGGGTCCCTTTGTTCAAGTGGATGAGCTCATGGAGATATTCAGAAGATGCAAACTGCCAGACAGTAAGTTACTTGTCCTCTCTGGAGGCTGTGCTAGTGCTGCATAAGACTTGGGTTTACATATGGATATTACTGTCTAAAACCCAGACCTCATTTACAGACTGTAATTAGTGTTTAAGGATAGAGGAGATTGGGTTGGAATCTGCATAGAGATGTTTGCACATTTACCTGGAGGGAGGTAACAAAAAGTTACTGCAAATCACCAGCTGCTCTTTTAATGTGTTGGTGGTATCAATTGAAAGAAAGAAATGAAGATTTTGAAAATGCCCTTTAAAGGCAGCATTTCCAGCAGCATTGCAGCTGTAACATGAAATTACAAATTGGGAGCATGGTGAGGGCATTGATGGGGATAACTCTGAGTGCACGTTGTTGCAGTGCCTGGGCACAGCTGCTTTCTGAGCTCCTGCAAAGAAGGGAAGGAGAGTTCTGGAACAGAGAAACAGCACAGATCCTACAGCAGATGATCATATGCTATTCTTCACCCCCCTTGTCAGTTTAAGCAAAAAAAAAAGATCATAAGGAAATGTAGGATTTCGTTTCTTTGAGCGAAACTAAAATATCTATTTAAATTATACGGGGTATTTTTGAGGCTTCCTCTGTTGAGAAGTAGAAACTGACTTGCTGTGCAGCCTTTCTGGGGAATCATGAACTAGTTACCCTGATTCCCAAAAGCCCTTCCTGTTTTATTGAAGCTGGCAAATGACCCCAATTCCTGTGTAAAGGGAGGGGCTCGAGCTGGAGCAGCAGCATTTGCTTTATAATTGGTGCTCACCACAGCTCAGAGTTTGACAGAGCTGAGGCTCAATCTTTGTGGAACAGGGCAGGGCAGGGCAGGTGTCCCTGAGGTGTCTGTGGGTGTCCCTGCTGGGTGCTCAGGGGTTCACACACTGAGTGGGGCTGTGTCTCTCTCTGCAGCTGTTGACGAAGCCGTGCGGATCATCACGGGCGGCCTGCCTGAAATAGCAGTGGAAGGCAACGGACCTGTGGAAAACAACACCATTCTCAACAAGGCTGTGAAGAGATCACATGAGGATTCCGATGACGATGAGGAGAAAGGATCTGTAGTTCCCCCTGTACATGACATTTACAGAGCACGACAGCAAAAGAGAATCCGGTGAAACGAGTTTGGAGTTCTGCTGTGACAGACAAAGACTTGCATTGAATCAGTCTCTTAAAAGTCAAGCATTTAAAAGGGACAGCTGCAAACAAAAAACTCCTTGAAAATGGTTTTGTTACTGTGGTGCCTCTTCTCCCATATGGTTCTTGATCTGAAAACAGCCCGAACAACCTTAGAATGTGCTCTGAGCACAACTCGGTTTTCAAAACCAAAAGTGCAAAATGTCAAAACTGTATTTTGTTCTTCGAGGGTGTACACATCTACCACTTGAACTCTTGTGGGTTTTCAACAGTTTTATTTTAAAAACTGGATGGCTTATACTTGTGAAGCATTTTTAATTCACATTTTCTGGAAAACACTTGTTCTCAGTTTGTTCATGTAGTGTCCTGCCTTATTGTCCGTTTTTATTTATGGCAGAATGTAAGGAATCTGTTTTGTAGTTGAAAATTAAAAAAAACAACAACAACAAAAAAAACCCCATTCCTTTAAAATAAAAGGATATCCATAACATCATGCCTCATTCTGATTTTATTCAAACACAAGAAGGTACTTCTTAAATATTATTCAGCCACTTCAAAAGCAATGCTAATTATACCGTCACAGGAAATTGATCAGAGCATACATAGTAGAATGAGCTTGGTTTCCATTTTCTAGAGGATACAGCACATTTTGGCTTGTAATTCCAGGACTATTTGAAGAAGACAGCATCTGTGAGACTAACTCGGTTCAGTGTGGGTAGTCCAGGAGCACTGGCTCACACAGCCTGGTCCTGGATACCTGCACTGATCTTCCAGGTAATGTACAAAGCTAAATGTTAATAATCAGCTACATCGTTGCACTTGTTATCTTCAAACAAGCTGAAAAAAACACTGTGTGAGCTTTCCAAGCAGTTTCTATGCGAACTTCAGCTTTTCACTTGGAACTGGCTGTTTGGAATTGCACTCTGATAAGATCCTTAGAAGCCCTTGTACTGCAGGACAGTCAGAGCCTGGGGCGAAGGAAAGGCATTCCCAGCCCAGCACAGCTGCCTCAGCCAGGGCTCCTCTCTGCCAGGGCAAGGGGTGAAGCAGCCCCTGCACAGGGACATGGGGCTGGCCTTAGCCATCCTGGAATGTCATTGCTTTGCCACTCAATTGCATCTCCCTATTTCTTTTAGAGAGGACGTAGAGAAAGTGTTTGTCAAACGCTCTCATTAAAAAGAACAACCTGGGAGAATCATTACCACGCTTTGTGGGCATTTTTTGCACTCCCTTTAGATCTTTCCTGTTGAAAGATCCTCAGCACCCGTGCCAGGAGCATTTGTTCCTTCCGTGTGGGCCCTGGAGCTGAGAGTGGAGCCACAGGTGAGTACTGCACTCTGTTCCCTACCTCTAGGATTTTCCTGCTATGTGAAGGCTTAGGATCAAAGGCCTCCTGTGAGGAGAGATGGGATTCCCTGTGTAGACCCTGCCAGCACTACAAGCCCTGCTGGCTGCTGCCATGTCAGGAGCAGGCCCTCATGAACCCTGAAGGCCGGCCCTGGGAGCAGCCATCTCCTCAATCAGGATTTTATCCACTGCTAAAGCAGTGCCCTTCACTGTGCCATCAGTCACACACCTTTCAAGGGCTTTTCTAGGTACCTGTCTCACTGTGACATTCCTCCCCACACCCTTGAGATTGTCCTGTGCCTCGTCTGACTCGTGCAGTCAGTGTAATTGCCTCTAAAGGCAGCTCCTAGGCCGTACTGAAAGATAAAACAGCAGCAGCAATTGCTAATTTGTGCAGCTCTCATTTAACACAACTGCCAGAAGCTGTGCCTTGGTTATCTAGCTTGTTGCCATCTCCAGCAGTGATGGCTCCGGTAGCTCATCCAGCACAGGCTGAGGGAGTTTTGCAGCTGCAGAGCTTGAGGCTGGGTTGTGAGGCAGAGCCTGCTCTAATAGCAAAGCCCAGCAAGCTGAGGCAGCAGCCTTGAAGGCCTCTGCAGAATCCTCTGCTGATCTAAACTATGAAATAGACCCTACTCAGAACCCTTTTTTTCTGGCTAACCAACCTCGTTTTGGAGTTCTCAAGGAAGGACTCAAAGACAGACATTCATTTTGCTGGCTGAGTACATCTGGCCAAGAGAAAAATCACTTGTCTGAGCTGATGAACTCTCCCAGGGTTTTGCTGGGTTTTTCCCTTGGGGAAGGGGGTTTGTAATGAATGAGAGAAGATTTGGTTGAGGGTTGCATAGGCTAATACAGAAAAAAAGGTATTATTTTTTCCATCCCCCTCCAAACACAAAGTTGGTGCAGCTTTATCCCCACTGACATTCAAAGGAAATGGGGAAGGGAAGCATCAACAGCGGATCATAATCAAGTGCTTCTACAAGTTCTGTTACTTTGGCTGATTCCTAAATTAACCTGCCTGTTGGCAATCCAAGGGCCCCTTTATTTATGTATTTCACATACCTCGTTGGTTGTTTTTTTTAAAGACAGCATGTTCTGCTTTGGACAACCTCATACTCGGGCCACTTACTGTGTGTAACTACAAACTTTGCTTTCATAAAACCATCAAATATTGATTACTGTAACACACTGTTGTGCTCAACCAGAGGAAAATTTCACCTCCCAGCTGAGCCTGAGACTGCAATGTAAGATCACTGGGCTTTTCTCCTCTTATACAACACATAGCTCATTAAATTCAAGACCTACAAATATTCTAAGTTTCAAGAACACCTCTACAAAAGGAAAAAATCTACTAAAATATTCCTTGTATATTCAAACTAACATCAAACCATTCACCTCTCACAGTACATTAAAATCACTTATACTGCCCACAGTGCTCTGCACTTCCCAGATATTTTGAAGACATAATTGAATATGCAACCATCTCCTGTTGTAGTTTTTAAAAAGACCCCAAAATTTCAACCTAAAGTTTCACACACTTTAAATCCACCTTCTGCAAATGACAATTTACTTTAAAATTATTATTTCACCTAAAAAGGAGTAAATTACTAGGAAAAAAAAAAGGTAAGAAATGCCACTTTTATCAAAACATTTTAGCTCTGCCCTTTCTGAAATCTTTACAAGATATAAATACAGCTGCAATCTATGAGATTGCCACCTCTGGGAGTACTGTACATAGCAGAGGACAGTTACCCAATAACCAGAAAAGTTGCTACAAAAATAGATTATGTTTTGTAACATCTGCAGGTAAACAGCAAAAAAATGCTATTAAAAATGCAGTAAAATACAGAAAAAACTAGTAAGCCTACCATACTCACCATAATGTTACAGTAAAGTGCTGCTTGGCTTGGTGTTTTGTCTGGCAAAGTTCTTTAGAATTTTAGCTTTATTAATTCTTTAAAGTAAGATTTTTTAAAAAAACCAAATCACCCCTTCTCTGGGAAGAACCATTGCTAATCAGTTCTGCATAAATTAAACTAAGTTCACTGTAAATTAAGAGTTAAATGCCCTAAAATGAGCCACTTAAATACAAAGTTTGGTTGTTAAACTTGCCCTACCTATCATCAGCTCAAAAATCTAAAAATTGCAGCCAGAAAATTCCCATTATATCCCCCCTCAGGTTGCATAATTATGTTAGAAATGCATCTCTCATCTTTTACCTCAGAACCCTTTCAGCATCTCCTGTATTTCCCTCACCAGTCACCACTCATGGGTTAAAAGGAACCAGTATTTACACGGAAAGCTGTTTTCCTAGACAAATATCGGTACAAGTTTTATTTAATAGCTGACAATACTGTATTGGTAACACACAAACTGGTTTTATGATTCTTCTGACTTCCCTACAATTTGGGATTCCTCCTTAGTCAGTATTTTGCCAAGGACTGCATCATAGTAAGGGCTGAAGACCATTCTGTTGTAGTTGACAAGACGAATGTACTTGGCAGCAATTTCCTCCAGCTCCCTCTGAATAGGGCCTAATCCTCCAGGAATGGCAGGCAATGATTTCTGGTGGCTGGATGCAAGATGATTCTCCAGAAACTTCTGAATTCGAGAATCTGGAAAAACAAAATGGGTTTGGTTTGTTTTCAAAAGAGATGGTGAATTAGAAACAGCGAAACCTCATGTAAAATGCCTCAAGCCTGAACACGGTTGGAAAGACAAGGTGGAAACAAGGTGGGAAGAGAAGCCCCCAGCCCCAGTTCCACAGACAGGCAGTGCACAGCCCTCTCCAGACCCACCTATGAGCTTGCAGATGGAGTTATCTGGGCTGGCCACTGCCTGGATCTGTCCCTTCAGCACAGCCTCTCTCTCAGCTGAGAATGGGGTAAAGCCATGCTGGCAGAGGCAGCTGTTCACTTCAGCACACACCTTCTCACCCACGGTGGCCAGGGATTCCTTCAGGTTAAAGGAGCTGGAAAACATGAGGTACAGTACGACTGTATTAGCTACTCTCTGTTTTCCCACTTCTTAAAACTGAACCATTCAATTAGAGTTGCCTTATTTAGCAAATGTGGCGGGAAAAGCATAATGCAGATAAAGCCAATTATGAAGATTAATACAATCACATACACATGAAAAATAAAGCTGAGATCTAAAGCAAGGAAGAAGGAGAACGTTCAAGACTTCAAGCCTAAACAATCCATATACATAAGAGCTGACTTTCTGCCTGAGGACAGCTCTGACTGAAGCAAAACCCGTAGGCAGAGTAATCACTAAATCTGCAGGCAGCTCACTGTGCCACAGTCAGGTTTTTGGGGAGCCTGGCCCAAAGTCTGGGCAGGGGCAGCTGCTGGCACTCTCCTGTGCCAGCCTGGCACCATGAAAGGCACGCTCTGAGAAAAGCAGCTTGTACAAATCACGAAAGAGCAGAGCAAGGAAAGACAGCTCTGTGTGAGCAAGCTGAAGAAAAACTGTCAGCCTGGGCTCACAGAAAGCCCCCATCACCTCCTCTGCATTTCCTGCAGTCCCCAGGCAGAGAGAGGCTTCAGCTGATCATTTCCCAGGGTGACACCAGAGCTCCACGTGCCCCTGTGCCCTACTCACGGGAGGTGCATCCCCGTCAGCAGCACCTTGACGATGGATTTGATGTTCTCAGTGAATCCAGGCACGTCGATGAGGGCTGGCCCTGCGGCACTGAAGGTGACCAGCAGCACTGTCCCCACCACCAGCAGCTGCTCCAGTTCCAGCTGCAGCTCCAGGAAGCGCGTCTGGTCCATGAGCACCGTCTGCAAGGAGGGAGGGAGCCAGCACAGAATGGAGTCAGTCTGCAGGGCTGGGAAGGGACACTGGGATACAAAGGCACAGGGGACAGCAGGCCAGCACCAGGAGCACAATGAAAAGCACTGACTCTCTTCCAGCTAAGCAGCTTTCAGCACTGACAGACGAGCACCTGCTAGAGCTGCCACATCTCCCCATCAGAGATCAATGGCTCAGGACTGGACGTGTTGCAAGGCTACAAATCCAAACAGCTTCTGCTGCATCCTGGGAATAGAGGAGTGGAACAAGCACAGAACCAATTTTTCTGCTAAATACCTACTTCTGGAAAAGGCCTATTCATGTGATCCCACTTCAGGAGCTTCAGATAGGCCTGATTTTGTACAGCAGTGAAGCACAAGGCAGAAGTTCCACCAGTGGCACCATCACTAGAGTGGGGAGGCAACATTTCGTGTCCCAGCTTTGCAAGATCATCTGCTGCTTCTTGCAACCACTTTGTGACAAGGTCTAAAGAATCTGGAAGAGCAGGGAGGGAAAAAATCTTGTTAAGAAAATTCCTTTTCGAAGTTAGGCTTTTCCACCAACAATTTCCAAACAATCCCATTAGTTACTATGACTAATGCCCATGATCTCAGGTATGACATGCATTTCATTTATTGCATCAAGCAGAACGTCTAAAACAAAACCACACAGCTACAGGAAATCAGAGGTGAGATGATGCTGGGAAATCATGCCCTACACTCTATTGAAATTAAATTGAATGTACCAAGGGCAGAACTATTGTTCTGGCAGATTTTTTTTTCCAACCATAGTTTTGGGGCACAAGCTGTCATTTACCATATGAACTCTAGAACTTATAAAAATATCTGAGTTCTTTTCATGGTCTACAAGCAAAGACACGCACTTTACTGGGAGGTCAGAGGGGAAGAAAGAAAGGAACAAAGTCATACTTGGCTGTTTCTCAAGAAACTCCTGAAACTTCTTTCTTTCATATTCAGCAGACTGCTGCATTAATTTTGGCCTAATACTACTGACAGCGAAGTTTGCCATATCCATTTTCATTAGGTCTAATACAGAGAAAATTGCTCTAAACAAACAAACAGAAAAAGTTATTCAAGGCTGCAGATGTTTCAGAGGTGCTGTTTACAAGATTTATTACAGATTGTCTAAGGAAAGAGCAAAAACATGCATGGGAAACAGTAACAGCTTAACAACTTCAGAGCATGAGACAGAGAAAGCTGGAGCAAGCATGTACATGCATGCATGTGCTTCTTCCAAGTGGGAAACAAATCTTGCTCTCCTGTAAAAAAGCCTCCAGGGAATTAACTTCACTAGCTGCATAGATTTTATCTCCCAGGATGTGCAACATTGTATATGAAAAGACATCTGGATTTCCAAGCTTGCATGCCATGGCTGCTGGCAGCCTGGAAAGCCAACCTCGGTGGGAAGTGAACAATCTGACCCAAAGGGCAAAAAAGAAAAAACAAACAAACACCAAAGAAAAACGCCTTCATTTCAAAGCAACCTAATTCCTGCTGGCAATATTTCTGCCAAGTCAATCCTGAACTCCTGGAAGCTTTTCAAATTAGAAAACAGCAAGGTTAATGAAGCTTCTCCCAACTATTGAGACCTTGAGCTGTTCCAGGGAGAACATGGTGGCAAAGCAGAAGCCTGGATGCTCCCAGACGTGGAACACACACTCCCTTTAGAACTGATAGGGAATAACACAGGGAGTGGGGTGAAGAGAGCTCAAACTGGGAGGAAAGGACAAACTGCTTGGAAGCCAGTAATGCTTTTCCCCATAGCTCCTGTGTGCTTTTTTTCACCTTCTGCTGTTGACATTCAATTCTGATACAAACTGACTATTCATCTGCTACCTTAAAACTTATTTGCATTTGACATTTAAGCAAACGTCCTTCAGTGACATGTAGGGGCCAGACAAATGCTCTAACTCACCAGATCAGAGATGGTCCATGTTAAAGACTCTCCTCACACCCACAGCTATATCCGTTTCCCTATCACTCTTTTCTTTCTAGGAGTTGCAAGTTCCCACCCACCAACACCTCTAAAATTATTAAGGGACTCTGAACGTGAGTAATAAACACATTTCAGTACCTGAAAAGAGGAACTATTTCATGAATATCTTTCAGTTTCTTAATGTCTTCATCTCGAGCAGGAGCACAGAGAGTCCCCATCATCCCAATAACAAATGTGACCAACTTAGAAATGTCAAGGGCCCCATTCTCTGCCTCCTGTTTTATCAAATCCAGGTCAAGAACTTCTGTAATCTGGCTTCTCAGTCTAGTATGACCAGGCAACAAAAAAGACAGAAGACTCTGGAATGGAAAGTTTTTAACAGTGCATTAGTTCTCCATATCAAAGCAGTTACTGAACCACCTCTCAGAGAATTAAAGAATCATAGAATGGTTTGGGTCAGGAGAGACCTTAAAGATCACCCAGTTCCAAACCCCTGCCACAGGCAGGGTCACCCTCCCACTACACCAGTTTGCTTAATGCCTCATCCAGTCTGGCCTTGAACACTACCAGGATTCTTATCTAAACAACTAAATCATTGAAATAATCCTTTTTCTTTTTTTCTTTTTTACCAACCACTCACCAATTCCAAATGTTTCACCTCACGCTGTGTGACACTGAAGTTACTAAGTGTTGAGTCCTCTGTGGCACAGATCATACTTCATATTGTTGTGCTTGGTTTTACCAGCCCAATGTTGGAGCATCTCACTGATTCCATAACTAATACCAGTGCCAGAACATGAAGGAAGCTTGGAACTATGGAACTGGTATTGCTTACCTGTTAATCACCTCACATGGTTTTCCATTTGGTTTTATATTCAAATTTCCCCTCTAGGATTATACAGCTTGTACATGTTCATAATGATAGAGTAATGAAAAAGAACAAGAGGATTTTTTTATGAAAAGCCAAACTCCAACCACTTTTGCTCATTCACATCAGTGCAGCTACTCGAATTCAATCATATCCTTTCAGATCACATCATCTTACCTCTTTAATTTCTCCCAAGAGCTTAATTGCATGATCATATGTTGGGGGGTCTTCCTTTAGCTGAGCCTCCAGACAATCCCAGAAAGCTTTATGCACAATATCTCTGACTTTCTTCTCTAAGCTGTGAATAAACATGTTAAAAAGAATGATACTGGTCTCTGCACCACCTTACAAAGATAACCTGCAGCTCCTGAAGCACAGCATGGAATAATATGAACAGAATAACTAATAATAACTATATAATGATTATCAGAGATGTGTCATTCAAAGTTACTCAGAAAAGCAAGAAAAACTGGACACAGATTTGGAATGGCCTATGCCCTAATACAGGGTTACACATGAGCAAAGGTGGCTACAAGTTAAAACCCTTCAAAGTATTTATCACGTGCTACATCTAGATAACTGAAGAGAACAAAAATGGCAAAAATTACATTTTGTCTTCAAAAGACCAGTATTCCTGCTCCTTTTAAAGGCTGCACTAAGTAAAATCAATTCCACTACACAAAATTCATTAGTAAACCTAACAGAAATAAGTAACTTCCCTGACACAAAATCTTCTGTTTCACTACATAAGTATTGCACCTACTCCGAGATAAGGAGTAGGTTTGTATTTAAAAAAAAAAAAAATAATTCCACTGCTCCAGTCCCAATTCCTAATTCAAAATACTGACAGTTCCTGTTCACAGCAGGTGTAACTTCAACACTGGCCCCAGTGGGGACCAAGTTCCTTCCATGAACTATGCACCCTCTTTCCCAAATCAAATCAAGCTGTCAGCCACACCTCACTGTGTGAGAGAAAGAGAGACAGAAGGTGAAGCTTCCTCTGTTCTCCCTCTCCCCTCTCAGCAGGACACACAATTGCTGTAGACTCACACAGAGAAGGAAAGGCTTCAAACTTGAAAGGAGCAAGGACTAAACTAATAAAACACAGGAATCTTTTCCCAAAATATCCCTGAAGAAATAGAGAGGAAAAGCTAAAATAATCAGTTTCATCTTACTCCCACAGGCAGCGAAAGCTTAAAAATTGCTAAAAGCACTACCTACACCTGCAGTCATACTGGGGTGCTGGGAAGGCTGCAGTCCTGGGACAAGGAGACACAGCAGAAACCAACAGCACTCTGGGATTTGCACCACACGTGTCCAGTTAATCCAGGAGCTTCACCTTTCACACACACACAGAACTGCACAGTTACCACCTTCTTCTTATATTCTTTCCTGCCTCCTCCCAGGCACTGTTGGACAAGACACCAGCCAGAGGCTTCACCTGATCCCCCAGAGCTGCTCTGCAGTTCTACAAACACAATTTTATTTGGGTACCCGTTTGGTACCAGCCTCACCTGTGCTCTGGCAGTTCAGCTGGTTTTATCTGGAAGTCTCCATTCACCACGATTTCGTGTGCCAGTGCCATGTTGGTGACTCCCTTTGCTGTCTCCATGAGCTCTTCTATTGACACAGGCCGAGAGGGACTGGCTGCAACATCAATTACACTGTCAGACAGCTCACAACAAAAGCCTGCAGAAAGAGCCTTTGGGAGCCTTTCCACCTCACTGACAGGACACAGGGTCAAAAGACAGCATCAGCTGAAGGCTTTTCTCCTTTCCTGCCCTTCCTTTCCCATCTGGTGGATGACACAGGTTTGGAGTAATTTCAGAAAAACCAAGGAGTGGATCCCAGTTGATGTTCTGGGCTCAGCATGTCAATTGCTTCTATCAAGCTCTTGTAAAAACCATCTCCAAACAAAACCCTCCACACAAACCAGTACTTCTTTAGGATGGCTTAACACCACCTTGGCATCTTTCTCCATGCTGTAGGAAGAAACAATTACAAATAGCAGCATTCTCACCATACTACTTCCACAAGTATTGTGCAGATATTGCCGTTTCAGCTTTACATTTCTCAAGGAAGTGATTTCATCATTAAAGCAGTCAACAAAACAATCACCATCACTGTTAAGCAGCAGCACACCAGCAGCTAATTCTTCTCACTACTTCCAATGCAGATGGCACTCCTCCAAACTCTCTTGTCTCTCCCAGAGGCCATCACCCAAACAACAGAGGCCTTAAGAGCTCTTCCCCTGGCAGGCATTTGGGACTGGGCAGGATGAGCCAGCAGCCTCGGACTGGGCCCTGGGTTAGTGAGAGAGGTGGTGTCTGATGCCTCCATTCCATTCTGTAGCTCATTCACTTCAGCTACAGGCATAGGAGCAACATACTAATCCCAAAGAGAGAAACCAAGCAGGGATCTTCACAGGCTGGGCTCCCTGAGAAATGTTCCAGGCAAACTATTATGACCATCTAATTTGCCAATCCATGTTGATTGGACTTAAGTAATTACATAGAAAAGGTCTTTCAAAAGTAAGTGTCCATCACTTGTCTGGCACACAGCTCTTCTGAGTTCACACAGTTGGGTTCCAATGTGCTCGTTTTTCATTAATATCTTGCTCTTTTCATGCAGCCCTCCTAAATCCCAATTTCCTTCTGCTTGGAGCTGAACCTTGCCCAGTGACTCTGGGAACACAGCAAGGATTGATATTCTGAGCAGAACCAGCAGACAGCAAAGTCCACAGCGCTCCTGAACTCCTGGCATCCGAGTGCCAAGTGACTTCACCCCAGCAGTGGGAGCACTGAGAGCCAAGATTCTTCCAGTGGCCAAACACTGCTCCTAAACCACATCACTTCATTCTCACACCTGCTCCCTTACACGAGGGAAGGGCTTGAGACCAAACCACCCCTCTGTGGGACACTGCAGTGCTGGACTGTGCCCTGCTTTTTACGTCCACATGCTCAGAGCCTCTCTCCATACAAACATCCCATTTCCTACCAGGCAACCAGCAAGGCACAGGAACAGAAACTCCCTCAGAACATCTTCTCTGAGTAACACCACGCTAAACACAACCCTGAATCTCAAGTCATAACAAACACAATTAAAAAATAAAAAGAACGCAACAAACAAAATGTTACTGCTGAGCCACTCCCTGCAGAAATTTAGACCCCTGAGCACTTCAGCTTCTTTGAATTGAATCCCTGGAGCCAGACAACTTCCCCTTGGTTTTATCTACAGATTTTCCACAAATATTGGCTCCCATACTGCATCCAGACCTTCATGTTAAAAGCAGAATGCCAAAGAAAAATATGCCTTAGGGAAAATACGCAGTCCTGCTTACATGGAAGTAGTATGAGGATTAAATATAAAACTTTGCATCTATCCTGTGAGGGGGCTGACAGGACATCCCTTTGTTGATAACAGCCTCTTCTGCCCTGCAGCAGGGACAGGGGCTGCAGCAAGGCAGAAGGTTCAGCTGACAAGGCAAACAGCAGAGACAGTTTAGCTGGAACACACTGGGGTGGTGTTTATACATTCCAAGAGCACAAACACACCAGGATATTTAGGATACACGTGACTCAGAGCAACGTGGTCATTGAAAATGTACACAATTAGGAAAATAAAAAAATGGATACAAAATAAAAAATTGCATACAATTAGGAAAATAAAAAGAAAACGGGGAGGAAAGTGTCACAGTTTCAAGGCACATCATAAAGAGTCACACTGTATTTAATTACAGGACAGTCAAACTTGCACAGAATGCTATAAAACACTAGGAATGCCTCCAACAACAATTACAGAATTGACTGTTTTTTAAATGTATTTCATAAAGCAGTTTTGCTTACACTTTGGTGTGTCATCTCTGTGTGACCCTGGAGCACTCTGTCGTATTCTTTTTCGGACAGACTGATCCAAGTTGTCCAAGTTCTCCTCCTGATCATCCTCCAAGCCACTCAACTTTTCTGCACTTGAATTTAGCTTGTCAGGATTCTGAGACATTTTCAGTTGGTTCTTTACAAAAAGAAAAAAATACGAAAAAGGGAATGAATAAGCATTTTCTGTCACGGCTGAGTTGGGTAAACATGACCAGGAATCCTCTTGATTAAGAAAAAAAAAAATTAAGAATGAAAGAATTCTTATGAGGAGTTATATGATGTCATCCTCATAATGGCAGGGGACCTGGACTCAGTGACTCACTTCTCATCTTCCACAAAATGGGATGCTTTCAACACAGCTACCATTTATTTCATCTGCAGCCCTAGTCAGTTCTCAAAAATCTCAAACTGTTCCCTTGCCATAATGATACAGACAAGAGACAAAGATATTGTTTTCTTTCCCAGCAATGCTTTTAAGAAAACCATGAAAAACACCTTCAGAACAATATTCCAAACATGTTTTAGAGAAGATTAGGAGATGACATTTCCTTACCACACAGCAATAAATCTCCCTGAACATAACACATTCCTGAACTATGGTCTGCCCCAACTGCTCACAGCTTAAAAACTTCTGTCTGAGCCATCCAAAACCATTAAGAAGCAGCAAAAGAACCAGAGAGAAATAAATATAAAATTCTATTCCCATATTTTCATTACATTCAAGAGTCCTGATTTATGCATAAAATATCACAGTTGATTGGGTTTTTTTTAATTAAGACAGTAAAGAACAGTTATAGTAATTAAAATCCTGGTTTATTAGACATTACATATTAAAGGATATTTACATCATATTTCAGATACCTGCAGTGTACTTGAAGTTACTCTGAAAAATTACCAGTAGAAAACCAAGTCTCACTGTTCCTTATCTCCACTTATTTCATTCTCAGATTTCCCTATAAAGAATGTAATTTCTACACCAACCATTGAAAACTCCCATGCAGGAAGCTGCTACCCAGGCTTTAATTTTACAGAAATCTCTTTGAGAGCACACGATGTCTCTAAATTAAATAACTTGGATGTTCTATGAAGTGGGAGTCAGGAAGAGTCTGCTGTCAGAATAAAACAATGCTCCTGGAAAAACAACAACTTCCTTTTTCCCCTAGGATCCCACCATCCTCACTTTCCCATTTTGAAATAAACCGAGTTCTCAGCAAGAGACACCTCACAGCTGCTGAGAGAAAACACAGCATCAAAACCTGCACTGAAGAGGATGCAGCAGAAGCAAGCAACATTGTAGAAATACAAAATGCAGCACTGAGATTTGTTTCCATTCAACAGCTGTAATAACCAACCCTGCTCCACCAGAGCTTAAATTGATTGCACACTGTGATTCCTCAGGACAGCTGGAGAGCTCAGAGCGTGTAAGGAACAGCTCTGCTCCACAGCAATGACTCAGGATCATCATCTTGCTTGATGCATGAGAGACAACAGCATGCAACACTTGCCCACAGCACTGTGTCATTTCTATTTTAGAAGAGAAACCAGCACGAAAATCTTGGGATAAATCACACAGGAGACACCCTTGGCACACAGGCATCAGTACAGGTACTGTTAGACTCACTCCACCTTTAGATGGAGGATGAAGAGCTCTGTTCACAGAGAAGAGCACAGCAACCATTGCAATATAAAATAACATAAAACATAAAATATAAAACATAAAACATAAAATATGACTAGTTAAAGAGAGAGAGAGAGAGAGAAACCTGTTGTTGAATTTGGCTGGGACAAAAGCATTATCATAAAGGCTTCCCCATTCATTCCAGACTGGATGGTTGTTCTTCCCACCCATTCTCTTCCTCCTGAAGTCAAAGCTGAGCCACAAAGATGACTCGACCAAGCCCCACTTGAGTCTTTAATGAACACAACACTTCCTAGTGCCTCGCAATCTCTCACTGCACTTTATCCTCACTACCCTGAGAAAAGCAGAGAAATATAACACACCTCACTTACAGAGGGGAAACTGAGGATTGAGTTCAGCTGCTTCAGGATTCAGAGAAGACAAGTGACAGGGACAAGATCATCATCTGATGGTTCCTAGCCCCAGCTTTGCCCAGCAGGCCACCATTCCTACCACACAGACTACACCCTGAAGTGTTCCTTCCATAAAATGGCAGCTCAAGAGCTACAGCCTCAAACCCAGCCCAAGTTTCATTTCAATTACCATCTGTTTTAGAAAAATCCTATTTCAGCTATGGAGGGCAGGTATGGGCCATCCTACCAAATGACTGTTCAGCAGATGAGGTAAACAAGCACACTTGTTGGTTTAGTTGTTTAGTTTGCAACAGTCCGCTCTTTTCTGACGGATTACTGCTATTATTGCCACAACACGTCTAGAACATATCCCCTTTCCACTGGGTAAATAAGCTTGACAATACCTCTTCCAGAAGCATGACCATCATCCCTCCTTTCACAGAAACAATTCTGACTCTTAATAGGGCAAAGTCTACTTCTTGGCACTTTCCCTGCATTTATTTTTAATGAAAACAGAAACGCAAGAGAAAAATGCAACAAATTAAAATTTAAACAAAACATTTTCCACAGCCTCTTTTCATTACAGGTCCTCAAATCACATGATGCGCACCGGCATTAAATAAACTTCACTGTGCTTCCCTGGAGCACACACAAGGACAGGGCAGCTGCTCCTTGCTCCCATCGCTGTCCCACAGCGTGAGCCAGCGTGAGCGCTGCCCTGACCTCCGGCCCAACACCAGGCTCCTTCTCCTCCAGCGCTGAACTCTCCTCTTCCCTCTCTTCACCTGCCACATCACCACCTACTTGCCCTGCCAACCCTCCAGCAGGCGAGCCGCAGCCTGGCCCCTGTCCCTCTTTCTAATCAGAAGGGATGTTGCTGCAATTCCGCTGTTTTCACTCCGCCGCCGGTCCTGTGTGAGGCCCGGCCGGGTCCATCCCCGCCGGGAACCCACAGGGCACCGTCCCCATCCCCACCGCCCCGCCGGCAGCGCCGCCGCTCCGGCCACATCTCCCTTCGCAAGGCCCGACAGTCCCGGGACTCATCAGTGAGCCAAGGGGGGAAACGAGCCCGGGGGGCCGTGGGTTGCTGGGCCGAACGGGGAGCGAGGGGGATGCGGCGCTGAGCTCGCCCGGCAGCCCCGGCGCGGCGCTGCCCACCCAGGCCCGGAGCCACCGCGGCGCCCGCTCGGTGCTGCCGGCCCTGCCCTGCTCCTCCCTGCCCGCCGCCCCGGGCCCCGCCACCGCCCGCCGCCCCGGGCCGCCCCCGGCCGGGCCGCCCCGCCTTACCGCCCTCGGAGCAGCCGCCGCGGCCGCCGGCTCGGACGGGCCCGGCCCCTCCTGCGGCCGCGGAGCGGGGCTGGGCCGGCGCCGCAGCCCCAGCGCAGGGCGGGCCGCGCCGGCTCCGGGGCGGGGCGAGGCCCCGCCGGCCCCCGGCTCTGCCCGCGGCGGGGCGGCTGAGGCGGCGCTGGGCCGCACCCGGGGGCACGAAGCGCTGTGGGGCAGCCCGGGCCCGACCCGCTGCAGCCGAGCCAGGAGCGGGTCCCGACCCCAAGCAGACCCCGGGGACGG